>JABJVR010000001.1:12736293-12753534 GCA_025773905.1 Chitala chitala | reverse complement strand
CCAGGCAGGGCACCAACCCAGCACAGGGCAGGGGACACTCCAGGCAGGGCACCAACCCAGCACAGGGCAGGGGACACCCCAGGCAGGGCACCAACCCAGCACAGTCTGCTTTATTGTTACTTCAAAACATTATACTGCAGATGTTTTTCCTACCTTAATCTGACTGTACCTCAAAAGTGGGACAACACTGTAATGCGATGCACTTCTGATCATGCAGTTCATACTGCATGCCGACATGCTGTGTATTTTTAGTTTAGAGAGTGCCTCCATTTGTCACTTTCGGATCCTGGTACAAACCTGAGAACAGCCTTGGTGACAGTTTGCGGTTAACACCTAGTGACAGCTTATTTTGCTCAGCCTCCACTTGTTTTCAGTGCCTGCAGCCTGCCGCCCCGAGCCTGGTCTCACCGACTTGCCCTGCCATACCCCACGGTCCGATTGGCCATCTCCACAGTATCCCATCTCTGATCGGCTGCCTCTGCAACATCTGACCGTCTCATTGGCTGCCAGTTTGTTGAGTTGCTGTCTGTCCTAGCTATCTCTGCCTTTAGCTGGTTTGAGCTCTTCTCAGTTCTCTGCTGTTTACTGTTTGTTCTCACCTTTTTTAACACATGGCTCTGCTACCTTGTCACCTTCAGCCCTGTGAACCCTGTGCTGAGAATTAGTTAATTAAAATAAAAGGAAGGAAATGACTAATAGCCAGGAGACGCAAATGCTGTGACTGCAAATCTGCAGCAGTGAGGCAGCATGGCCAACATACATAAAGCACTTTGTGACGCAGACTGACTTTTGTTGAAAGGTGGTGTCATGATGAGATGAGCAGCCGTTCGTGATGAGACAAATGGTTTTTATTTATTGACCTGTTTGGTGTGGCAGGAGTCTACTGCTGACGCACGAGAAGCACGTTTCAAGACAAGCCGCGCAGAGCAAGAAAGATTGTGTGAAACTGGTTTCTCATGACAGGCGTTGCAGGTTGTGCCGAGGTCAGTGCCAGCACTCTGGTCTTGTACGTTAGCGCGGTCACTGAGCGGTGCCGCTTACCCAAGCAATGGGACGTTTTCAGAGCGTGCCTGTGATTGAAGTACTTCGTTTAATATTGTGTTGTACAACTTGGGAAAGTTTTCAGTACAACCTCTGATCTTCTATGGTGTAGCGAGTGCACACGTCACGTACAGCTGTTCTGTCATCGATTGGTCATCAGAGAGATCCGTGTCAAACAGGTCAGAGTTGAATTTGGTTGAACTTCGAGTGCAGCATCACCTGCAGAAAATCTGGGAAAACACACTGGTCAGGGAGGGCGTGATGCCAAGATGGAACTCATCTCGTCATAGGCAGTAACAAACGCGCAGCTAAGCACAACCCTCAATGCTTATCATGTGGAACTGGTCCCAGGGTCGGTCATTAGCGGACAATATTAAGTGACCGTGATTACTCTAGCTGAAAGGTTGTGCTTCAGTTTTTTTTTAAGGAAAGCGTTTGATCGCCCTGATAGCAGGATGTTTCTTTTAAGGGGAAGTTTTAGTTTCCTCAGTTAAGTAACATCTAAAGCAAGAGGACAGTTCTAAATGAGGAGCTGCTTCACAGATTCACTGTTTTACTGTAGACAAATACAGCCTGTCAGCGTCTTTTGAATGTAATGCCGTTTTAAAAGAATCTGACATTGTGGTTTTCTTCCGTTGGTTTGTACGGGATTATGAGATTGGTGGTAAAAGGTGGGAAAGCACAGGACAGTCATGTTACACACTGCTGTAGACGTATCTCTACACCTCTGGGTTCTGTTGTGTGATTTTTGTGCATGGACTGACTCTTTTATAGTTCTGCACCAAGTTAGTGCACTGGGACGAAATGGGCCCAGCGGGCACATTGGACCCAGTCGACTGGGAGGCCGTGGAGCTGACCCTGTCTTTAAAGATGCCCATGGCAAACTTCCGGAATGTCTTGTCCAACTGGAAGTACATGATTGGGTCCGTGCTGCACCTCAGTACCGCCAGCCAGACCAGGAAGTTCTTCACCTCCACCAGCTGGGACATCGGGTGGCATCCGCCGTGGGCGTACGATACGTGCCTCAAGGCCAGGTAGTAGAAGACAAGCCTGAAGATGTGGAAGGGCAGCAGGCAGACCGTGAGCACAAGCTGTACAATGACAATGTTGCGGAGGGCTCTGCTGTACGTCGCCGCCTTGGAAGATATGGTCGTGCTCTTCTGTGACCGCCGGAAGTGCCTGGTCACGGAGATGTAGCAGAGCAGCACGATCGCAAAACAGGCATAGAAGAACGCTGCGGCCGCAATGCCGGACTTCTGTGACATCTGACCTCCGACCTCCACGGCTATGCTGTAGCACTCCCCCACCCCCTCGCCACCTGTCGCCACCGCCTCCTTGATGGAGTAGTAGATCACCACGGGAAACAAACAGGTGACCACAAAGACCCAGGTGGCAACGCAGGTGGTCTTGGCAAATCGGGCCTGGCGCAAGCTGTGCAGGACCCTCGAAGGTAAGACCTTGGTGCAGTTACTCGGACGCCCGTCGTAGTCGTGCTGCACCAGCACGGCACAGCGGCTCAGCGCGATCCACGTGAGCGTGAACATGCCCACGTAGATGTTGACGTAGAGAAGCGGTGTCACGAAGCTCACGGCCACCCTGCAGGCGGGGTGGTCGGCTCGCCAGCTGCCGCTTTTGGCGGAGTACGCCGCCTGGAAGGGCATGCTGAAGCATAGGAGCAGGTTGGATATGCCCAGGCTGATAAGGTAGACGTGCGTAGAAGTCTTGGTTCGGATCTTTGCTATGAAAATCCAGAGGGACAAGGTGTTTCCAGGCAAGCCCGTCACAAACATGAGGCCGTAGAGTATTGGCAGAACCAAGTGTGTGGCGTGGGATGCGCACAGGCAAGAGCCAGTGGACTCAGAGAAGCACGCGGATCCGTTTCTTGGGTGGTTTTCCATTGACCTGTCAAAGAAGTGGAGAGATGCTGAGTCTCTAACAAACCAGGCAGATGAGAGAAGTTCTAACACCTGTCAGTGTTTCTGTTCAAAAAAATAAACACGTAAAACTTACATTTTTTTTCACAATTGTCTGCAAATTTTGAATATATTTTGTGTAAATTTTGTAAGGTTCGTTATTTTATTTGCCATTATTGACAGTTAAGTTTTTGTTAGAGGATCAAGGACGGTTTGTTTACCCTTTGAGGGACTGCTCAACCATTTGGCAAGCCGTTTTACAAAGCAAAGGAACTGCATTATTGGTGTGTAAAAACACGGATTTTGGTGATTGCCTTGTTGACCTCTGAAATGAAGAAAAATTATTTTGTGTCCTTCAAAGGGTTAAGATACAATACTACTAATTTCCCAGTCTGACTAAGACTACTGAGTTACACATTTCCTCATTTAGCAGATGCTTTTATCCAAAGTGGCTTCCAATATCTCACATACATGTTACAATGAGCTGGCGCTGGGTGTCTTGCTTAAGGACACACCTGGCTTGGCTGGGATTCAAACTGGAAACCTTCTGCATCCCAGCCTGATGTCCTACCCATTCAGCCACCAGGCTCAATGACAAAGGCTCACTAGAGGCTCAATAGACAAAGATCAGATGTTTTATCAGTTTGTTTACATGTTTACAAGACGGTAGTGAGACCAGCTATGTTAAAAATATGAAAAAGCTGCAGTAGCACACAGTTATTGAACATGTGGGACAGAGGCACGCAGCTGCTCTCAGAACTGTGTGCTTATGTTAGATGCACAAACTAGTGGCAGTCCCCAAACACCGGCTAAAAATGAGTTTCCTGTTACATGCCATTAATCAAGAAAGGCCATGGTGGAAAGAAATTAAATGTTTCATATGGGGAAAGACATGGTGCCCGAGTATACAGTGGAAATGCCTGGGTTCACCCCAGGGCTCAGTGCGGTCCACACCAAACACGAGCTACTCAGCCTGTGGTATTTTGCCAAAGTATCCCTGCGTGGCTTGTCATATACGTAATGTTTTCTTCATCATTTATAATAAAATATAGCATTTATAAGAAAATAAATCCTTTCCATAATTACACAATATTTTAATTTGACTGTAGGTGTAAAGAAATCTGCGATTGTGTTTTTTGACCACTTCATCCACCTCTACCGAGAAGTTAGAGTTTTGTAAGTTCATTTTTCTCACAAGATTCTGCCTTTCTACGCCTTTCTGCTTATCGTACACAAACAAGCCCGTTTTTGCAAAAGTCATTACAGTTCTTTTCCCTCTCATGTCATTACAATTAAATATATAATGTAATCTTCAACCTTTTCCTTAAGTAAAATTTCCACAGAGAATTTAAATTTACAAAAACATTACCTCACAAAAGCAAATCATTTTTGCATACCGACATACTGCAATTTTGGTAATAAAGAGAAAAAAAAATTAAATGAACGAACTATATAGATTCAAATTAATTTGAATTAATCGGTATGCGTATAACATTGTGCATCTTCACAAATGAGTGTCCTACCTATGTTTGGTCTTTTTCCAAATTCCACAGTTCTTTAAAAAATTCTTTCTTTAAAGTGTATTGCGAATGGTTACATTAGTTCCTTTAAAAAAGTGTGTATTGAGTATATTCGCAGGAGACTGTCTCAGCACACGCTCAGCGATATAGTGCGCATTCACGCATCCCAAGCTCAGAGTGCACGCTAAAGAACTGCGGTTTCCTCTGTGCCTTCTGCTTTTCTCAGCTTTGTTAAGTGCAGTGATTGGTGACTGTCATTGTACCTGCCTGTTACAGAATCTAAGGTTGGCACATGAATGGCGGTCTGCTTGGTGGGAACAGGACACCTTCTGCATGCCCCAATTTGTCAGTAACGGCAGCAACTTACAGGTTTACAGAAAACTTCCCGAGGACGCGGGGTTATGGTCAGCATTTTCACACTGCGCTGAACACAGTGTTTAATGCTGGGTTTTTAAATGAAAATAAAAGATGTGGTGTGGTTATTTACTGCCCCCTACTGGCGTAATGAAGAAACTAGATTATTGTAACAAGGCTCGAACATTTATTATGAAGGAAATTACAGTATCATTGAAAAGCAAGTTGAGCAGCAGATGGCTGATCTTTGATTTTATTTTCTTAATGTTTTTTATGTGGATTTTTTAGCTCAGTTTTGTACTGCTTTTGCCAGAGCAATGAAAATGAGTTTTACGCCACAAGGTGTTGGATCCCAGGGAAATCGTGCAGTAGAGGTAGAGCTCTACAGGAAGGCTCTGTCAGTCAGTAATAATCACATGTAGGCCTCCATCCAGCACGATGACAGAGTCATGTTAAAATACCAGGATTCTGTTTGGTAGGACAGGTAATCATGCAAATTTTTAAAAAAGATTTCGTTGACAATGACCCCAGTTGTCAGTTTTAGAAAATTCAGGTTTGTGACCTGAAGCCCATTATTATGCGACACCAGAACTTCATATCTTGAAAGGGTTCATTTGCATTCCTGTTTTTAAATAATTTTTTTTTGTTTTGTAACAATGGAACAAACAAGTACTGACAACTGGTTCCTTAATCTTCAGCAGATGTTACTGTGTGATTCAGACTCTGTGCTGATGGGGGAGCTTGTGTCACACACTGAAGTACTGTGTGTGTGTGTGTGTGTGTGTGTGTGTGTGTGTGTGTGTGTGCGCGCGCACGCGTGCGGCTGTGTGTGTGTGTGTGTACGTGCGTGCGTACGCGTGCGTCTGTGTGTGTGTGTGTGTGTGTACGTGTGTGTGCGTGTCTGTGTGTAAATATTAATAAAAAACAACTGCTTTGAATGATAAAAACTGATTGTACGTATTTAATTTAAAATTTAATTTTCATTCTTTATTATAAAAAAGAGTAATCCAGTGTAGGACTGGAATGTAACAGAACTATACTGAAACGTATAACAATGCATGCTGACCTTTCACTTATTACATATACTTACTGCTCTTCTTACCATTATTACTTTTTTTTCTTAAATGTTTATGCATAGATTAAAATTATTAGTGTCACCTTGTCCATGATTTAATCTATTAGAAAGTTGTATAGTGGTGGTTGATTTCATTTCATGGTGCCTTTTTAGACAAGCATTTGTCCATAGAAGTTAACGGGCTGCAGAGGGATTCTGGGATTGGCGATTGTTGCTGTGGATGCATCCATGGCATGTCGTCACTCTGCCACTGGCCTCTTAGCATGCATCCAGCTGCTAGGGTGCCTTGCAGCGCTGTGTGATGAGGAGGCTGACGCTGTTGCGCGGGGTGGAGCTGATCTGCACCACCGAGGATCTCCGGGGATCGGTGGTGGAGCTGTTTGGACTGCTGTCGTGTATGTAGAAGAAGTTGTTGACCATCCGCAGAGTGGTCTTTCGAACCGAGTTGGAAAGCAGGAAGTACATGACCGGGTCCAGGCAGCTGTTGAAGGTGGAAAACAGCAGCACCACCTCGTTGCCTTTGTCCATGATGTCCATCCAGTGGCAGGACGTCTCAGTGATCTGGGAGTGGATGTAGAAGATACGGAAAATGTGGTAGGGCACGAAGCAGATGGTGAACAAGAAGAGCACAAAGAAGGACTTCTTGGCTGTCCTATTGTACTTGGTGGCATTGGGAAGGTCAGGTTTCTTCTGAGAAGTTCTGAGGAGCTTCATGCCAATCTTCCCGTAGGAGATGAGGAGGGCAAAGAACACCAGCCAGAAAAACCCCACAATGACAAGGTTAAAGTAGGCTTTGCCCTTGGCCTTCTTTCTCTGCCTGTACTGGAAGCACTGGTCCCTGTTCTCTTTATCTTCAGCGGCCACAATCATGGGGATGGCAGCGATGATGGATACAGCCCAGATGAGAATGCAGATGAGGGTGCTCCAGCTGCTGCTCTGCAGCTGTCGGGAGGAGCCGCGATGGATCTTAACGTAACGATCCACGCTGATCAATCCTAGCAGGGTGATGCTAATGTACATATTCATGTAAAAGATGTTTCCCACCACCTTGCACATGGTGGGGCCCAATGTCCAGTGATTGTGGTTAATGTGGTAGACCACTCGGAAGGGTAGGCAGATCATGAGGAGAAGGTCCGCAATGGCGATGTTGATAAGAAACACACGCACGGAGTTCTTCTTGCCGTGGACAAAGATGAACACCCAGAGAGCAAGGACATTCCCCACCAAACCGAACAGGAAGAAGAAGGAGTAGAACACAGCCAGTGGGATCCTGAGGCTGAACCCTTCTGACCTGCATGTCCCATTCTGCTCTGCTGCGGCCGTGAAGACCCCTCTCGTGGTAAATGTGTAGGAGTTGTTTTCGAAGCTTGTCATTTTGGGTCCAACTTGTCTTTCACGCTCAATCTTTTCAGTCCTTTGAAGCAAAGACATGTGGTTGCTATTGTACTTATCAGTGTATACAAAACAAAACATTCTCAACTAAAGTGTTAGACATGTTGGTCTGATGGACACAGTTGGCCAATTGCAGCTAAATTCTGTAACACAACTAGTCTGTCTCTATGACATTTGTGAACTGTCAGACTAGCCAACTACAAAAATACCAGACAGTGCAATATTTCTAGCTTCAGTTCTTTATTTTTTCTTTTTTCAAAGGTAAGGGTATCATATTGTGACCACTGTTTTAGTTCACTTTAGCATGTTGGTGTGTTTCTTGTAAGTGTCGTTAATACACACCACAGCAGAATAAGCTGAGCGTACCCCGGCAACCTGCCCCCGCATGCAAGAAGCTGCACTACTCACCCTCATCCTCCTCGCTGATGAAGGCTCTGTGTGTTCGCACTCCGACTGCAGGGTCTGCACTGCTGCTCCTCCGTGTGCGTGACTGTGCTGTATCGAGCTGCGTTTTCCTCTGAGCAGATGTAGACAGAAAAAAAATCCTGCAGATCAGACAAAAAAAATGCAGAAGGAAGCTTCGAAACTTTGAGAGCACAGTGGTGAGGCGCTGGTGGCAAAAGCAGACCACAACAGGCTCATAGTCAGTCTGCACCTTTATGCGTAGAATATTTTTAAGTAATAAAGCTGTAATGAAAAGTTATTTATATATGTGATCAAGTAAAACAATCCACTGAAACTCACAGCATTAATATTTTTGGCTTTACTCCTCGCCAGCCGAATGTGTTTGAATATTCTCTTGATCCCTGATCTGTAACTCTCTCTAGCATTTAGAGATACATCTTTCTGTTCACCTCACTAAAGACAAGTGATGAAAACTGGGAATTAATGGAGCAGCGTAACTATGGGGAAATGTCTTTAGTTTCCTGGAAGTCCTTCTACATGTTGAGGCAGCCAGAATTTGTCTTTATTTATATGCCTGAGGTCAGCCTGTATATCATATTCCTTCATGCATTAATGAAAGCCCCCTGGTTTTACAGCCCCACTGTGTCCTACTGGCGTCCAAGGAGAACTCTGCACCAGTGAAGCTGGGAGGCTTCGGTGTGGCCATACAGCTGGGGGAGTCAGGACTGGTGGCCGGAGGTATGTGGGGGCCATGGTGGGGGGGGTAGCTGTTTATAGAACTTTGCATTTTTCAGCCAAATTATAGATGGAGTTTCACTGCTGTGGTGGAGATGAGTACAACATGTTACACTGAAAGCTGAGCAGAACATGCCGGCTGGACTTTTTCCTCTTCTAAGTAGCATGAAAAATGATATGTGTGCTCTGACAGCCTACCTTATTCTGGTCTCTAAAAAAAAAGCTGAATTTCACTAAAAGAGCAGAAAGAAGCCCACTTCTGTTTTCAGTTTTCTCAAGACAGAAGTGAAAATCAAATCCCCAGAGCTTCATCCTGTGTGTCTTTAAGATGTTGTGTCTGCAGTCCAAAGTATGACGGTGCTGAAATTCATGTTGTTAGTGCGAGTTCAGACCTGTGTGTGCGCACGTGTGTGTACGTGTGAATGTTTGTGTGTATGTGTGCGTGTGTGTATTTGTGCGTGTGCAAATGTGTACGTGTTTCTTTTACCTCACAAAGTCAACAAAAAAAAAGACCTCGTGTAGGTAAATGAGCTCCTTTATTTTATATATATAATTTTATTTATATTTTTATTTTTGCTTGTGCATGTTTGAGCATGTGTACATGGACTGGGCTCAGGGCCCCTGTTCATACACACCAGGGCGGGTGGGAACACCACACTCTGTGCCCTGCAGAGAAGACAGGGCCCGCTCTCACCTGTTCTTACACACCAGGGCGGGTGGGCACGCCGCACTTCATGGCTCCTGAGGTGGTGAAGAGGGAGCCGTACGGGAAGCCGGTGGATGTGTGGGGCTGCGGAGTCATCCTCTTCATCCTCCTGAGTGGCTGCCTGCCCTTTTACGGCACCAAGGACAGGCTGTTTGAGGCCATTGTGAAAGGAAAGTACAAGGTAGTAGTTTCTTTGATCAGTGTCTCCCTCATCAGCAGTTCTGGACTTTGGCTTGGTGGGGGGGGCTCACTTTATCACAACCTACCTTCCCACCCATAAATAAGAGCTTCAATATGTTACTTCAGCACACTTTGAAAGCAGGTAGTGTACTCCTCTGGTCTGTAGTGCTATCAGAATTCCTTCCCCGCTTCCCCAGGCCTGAGATAAAGTCTACTGTTGATGCTGAGACTCTGAGGCCACAAAGTTTCTGTTGCAGTTTAACAAGGCATCACCTCCAAACCCTCATGGGCACACTCCCAGAGCTTCACGTGCACTTCTCAAACCCTCATGGGCACACTCCCAGAGCTTCACGTGCACTTCTCAAACCCCCATGGGCACACTCCCAGAGCTTCACGTGCACTTCTCAAACCCCCATGGGCACACTCCCAGAGCTTCACGTGCACTTCTCAAACCCCCATGGGCACACTCCCAGAGCTTCACGTGCAATCTCTCTGTGACCACCCTAGATGAACCCTCGTCAGTGGAGCCACATTTCAGAGAGTGCCAAGGATCTGGTCCGTCGCATGTTGATGTTAGACCCGGCAGAAAGGATCACTGTGTATGAAGCCCTCAACCACCCCTGGCTAAAGGTAAGGGGCTCCGTGAGGATGTAGATCTGGGCTTGAGAGAGACTTCACAGAGACACTAACTTTTATACCTGTTACTTTCCTGAACCTCAAGCCACAGGATTATGTGCTAAGGCTAAAGCGAGCTTTTGGAGAAGACTTAATCTTTTTCTGCACGTGTTAGCACTTGTGGGTGCTGAGCTGTCAATGAGATGTCAATCATGTGGCCGCTCAACATGACAAGCAGTCAGTGTGAATGCAAGAAACAGATTGCGACTAGATGATGTCACCATGTAAACCAGTTACAGGCATAGTGTGACCTGAGGGGCTTCCAGGCAGTGCATGTCTGAGTGAGCATGCATGCATGTGTGTGCGTGCATAGTTGGGGGAATGAGCTTTAAATCCGTCATGTGATAAGTGTGTATGGAGATTGCAGTTGGGTTGTTGTGACGTTGTCCTGACGTTGTTGTTACGTTGCACTATCAGGAGCGAGACCGCTACGCATACAAGATCCACCTTCCCGAGACGGTGGAGCAGCTGAGGAAGTTCAATGCCAGGAGGAAGTTGAAGGTGGGCACCACTAGGGCCCAAGGTCCTACCTTGCCCGTCACACTTGCTCCGGATCACTGGGCTCCTGCTATGCCCACCACACACGCTTCAAAATCGATAGACAGTTTTATTGTCTTTGCTCTCAGACACACACATAAAAAATTTTATGAACAACATCAGCTTCTTACACTTCTTTTGAGATGTGGAGTACTTGTACTGCGTGGCTTCACATCAGAACATAATGCTCCTTCACTGGCCTAGTAGTGGTCTGTTTGCATGTGAGCAGGAGACTACAGACCCTTCATATCATCATCTTAAATCCCTCTCCCACCTCAGGGGGCAGTTTTAGCTGCAGTCTCTAGCCACAAGTTCAACTCCTTCTATGGCGACCCCCCGGAGGAACTGCCCGACTTCTCCGAAGATCCCACCTCCTCAGGTAGGCACCATTGGCCATGTACCAGGAAGCAAACTCCCGTTGCCACAGCAACACATGCACTTCAAACATCAAGACGAATGGTCCACAAGCGCAGTCCCAAAGAGCCGCATTTCATAACAGACGCATTAAAACAATGTTTGTTATTTTCCCTGCCAATATTGTGACCAGACCAGGACTTCCTGCCCTATTCTCCTATTTCAACACCGGGTTACATTGTGTGCATTTTCACCTCCAAAGCTGACGCTTGGTGTTTCTGCAGCACAGTGCTGCTTGGAGGGCTACAGGTTAAGCTACATTTACTTGCACGTAGCCTTGAAGTAATGTCATGTTTTATTAGCTCGCCTCTGACGTTGAGGAAGTGTTTGAGCAAGACGCCCTCTGCGGTGTTGTGCTCGAGCAGAACTCGACTTCCTGACCCAGTGAGCATCAGCATTCACCTGATCAGATGCCCATCTGTGACCTGTGTTTTCGGCTGATGCGTCGAGCCGTCTTCTTCTCTGTGACTCTAGAAATGTGTTGCTACTGTGATCTAGTGGTCTATGTGTGACCAGGTTGTTTATGGTCTATTAGTTTTAAGTGTTAGGTTGTTTGTGTGTGTGTGTGTGTGTGTGTGTGTGTGTGTGTGTGTGTGTGTGTGTGTGCGCGCGCGCATCTGCTAACTTTGCTAACTTTGTCTTTACTCGCTATCCACACGCTAACGCCCCTCCTTTGCCCTCATGCGACGCCTGCCCCAGGGCTGTTGGCAGCTGAAAGTAGGTATAATTGTGTCCATTTTGGGGTTTCACTTAATTGATCTAACGGCCGCCAGCCTCATCCACACACTTTTGATACTGCCTTTGCGTGTTCTGGGATGTCGTTTCCATGGCAAAGCGGCTCCTGCACTTGGTGGTGGTGGCCCTTCGTGTGAATGGGTTTGTTGTAGTCCAGCAGGACAGCTGGCAGGCTGCTTTTTACTTTTTTATTTGTAGACTGTTGGCTCAGAGATTTGCAATGTCACATTTCTTACAGTTTCTGCCTTACCATCCAATGACCACTATAACCGTTTCTTAGCTAAACTGCTCTGTACACCCTGATGACTTAAATCTTACAATTACTTACCCTAATTTCTAAGATGTGCTCCTGCATATAAGTGCTCTGTGGATAAATTTCTCACTTTAGTTGACCTCACCTGAACTGAGAAGTTTTATTAAAACAATAGAAGTGCTTGTTCCATTTTAATCCAGGAGCAGAAGACCACAGAAGGCCAGCAGTGAGTCACATTTGCAGTCACAATTTGTTTCTCCTTACAAAACGCATAGAGCTAAAATTAGTATGCTGATTGAACCAGCAGTGGGTGTAAAATGACAGTGTCACATGACAAAGACACCATTATTAAACTTGACTGGCTGAAACATTGTCAGCGGTGAAATATAACACGCTCATACTAGCCAAATGCTGTGCTGATTGTACAATCTCTCCTCGTGTCAACAGTCTTTCCTTAATATAAAGCAAACAAAAGGCAGTATTAAAGTCATCCGCTTTAATCCACTCCTTCCATCTCCAACTTAATTTCCTTTCCTTCCTACTTACTGATAAACTGCATGCTTTGTCCTTCGACATATCGATGAATAGTGAAGTCGTTGTGGACATTGAGTTGTGAGCAGTTTTTAGTGACTGTTTTATCCAACATTAGACCCTTATTCTGCTATCAGATCCTGTCTTGTAGGATTCATTATAAGTGTAGTTATTATGTATTAAAAATTACCCTCACAGGTTGTGTTACATCTGAGCTAGTGCAGAGAGAACCTAATAACACTGTTTATTATTTCAGTGAAGCCAAGTAATAACCAGTGTGGTTATGTTGTGCTCTCTGCATTCACAATGGTCTGTCAGAGGAACACTCTGTCACTGGGTCATCTGTGATGTGCTCTGAAGGCTGTGTGTGTCCGTGTGTTTGTGTGTCGAGCACAGGGGCTGTGTCACAGGTTCTGGACAGCCTGGAGGAGATCCACGCCCTCACCGACTGCAGCGAGAAGGACCTAGACTTCCTGCACAGCGTCTTTCAGGACGAGCACCTGCACACCCTGCTGGACGTGAGTGGGGGGGGCTTCACATGCATACACCCACGCCCATACGCGGTCTCACACACTGACACCCACGCCCATACGCGGTCTCACACACTGACACCCACGCTCACACACTGACATGTGCCTGACGAGCACGCTGACGGGCACACCGATGCCCTGGCGCGGTGTGTTAGCGCCCGCTGGGAATCCCACGACATTTACACGTTCATCACCGAGATGTTATGGGGGACGGAGCACATCATGCAGTGAAGATCGTGCGCCTGCCAGGTGTTTGGCGGCTTCTTATTTAAAATGCTTGCTTGTTTAGCTGCTGTTGTCGAGTCTTCAAGACTGTACGATTCTTACCTTGTTTTGTTCACATGTGACCCAAACGATGGTGCACTGGAGAGCTTAAAGCACTGCAGAGCCTAACCTGGGGTGCCGGCACCCCCAAGGGGTGTGAGAGTCAGTTCTTGGGGGTGCAAGGAGAAGATCCGGAAAGATGTCTTTTAGAGTTTGTAGTTGGCATTATTTCCTCTCGTTACCTCGTCATATTCTCACCAGACTTGGCTGGATTATCTCCAGCTCAGTCCATGGCTCAAATAAAAATAATTCAGCCATTAAGATTAAACAGTCCAGCACTCTGTACTGCTTCTGACAGCACAGATGAGGTATAATTAGTGAGTCACAGGTACATCGTCCAATGATTGCTTGACCTCGGTTGACCTGCATGTACAGATATGTTCGGGTTATGGAACCAGCTAAGTGTGAGGGACAAAACACCAGCAGAGAAAGCGGCCTACAGCCGCCAGTGTGACGTTTCCACGTTCATGCGTTTGTACCGTACTGTTTGCACACATGGTGTAACACAGCGCTACAGGATTTGCACATTCGTAGCTTTGTTCAACAGCATTTGCATGTTCTAACAGTAATGCCATATTTATATTTTATATATTATAGCTACGATATTTTCATATTCAGTGGATTATATGTTATATATGAACTACTGACATTGAACTATTAGACTTAAGTTTGTTCATAGTGTGAAAATACATTTAAATGTATGGAAATCAGTTATTCTGGACAAAATATAACACTGTTTTATGAATGATTTATGACTGGCAGGAAAGACGTTACGTAATTCATTTAGTGTGCCTGCTTTTATATTGTACAATTTTAGAAGCAGATTTTACACAATAATGAAAGCACACACACTTCAGGAAGCTCTGCTCAGCTTGGTGCGTAATTGACCATGTGCGGTGATTGGTCAGACACAGGCCTCGTGAGCAGACTGTGCTTATGCGGTGTTCCGTGTGGCTACAGAGCACAAATTGTGCACGAAAGCCTGGTTCTGTTCACCCTCCACAAACCTCTGTCCCCAAAAAAACTACGATGAGAAGAAAAACTGATCCGCAAGCTTGGTAAAAGGAGAGAAGGGTCACCTGACACTGTGTGCCCCCACCTGACACCGTGTGCCCCCACCTGACACCGTGTGCCCCCACCTGACTCCGTGTACCCCCACCTGACACCGTGTACCCCCACCTGACTCCGTGTACCTCCACCTGACACCTGTACTTGCAGGTATTTTGAAGTCAGAGTCACATTTTTGTTACTAGAGACGGCTTCCTGTGGAGGTACTTCTGTCGCTCTTCTGTGTGTTCTCTGTATCCGAGGAGCATCTCTGGTGCTTGGAGGGCTGTCCTCTGAGGGCTGTCCTCTGAGGCCTGTCCTCTGAGGGCTGTCCTCGGTGGGCTGTCCTCGGAGGGCTGTCCTCGGAGGGCTGTCCTCGGTGGGCTGTCCTCGGAGGGCTGTCCTCCTGGTCTCTGCAGCCCTGGCTGTGCTCCAGCTGTGTTCTCTGGGTTTCACATGGCAGTTGCAGTCTGTCAGGGTTCTTGTGAACCACTCGCCCTCTGCTGAAGATCTTGAGAACACTGCAAACGGTGTTTTTTGTGTAACAGCACAACGTGTGTGTTCGGGACACACCACTTTAAAATACTTTGTTGTTGTGAGGTCAGTTACTACTGAAGGTTTCACAGTAGTTCCATGGTGTGGTCTTGGTGGCTAATATCATGTTCCATTGTTTCTGTGGCAACCACAGTGGCTGAGCTGCCAAGATTGGCAAAGAAATGCATGAGGCTTGGCTTTGAAAGACACTTTTCCTGTGATGCCTGTAGTGCCGGTCTGATTGTGGTTTATTTTTTATTTTTTGAAACTCTATGTATATTTCCTAATGAAAAAGGCAGCAGCGGAATTTGATCTGTGTGCAGACCAACCAAGTGGAAAGGCACTGCCTGTTACGTGGCATAAATATCTTCTGGGTTCAGTACTAGCCACTGGTTGTGGACTGGTCCTTTCAGAGCAGCAGAACACTGGCTGTCCCAGTCAACATGGTCAGCCAGAGACCGTATTTAAAATGAACCACAAAAATGCAGAAGTGGAAGAATTCAGCACAGTTTTGAGACTGAACGCTGAGTCCCGTCACCAGTACGGCTTTTCCTCCATTGATTTTTACCACTGATCTGGACTGTAAGCCTAATTAAATCTGTTTGAGATGCACAGCATTGAGGGACAACCCCGGTCTAGCAAACAATTTTAATTACTGAAACATGGATGGTTCATGCTTCTATTAATATCTGTAAGGTGTGAAAACACTGAATATCTGTACGTGGGCTGAACCACAGCACCTTTTACAACAATGTGCCTCAAAGCACTTTACTGAAGAAATAGCGGATCTTACAGAAATAACTGCAAGTGAATGATTGGAGTTAAAGATACTAATAAATAGGAATAAAGCCAGACAACAGCGGAGGAAAGGAACCAAAAACTCCACAGTGTGGAGGAAAAAAACCTTTGGGGGCCCAAGGCTGACTGGCTGCCCAGCCCCCCCTGGGCACGCTAACGTTACAGAATAAACAGGCATTCTGGGATCTAGGGAATGATTTAGAGTATATATGTATGAATGAACTCCATTAGATATACTAGTGCTTAGCCTTTGACTGCCTTATATGCTATCGAGAACTTTGAAATCGGTTCTGTATTTAACAGGAAGTCGGTGGAGTGAGGATAGTAATGGACTTATATGGTCGTACTTTCTGCTTCCATTGATAATTCTGGCTGCTGTGATTTGGATGTGCTGTAAAGAGGTTAGTATGTGGTACTTCCAGAAAGTAAAGCATTACAGTAATTTAACGTCTATAAACAAAAGCATGCACAATTTTCTCAGTATCTTCTGCAGTGGGAAAACGGCACAGCCTAGCATTATTTTTCAGCTGCAAGAAGCACACCTGTGAAACCATATTAACATGATGAAATAGTGACAAATGTCCTTGTTGGACCCAGCAGTGTGGGAGGTGGTTTGTTTGTTCACATGATGCAGAGTCCAGGGTGTTAACGATCTGCCCTGTAAAACAAAGCTGTGGAATTACGAGGCCATGAAGATGAGACAAATGGCTGACGACTATGAAGACCTGGTGTAGGAGCGTGTCAGTTTGTAGATCTTTAACAACTAACAGCCCATTAATTGTAAATTAAACTGTGAGAAGTCGGAGAGGGCTTTGGGATTCTTAGCCAAATGATGGCAGACAGGAAGCATGTTTTAGTGCTGTTTGTTGCTCGGTACCTTTGTGTTCCATGACCTCTAGGTTTGAATTTAGCAGCTGTGTAGAGTGATAACGTGTGGCGTGCCCACCACACTGACGTGGTCTCCAAGCAGCCGTAACCTGCAGGATGCGGTTTGGCTGTAACCACGCTTGTGTTGTGCACAGCCGCCCAGGGTGCAGCACAAAACAGGTTCTTCTCCGAAGTCACGTAAACATCGCTGCGTTGACTTTGTCAAAGGTCGAGACACACGATACGGTTGGAGCGTCGTTCAGCAGTGACACAGATCTAACATCTCAAAAGGACGTTTTCTCCTCTGTGGAACATTCTGGTGGGGAAGTAGAGATTCTGAGTTTCTGTGGAAGAAATGACTGCAGAAATTGAACAGGAAGTTAGTGTTGACTTTTAGACATCTCAGGGCCAGAGTTTGAGGTATGTATGTGTTGTGCTTTGAGGAACTTCACTGTTCCCCCACTGTTCTCCCACTGTTTTCTCACTGTTCACCCACTGTTCTCCCATTGTTGTCTCTGTGTTGTCACACTGTTCTCCCTCTGTTTTCCTTCTGTTCACCCACTGTTCTCCCAGTATACAGACAGTTTATAGAATGTCAGCACTTGCAGTATCTGGCATCTGTTCTCACCATCTTTAATGCCTTCCGTTCCCTGACTACAAATGTGCGTATATACA
>JABJVR010000001.1:12702301-12736193 GCA_025773905.1 Chitala chitala | reverse complement strand
CATGGACACACACGCAAATGTGCGTATATACACATGGACACACACGCAAATGTGCGTATATACACATGGACACACACGCAAATGTGCGTATATACACATGGACACACACACAAATGCACACAAACATTTATCCCCTTATAACTGAGGACTTGCCCAGCGTGGCCTGAAATTTCCACAGCTACGTGGCATTCAGATCGCAGGTTCTGGTAAAATCTAATAAGCAAGTTAGAAACAGCAGTTTTAGGGTTATAAAACCATGCTGGAAACATGAGTGAAATTCTTGTTGTTCTACTGTTCACAGTAGCAGAGCACAGCCCAGCTAGCAAGATTGCAGAGCAGGGGAAGTGATGAGTACAAAACAGAACTCCTATAAAGCTCTGCTGTCATTGTGTTTCAGCTGTATGACAAGATAAACACCAAGTCCTCTGCGCAGATCAGAAATCCCCCGAGTGATGCTGTCCAGAGAGCCAAAGAGGTAAGTTTCCTGTTTCTGCTCTCTGCAACACAGGAGATCACATTACTGGATTTTTACCTGCCCTGTAAGATCCCCTGGGCGTTACATCCTTTGACAATTCATCAGAGCAAAAATTCAGTTTGTAAAAATATTTTAATTCCAGTGCTTTATTATTGTGCATCGATGTTACTGAAATTTAATTATACACAAGCATATGTGGGAAATTTTGATGACAATCGTGTTACGATTATTTAGGGAAAACATTCATCTGTTGTAATGTCATTAGACTGAACAGTGAGATCTTTTGGATAACAATGTTTCAGACAACTAACAGCGAGCATTGGCGCTGATTCTGGCTTGTCCTAACAGCCTAGATGCTCTACATCTCCTTCGTCACCACCTGCTCCTAACCCCACCCAGCAAAGATAGAACGCACCCACACTCACCACAGCCAGTTTCTACACGCTTCTGAGAAGATGACTCACCCCCAGGGTGTGAAGTTAATCTAACATTTTGATTATGTGTCACTTATGTCTCGAAGGCCATGTAGTTTGTCTTCAGGCCTTGGACACGTACTGGACTTTCTCAGCTTCCGGCTCTTTCTTCAACTCAGCTGTCTTGATTTGACAGCCGTGTGTCTCCTGCCTCGCACCCTGTCCACTTTGTCTCTTTTTCTCTCTTGCTTGGCGCCGGAGAGGGTGCCGTGGGCCTGTAGCGTTACTGGGAGCAGGGTGTAGGTCCATCTCTGTACCCCCGCCGTGTTGTGTGGACTTTGCCCCACCTTCTGGGTACTTTTGTGCTGCCCCTGCCTCCGAGGGGCGCGTTTGGAAGCACAGCGTCGTCACTTGATCCGCGTTTGCACTCAGCTTGTACCAGCTGCTCTCTTAATTAATTGCTGTTGATTATGCAGTTTCGTGTATGAATTGCACGAATTAAACAGTGATTACCAAATGCATGCAAGAATCTGCAGCGCTGTTTCCCCTCACTCATGGTCAGCTGAATTTGTCATAGCTGTCGAAGGCCTTTAACAGTAAAAACATGTCTAAATTACATTTGTGTTAATTAATGAATATTTAATTTAATTTGCACTTGCAGTAATAATGAGCCCATAGCACAGCCAGTGCTTTCTGTTGCCTGTCTTTTAGAAGACAAATGTGAGATTTAGAATATTACTAATATTACAATAATAATGGTGATAGAGACATGAATGAAGTGTTTTAATTGCTCCTTGGTTCAGTGTAACAATAGTAGGACATTATTGAAATGTTACTGGTGGGCACTGCATGGCACATTCTCACATAGCATCAAGCATGGTGTGTGTACGTGTGTGTGTGTGTGTGTGCACCCTCCAGATTTCAGTTTTTGTTTTTGTTTGTGTCACTATAAAAAATATTTTGTGTAGCTTCAAGGTCGTAAGCTGTTTGGGTGAATCAAGTGGTACAAACCCCCAAAGAATCCATTTTAATTCCAGGTTTTAATGCAGAAAAACAGGACAAACACTAAAGGAGGGGTGGATCAGGCACCATATTCAGAGATTTTATAGAACGTGGAGGAAATAACAAGTGACAGAAGCCTGGGTATCGTGCACGAGATGCGTGCTGCACAGGCCCTGCACAGGCCCTGTCACGAGATGCGTGCTGCACAGGCCCTGTCCCTGGCTGATTAACACTTCCGTCCTGTTTTGCATGCCGCTCTTCGCCTAGGAGATGCCAATCAGGAGGGTGTTGTGAACTTGCGTATCGCCTGACCACACCAGCTATCTAGTCAGAGTGCAACCAAGTGAAGGGGGGGCTACGCTTGCATTGCAGTTCTCAGAATATTTTTGGTTATCGTGAGAATTTCATTCTGTTTATTTCATGTCTGTGTGAGAAGCAGGCTGCCAGATATTGGGGCCACTGACTGCCCTGCTGTCAATCCCAGACTCGTGCCCAAAAGTCTCACACCACCCTACCCCCGCCTGTCAGCAGTGTTCCTCTGTCAGAAATCTCACCTGGCTTTTCTATTGGTTCTCCTGGCTTCTTCTGAGGTCATGTGATCAAGACTGACACTGTTAGATTACAGAACTGTGTTTTTAACATAGTGTATCTTAACACTTAATCAGGTTGTTTCTTCATGACTTACTGTTACACATAAAATACAGCTGCTAAGTGACATCCTTTGCTTGGCTTAGACTTGTAAATTGCCATGTGATGTTCTTTGAAACTGTTTATTTCTTGGTATAAAATAACTATGGACATTTGACAGGAGTTCCTGATACTAACCCGCACCCCTCTGGGTGATCCCCCGTGATTGGCTGATATTAAGACTGGCTCTAGAGGCATGTATCTAAAAGGACTCAGCGACATGACTAACAACACTCAGTCACGTGACTCAGTTGTGTAAAACCCTCTTTAGAGGCATGAGGGAACAGTGTGTAACTCTCCTATGTCTTCTCGCGTGAAGAACTCCTGCGGAGATGAACGAAACACAGCTTTGAAACACCTGGAATATGTAAGCCGACGTTCCTTCTTAATTCCTCACGGGTCTCTGTCTTGTTGTCTTAAATCATGTAGGCGTTGAAGCGGGTCCCCTGTTAAATGGTTCTGTATGGATTTGATGTCCTCTTTTTGCACTCGTAGCTGCTAGTCTTGTATCAGGAGTGCAGCTGTCTGTGTCAGGTTGGTAGTAAAACCAGACAGGTAGTTACTGAGACACCAGTAGCTAAAAATAGACCTTGATGGAGTCCTGGGATAACCCATGCTATGGGACGCTCTGTCAGTAAGTTCTGATGTCCACAAGCCATCATTTCACAAGAGGGCCTTGGGAAGGTCTGCCGAGGTTCCCTTAGGAGCTGCACTGGTTGGTTGGAGAAGTATAAGGGGCGTGGCTGTGGGCGTGGCTTGTTAAGAGGTTTGACAGTGTAGTTGGTGGTAGTGATGTTGAGCGGAGGTGTGTGCTATGGTGTAAGTACTGCACTTGCTGATCACTAAACAGACAAACTGACATGTCTGATTCTTCCCTCCCCGTCTATCTTTCACAGGTACTGGAAGAGATTTCCTGTTACCCAGAGAACAGCGATGCTAAAGAGCTACGGCGTATTCTCACGCAGCCTCATTTTATGGTGAGTAGCCTCATCGCTGACAGGACCGCATGTCCGTCCTCTGTTACCGCACTCCACTGGTCAGGACGGGGTTCTCCAATGCACAGTGTCTGTGTGGAGTTATTGCAGCAGATCAGCCTTCATATTATATCATCCTTTGTAGGTTACTGACACACACAAGAAGGAGTTTGTGTGCATGGAAATGTCATGTGGAGAAAAACTGCAGTTTCAGCTAAAGTTGTGAGAGAGCAGAGGTGGAGGGAGTTAAAGGGGAGGAGTGTTGGAGAGAGAGTGATGGAGGGAAAAAAGGGGAAGACTGTTGGAGAGAGAGAAAGAGGAAGAAGGAGAAAGGGGAGGAGTGTTGGACACAGAGTGATAGGGGAGAGAGAGAGAGAATGGGAGGGGAGAAAAACCGAAAGGGGGAGAGAATTAAGCAGAGAGAGAGAGAGAGAGAGAGAGAGAGAGAGAGAGAGAGAGGGCAAAAGGGGAAGAGTATTGAGCAAGGAGAGAGAACAGGGAAGGTCAATGCTGTGTAACGTGGCATGAGTTCACACACACACACACACACACACACACACACACACACACACACACACACCAGACAAAGGTGTTGCTGAGGAACAGTTACGCTTTGTTAGTGATGCGTATCGTATGAGGGTGATACAAGCCACACTAAGTTCAGACATGCAGCTGTGTTAGGTCATGTGACACAGAAATGCATGAGAGTGGAAGAGGCTAAAAAAGGGCTTCCTGTGAGAAGTGTGGGGGTGTTGGCTGTGTTCCCCCACGCCCCCATGATGTCCGTCTGCTGGGAAGCAGCAACCAAATTCCATCCGTCCATTTATGCACCGTTTAGTATGTGACCATAAACATAATTCTGATGGCTTCCCAGCAGGGCTGATGTTAACCGAGCCCTGGTGGAGAACATGTGGAGCGTGCACACACACACACTTGCACACACTCGCGCACGCACACACTCGCACACACACACACACGCACGCCTGGTGTACAGGAATCCATGTTTTCCACAGAGAACGGGCACAACATGTTCCTTAAGATGATTCTTGCGCTCATTTGCATCACGAGAAAGATTCTTTTCGATCACGGTTTTGGCGTATGCCCTGTGAAGCAGCCAGCGCTGGTTATGATCTGCTCTGTGTCCCTGCTCTGAGCTGTAAGAACACAATAATCACAATAACAATAATGTGAATGATGTGATGTGTGGGGAGCTCTTTACCACACCCCTCTGTATTGCCTGTGCTTTGCCATTTCCTGGAATTGGTCACAGTTCTCTGACATGCTGCTATGACGTTCATCTTTTGTAGTCTGATTTTATTTCACTTTAGCAGTTCTGCACTTTGGGGTAATGTCTTAACAGCTAACTGGAATCCAGACCATCGATGATAAAATGTATCACACCAGAGCGAAGAGCTGAATTTGGGTGGGCACCAGCTAAAAATGCAAGGGGTGTCTGCGTGTGTGCACACGCATGTGCGCGCGCGTGTGTGTGCATGTGTGCGCATGTGCATGCATTCTGTAGGTACACATCCCCGTACCTGTGTCTGTGCTCCTACGTTAAATTAAATTCAACTCGTGCCTCTGCGCGTGTCCAAACACCCCCCCACAGGCCTTACTACAGACTCATGACGTTGTTGCCCACGAGGTGTACAGCGACGAGGCCTTGAGAGTCACCCCCCCTCCCACTTCGCCCTACTTGAACGGCGACTCGCCAGAGAGCGCCAACGGAGACATGGACCTGGAGAACGTGACACGCGTGCGCCTGGTGCAGTTTCAGAAGAACACGGACGAGCCCATGGTAACCCGTGGGACACGTTTCAGGACACGGGAGACTACACTCACACACCAGCGCCCCTGCCTGCTGACACACAGGAGAACACTCACATATACGCCCACTACAGGTAGTCCCCGACTTACGATGGAGATGCGTTCTAATGACCCCGTCGTAACTTGAAAATATCACAAGCCGAGTCAAAAGAAATGTGCTCTAACAGTGAGACCTGAGCTCTGTCGATGGCGGGCGAGAGTGAGGCGTCTCACACGGCGGGAGGCGCGCACATCCCGGCAGCGTCCCGACGTATCGTACCGCAGACGCTGCTACGTTTGCCTGCCACGCAAAACTTAAAACATTTTTACAATTTTGTCGTATCGCTATCATCATTGAAAGATCAAAAAATTGTAAGCCAAACCATCGTAACTCGGGGACCATCTGTACTTGTGTAACCACACTCTCACAGACGCTAAATGTAATACATTCTCACACACGTGTGGATACACTGCTGCTTTTACGTGTCAGAAGAAGGGAAGTTTTGTCATATTGACACTTTTTTTCTGCATCTCTTCTCATTGTTACATCTGTTTTGAGATCAGATTTGTTCATTGGCCATGACTGATAGCAAGTGCTCGTGTTTTCTGTATGTGTAACTCAGGTTGTGCTCCTCAACAGGGCATCACTCTGAAAATGAATGACCTGAACCACTGCATCGTGGCCAGGATAATGCACGGAGGCATGATTCATAGACAAGGTACGTCACAGCCTCACCCCACATCCCACCCAGCCTCACCCCACATCCCACCCTGAATAAAACAGCTGCTAAAAGCTTCACCTCTCTGAACCGGTGAACTTTGAGATCATTCACAGCGCCCATGTTCAGATCTCCACTGTGTTTGAGATCATTCACAGCGCCCATGTTCAGATCTCCACTGTGTTTGAGATCATTCACAGCGCCCATGTTCAGATCTCCACTGTGTTTGAGATCATTCATAGCGCCCATGCTTGATTCCAGCATGAACTGGGTGTGCTTGTTTGGAGTTTGACTTGTGGTTTTCTTCCAGCTGCCCTGAGTTCTCCCTTCAGTACTTTGACATGCACTTGAAGTGGATTTGACACCATATTCATGTGGGCTAATGTGGTTTCTGCACCCTCTTAATTGCCTTTCAACTTATGGTCTCTGACCATAAAGGGTCAAAGGTGATGTGAACAGACCATCAGAAAGACCTGTACGTGACCAATATCCACGTCCCCTCCACCCAAACAGGTACGCTTCACGTTGGTGACGAGATCCGGGAAATTAACGGGATCAGCGTAGCGAATCAGACAGTGGAACAGCTCCAGAAAATGCTCGTAAGATTTGGGGGGCTGGGTCTGTCGAGTGTCTGTTTAATTCACTGTATTCACAAATTAAACAGAAAACCATAACACGTGTCTGACTTCCCTGTTAAATGGTTCTATGTGTGTTTTGCAATTCTGTGATCCAAGTCCTGATTTTCTCAGAGAGCGATGATGTACACACTGATTTTCTCAGAGAGCGATGATGTACACACTGATTTTCTCAGAGAGCGATGATGTACACCCTGATTTTCTCAGAGCGATGATGTACACCCTGATTTTCTCAGAGCGATGATGTACGCACTTTTTTTCTCAGAGAGAGATGAGAGGGAGCATCACCTTCAAGATCGTTCCGAGCTACCGCACACAGTCATCATCCTGTGAGGTAACATGGAGGTCGCCTCTTGCTTCTTGCCGTCCCCCCGTCCCTTCGCTGTGATGTGTTCCTTATTCGTGTTGTCTGAAGGCCCTGTCGTGCTGCCCCGCACCTCCACTCCCCTCTCTGAGTCCCTTTTGGTGAACCTGCTGACTAACTGCCTGCTGGTGGCTGTGTGTTTATTTAATGCTTTTCCCCATGGGGGGAGGGGAATTCCTGCTCCGATCAGACTGGGACCAGCACTTGCACACCAATTTTACAACCAAGATACCGGAACTCCCCAGACAAGAGTCCCCAAAGCTGTTCCGTGACCTGTGTAAACCACTGATTGATCATTCCCTCCACCCCAATTTTTTTTAGACTAAGTGTAAGCAAACCCTCACAGCAGGAACCGAGGAGCTCTGCGGTCACGTGTCTCTTTGGCCTGTCTCCACAGAGGAACTTGCATGTAGTCTATAGCAATGCTGGTGGTAAATCCTTAAATTTTAGCAGAATTACAGGGTTATGGATTTTTTTTTCCCATGGAGAAATGCCCCACGTTATTAAAATTCTTTTTTAGTGCTTTTGAGATTTCAGAGTTTCCTCTGGTTTTCTTCTGCCAAGAAGAACGTGAATGTAACCCAAGCCCCATCTTGTGGCAGTATGAGGAACTGCAGCATATTAATTTTTTATATATTTTTTTTTCCAACAAAGGAAACCATTCAAGGCAGCACTATAGTCCTCAAAAAATGGAAAAATCCGGACACTCTGGAACTCTCACTTAAGGTGGGAGCATTGTCTTAAATTTTAATAGCTGATAAAAAGCTGGTTTTTTCCTGTTAGGATTTTTTTTACGCGTATGTTCACATGTATTAAGCTGAACAATGCAGCCAGCAGATAGTACGAAGTCTTCATGTCTCCTCCAGTTAACAGCACCACTCCCAGAGAGGTTTTCTACCACTCACCCTCCCTGATCAGCAACCCCCCCACGTCCACCCCACCCCACCCCAGAACCCCATCTCTTGTGTTGGTGCGACGAGTGTTGTGGCTTTGTCTCGCTGAACTCTGTGTCTTATTTCAGAAAGACTCCCCTTCTACCTCCAGACAGTCTCCTGCCAATGGCCACACCAGCATTAGCAGTTCCATCTTGGTAAGGCTTCCATGTGTCCCAGGGAGGCCAGCGTCCGCCCACCTCCTCCCAGTGTTCTCCGCCGCGCCCCCTCTCAGCCGAACAGCACCTTGCGTTCTGCTGATGCCTGTCTTATTTATTCACTTGATTTACCGAATTTCTGTCGAACACTAAAAACGTTTTGTTCTTCATATTGTCCCACTGTACTTTTGGTCATCCTTCACTGATTTGTAAGTCAAGAAGAACATATACATATGTACGAATATATGTATATACTGGGCTAACAGAAATAATGCCCCCCCCCCGGACCCTCTTCCCAACCCTTGTGAGCCGGAGCCAAGCTTCCGCTATCTCAGTTCTCAAATTGGTGTGCTTCCTGTTGCCACGGTCCCACGCACACACGAGGTGTCCCATAATGCAGACCGACACACGATGCGCACAAATGGAACGCTTGTGTAACTGTTAAGCCACAGATGGTTACTCTGCAGCCCCGCCTCCCTTCCACCTTGGCCAGGAGCTGAGGTTGGTTTGGTGTCTGACCCTACTCAGACTGACCATCTGTGCTCAGCGGCCGCTTCGCTGGCTGTACATGTCCAGTTACAGCACAGAGTTATGTTCTCAACGTTGACATCCTTCCCTGCGCACAGATGCTGTTTACTGTTAAGCAGTAGGCACATTCCGGTAAATGCCTTAGCCTTAACATAACATCATGCTGTTTAGCAGAACAACGCAAATCTGCTTCAACGTCCTCGTACTCGTATGTGGTGCATTGGACTGTAGGTGGCATGCCTGTAGGAGAGGCTTGGCTGCCTCAGCGGCAACTGAGCATGTGCACTCCAGGGCTTGTGATTGGCTGTGAGTCAGGGCGGTGCTATGTGTGCCATTGGAGGGGCGGCCTCTGTTCCTGGCTCCATCCTATTGGTGTTAAATGCTTGCTTGCTCTGGGCTGCCTCTTGCTTGTTGCCAGGAGATGGAACTCATCTGCAGCTGGCGTGTGGTGCCTCAGGTGAATGTGTGTTTACAGCTCTGCGTGAAGTTATAGCTGCTCATCTGACACCATGAAAACCCTCCTGATCTCGCGGGCCCCCACCCCTATTCTGTTCACTTTCTGTGCCCTCCCAGTAAACAGCCAATCTTTCTTTCACCCGTGGATTTTTGCTTTGCAGGACCTGCCGTCAACAATCCAGCCGAAAGGACGACAGGTGAATAGAGGCCCCCACCATCACCAACACATGTTTCTCCCTGTAGTGTGGCAGATATCAACCTACCCCCCTTTTCTGTGTATAATTTGAGTTTTGTCTTTGTGCATGCCCCCCCCCCAATCATAAACACATCATAATGTCCTCATCAACAAACGTGAAGCTCATCCGTTTGTTTTCCAGCAAGTCTTTGCTCTGTCAGGTGCATTTCTGCTACATCTCGACGCCAGGCCTCAGGGTGCACGGTACGCCGCAGGGTCTTTCAGCGCAACGCTTGAGGCGCTCGACCTGTGTCGGGCATAGAATGCGACCTCCGCATTTGGCTCTCGGTCAATTTGAGAGCTACACTAAAAACCTAAAACAGGCGATGCCCATCAACTTGCACCAACTAGCAAATAAGAGTGGGCACGTTGGCTTTCCGCCGTTGCTCTGGAACAGAAAGTCACCTGCTAAAACGCTGGTTTACCGCTCGCAGTGCGGTGGGCGCTGTTGGTTTGTTCTCTGCAGATTCTTAATGTTAATAGCGAAAGTAATGGCAGGTTTTGCCGCGTCTGCTCTCCTTACCACACCCCAGCCCATACTCGTTGGTCTCAGACATCACTGCACTCTACATATCTTCAAAACGCAACTCAGTGTGTTCAGCAGCTTACACCTCCTGTCTGGACACAGGAAAACATCACAGTAAAGTAAAGGTCTCACAGACAGGGTTACCTGGGTGACAGCTGAGCTGATGTTAAATACATGCCATTTGAAACACATCTCCCATCGCATTGTTCTAACCTTCATGAGGACCTATTCCAGGGCATAAAGTTTTTCCAAAATGATGTGTATGCATACCCCTCCCCGATAGAGAGGACACCCCCATCTGAACCCTGCATCCATCACAGGTTAGAAACACAGACATTACGTCATGCCTTACAGGTCAGCTGTCAGTATGCTGAGTGTGGCATGAGTGTGAGTTTTGGCCATGACTGAGTGCAGGGCTATCTACTGAGTTAACTGTCAACCTGGAAATGCCCTGCCTCCAGCCGCGTAGCTCCTGTGGAGGCCTTCAACTTTTTACGCTTACTATCAGCATACAGTTAGCTTCTGAGCCTCCTCATCCTGTTTCCTGACACTTTACACCCTTAAAGGTGCTTTTTTGCACCAGGCGTTACTGTAGCATTGGTTCCCTAGCTGGCCTCATCATGTTTCCACTGATGCCTCTGGTGTGAAAACCTGATGCTTTCTGTAGAGTTACCTCCCAGATTATTTGTTCTGTTCCCTTCAGCCCCCTTTCGCCTGTTGAAGGGTTTTCCCTTTCTGTACCAAACATCACCATAGAGACGGTCCCCAATCCATCCAATCAGCATGCACTTGTAAAGGGTCCGTACTTCTGTATTGCATGATGTGTGTGATGCTTTCGTATCCTAGATCCTCAGACCTGCAATCAAGGATAAAATGTCCCACAAGGTAAGAGTCAGAGAGCAGTGGCCGCTGGGCTTGGTGGAACCGGGTCCTTCCTGTGTCACTCTTCACACTAACTGTCTGGCAGAAGCGCAGCTAAGACCTGGCGGTGTGTCGTCTATTCATGCATTCATCAGAGGCAGTTTGTGTTTAAACAGTCGCTCTGACCACTATAGTGTTTTTCCCTTTTAAGATGATAATTTAGGAGGACCTCAGAGCAGAGAAATAGTTTTCAGAGGATGTAGTCACATGGTTTTTCATCTCAAAACTGCAAATTTTGGTTATTTGGTTCTCAGACTTCTGATATTAGGTTATAAATCCCCAAACTTTTTCATTTACCATCACTCCGTGTGGGATGTACATAAGTGTGTCTTACTTATGGCCAACAGGCATGTCTTTAACAAACAGGCCTTACAAGATGTAAGCATGTACAGTCCCAGCCAATGGGAAGCTCTAAGAAACAGGATGTGAATCATGTCACACTCTCAACCAATGGACATCTCTTTCACAAGCAGGCCTTACAGGATGTGTATAATGTCACACTCTCAGCCAATGGGCATCTCTTTCACAAGCAGGCCTTACAGGATGTGTATAATGTCACACTCTCAGCCAATGGGCATCTCTTTCACAAATGGATTGTGGCCCTCCTCATACCCTTCCCTTCATTTCTGTCTCATTCCTTTATGATGTCTGTAGAGCAGCGCTCCTGTCTCATCTTCATCGTGTCCTCTCTGCAGATCTACGTGAGGGCGCAGTTCGAGTATGACCCCGCCAAGGATGACCTGATTCCCTGCAAGGAGGCGGGCATTTCCTTCAGGGTAGGAGACATCATCCAGATCATCAGCAAGGACGACCACAATTGGTGGCAGGGCAAGCTGGAGAACACCAAGAATGGCACAGCGGGCCTCATCCCATCCCCTGAGCTACAGGAGTGGTACGATCCGCTACAACGAACTCCTCCGTTGCTATGGTTACCGTATTGAGGCAGCACCACGGATCATTGCTCATTGAACTTGGAGACAAGCCCATTATGTGGTAAATTCAGGGAGACATGGAGGTGCCCCCCTTCCTAACTGAATGCTCTCCCCGACTTGAAGGCGTGTGGCCTGCATAGCCATGGAGAAGACCAAACAGGAGCAGCAAGCCACCTGCACCTGGTTTGGCAAGAAGAAGAAACAGTACAAAGACAAGTACCTGGCGAAGCACAACGCAGGTGAGGAGATGGGCGGAGATCTGGACAGAGGAAGGGGAGGGGACCCCCCGACTGACCCCTCTAGTTTATATTGTATTGTGGCATGCAGTGAACGAGGGTATATGCCTTTGTAGGCAACATGCTCGTACTGATCCCTGAACAGTTTTGTGTCTGCAGGAGCTGATCTTGCACTGCCATTGACCTGATCTGTGGTCTGAGGAGAAAAGCATGAAGGGCTAGGTTTCTGTGGCTGGAAAAACACACACTCATTTGTGATATGATCACACTCACACAGTAGCTCCCTCCCCCAGGAGGACTTGAGCGGTTTTCAGGGTTGTTCGCTGACGCCGCACTCTGTTTACAGAAGCACGTCGGGAAGGAGGGAATCGAGGACACGTTGTACTTTTGTGCTCCGTGGGGCTGATTCTGCCTTCAAAGCCGATACTCTGTTCAGTCAGCCAGCCAACCTGACTGTATTTCACACTGTGCATTTTAACAAGCACGCGGCCATGAGCCGTTTTCCTGCTAATCTTCCCTTAAGGGCATGCCAACAGGGCAGAATTTTCCATTGCCAGGGAAAGCAGTATATGTGCCTGTCCCATGTTAAACTACGTAGTGGGCCCATACTTACACAGACAGACTTGGCATCATACAGATAACTGGTCTATTTAGCAGTTTCATAGCAGGAATCTCCCAGAAACCCCAGTGCAAAAAAACACCAGTGTAATACAATGAGGGAGTTAGGTCACTTCAGAGAGTGGGTGTACATGATACAAATGGGAGATCCACTTCCCCTACACTGGGTTCAGCATCCATCTCCTTAACCACTGTTGCCATGGTTCCCTTGCACCATGGCGATGAAATAAGAGTGAGCTAAATGCAGCCCGTGGAGCCGAAAAGGAGATGGGTGGAGCGTTAAGGTCACGTTAGTGTTGTGTAATGGACATCCTGATCCCTGTGGGGAAGCAGATTAGCGTCTGTAGGTTGGGTTAGTTGTGGTGTGTTCAGTAGTAAATGATGTGTGGAGATGAGGAGAGGTGAGCCAGCTTTGTCTCAGTGTATTACAGGTGACGGAGGTGGTGATGAGGAGGTGCATAAGGCCATCCTCGCTGCCCAGAGGGGATTTCTATCTCTGGGAGGGGGCACAGATGTGTGTTACTGTCTCCACTGTGCTTAACCCTGTATGAAACTGAAGCCTCGTTGAGTTGTCGCACAAGAACACATGAATAAGTTACCCATTTTACATAGTGTAAAAACACCTAGTAACAGAAGTTTAACAGTGCCACTGACCACTTCTAAAGGGGTACAATTAAAGGCAATTAACATCTTTCCCTTTTATATATGCCATTATAGACACTATACTCAGCTGGTCAGGTGTTTCTCAAATGGTAAAATGTGTCTGAGAAAGTTTCCTGCATGTTTGAACCTGCTGTTGTGTCCCCTTGCTATACAAGTTACCAAGGATACGTACCTAAGCACCTTCCCCTGTGTACCTGCCCTATTAGCGTGCAGTGTGGGTGTCTTATGTATAGTTTTTCCTCGTAACACTCAGTGCCAGGTTTGATGTTTTTTTTCTTTACCATGTGCTTTCAATATGGAAGTGTAGTCGATATTAACCAATGTTATTGAACCATATCTCAATAATGCCCCCCCCCCCATTTTTCATGCTGTCTTCCTCCCAACGGCCTCTGTGCATGTAAGTATCTCCTGATGCCAGCATGTTTCATCTCTGCCTGCATGTGTGACCCTGTTTACGTCCTCATCCTAGAGATGGCCGCTTTCCTTCTAGTTTTCGTTTTGTTTGAGTTCGAAGTGGAAATCGAAATGTGAACACACTGTTGTGATGAGTCGAGAACCAAGTTCCATTTCCCGGCTCTCTTGCCAGACAGGGCCAGTTGTAATGTAAAAAAGCGGTGTATAAACTACTCAACAGTCTCATCTTAGCTTAAATGTCTAAGCTATATAGGTTGTTTAGACTAAAGCAAGACAAACCCAGGAGGACGCAGGATGATCAGTATGTCAGGTTTTACATTCCGTGGTGTCAGAGCCAGGGGAGAAAACTGCACGAAACACAGATCATCAGCCCAGAGTCATTGTCACGTAGTCAAGATGAGTCACATGTGGAGAAACATCTGAATTGACAAAATCTTAAATGGAAAGTGCAACTGATATTCTATGCATTTTCTGTACATGTATTACACAACAGACCCTATTAATATATTTCTACATTATAGGGAGCTCCCCCACATAAAAGTATGTAAACTAAATAAAGTATTTTCTCGCAACACTTTAAATATCTTTTCTGATATGACAGTTGTACACAGCTGTTATCCAAAAAGCTCTAATTGAAAGAGCCCCTTCTTCAGTAAAGAACTTGAAATTCTGGATGTCATCTCCACCTTTGGTGATTTTCTGTTTTTTTTTCCGCCACATTGCATTAGCTGCGTAGTTTCACACTCCGCCACTGGCGTCCTGCAGCCATGCCACACACACATTGCGGCCTCCCTCTCTTCCAGTGTTTGATCAACTAGACCTGGTAACATATGAGGAGGTGGTGAAGGTGCCTTCGTTCAAGAGAAAGACGCTGGTGCTGCTCGGTACGTAACACCCAGGAGGGCATTCCGGGTCCAGGTGGGCCTCTGAACTCCAACTCTGACGCGCTGTTCCCGCCAACAGGTGCTCACGGCGTTGGCAGGAGGCACATCAAGAACACCCTCATCTCTAAGCACCCAGACAGATTTGCCTACCCCATTCCACGTAAGACGCACTGCAGGGACTTCCTGTGCCGCTCCAGCATGCGTTTTCCTGCTCCATGGCTGAGAGGATCTCACACACAATACTAGTGTGTGTGTGTGTGTGTGTGTGTGTGTGTGTGTGTGTGTGTGTAGGAGCCAGACTTTTTTACTGAGCTGCTCCCCCCACACAGACACAACCAGACCTCCAAAGAAGGATGAGGAAAATGGAAAGAACTACTACTTCGTGTCCCACGACCAGATGATGCAGGACATCTCAAACAACGACTACCTGGAGTACGGTAGCCACGAGGACGCCATGTACGGCACGCGGCTCGAGACCATACGCAGGATCCACGAGCAGGGCCTCATCTCCATACTGGATGTGGAGCCGCAGGTCTGTCGCGCTCTCTGTTCAGCACCTCGGTGTCCCAGGTCTGTCTCTGGCTGTGCTCCTCCAGCCACAGTGTCTGCCTGTGCTTCAGGTTCCCAGGTGTACCTCAGTTAACACAGCTTTCTCTTACTCTGTTGTTCATCATTACTGAGAGCCTGTATCCACCCCTGCTTTCATCTACCGACAGGCCCTCAAAGTCCTACGGACGGCCGAGTTTGCGCCCTATGTTGTGTTCATCGCTGCTCCAACCATAACTCCGGGCATTAACGAGGTAAATTTCTACCTGTCTCTGACACTCCCTCACTCGCTCACTCACTCACTCACTCACTCACTCACTCAGTCACTGACGCACTCACTTTGTGAGCCTTTACCCCCAGCTAAAACTGAAGAACAGGTCCTGAGAACTGAAACGTTAGTGAAATGTTATTGTGTACATCATCTACACGTGTTTGGCCCACAGTGTATGATTGAGGGGGGGCTGTTTTGCACTTTGCCAGTGAACCAGTTTTGGGAGATTATCCTGCTAGACTTTATTTCTACTTCAGACACACGGTCTACATTGGTCCTATAAGCAGTTTCAGTGTTAACAACACAACATGGTTGGTGGGTCAGGGCAGTTTGTCATTGATCTCTTTGTTTCATTGGTTATCTGGCTTGATATGTCCATCCCCAGATGGGTTTCACTCACACACACACACACAGCCCCAGAGTGCATTGTGTTATCCCCCCATAGTGTCATGGCTGGACCTGCACAACCTGTAGCATGATGGTGTTTCCTGCTGTGTCAGGTGAACCCTGAACAGCTTTGGCAATAAAAGTTCATCTTTTGTTCTGAAAGCCAAAGACGTAAAAATCAGAGGTGCCCAACCAGACCATCGTTAGACCCTCCATTTTAGTCGCCAGTTTTTGGTTGTGTAAGTGGCACCCTATCGTTTTATCGTTCTTGCTTGTTTCTTGATTTCTCTTGCGTTCCCTTTCCACGCCCTCAGCTCCCCAGGTGGTGTAAGAGACTAAATGTGAGTACGAGGGCGATGTGCAGCCGTTAGCGTTAGAGACTGGCAGAGACTGTGCTGCTGTGTAGTGCTCCCCCCATTCCCCTCCCCCCCCACCAGGTGAGCTGTGGTTGTGGGGCAGGTTGTGTTTTAGTTAGGTGTTGGACGCGGGGAGCCGGTGTTGGGTTTCCAGGCGTCTTCTCGCTCCTTTGTCCGTGTTCTGCCAGTAGCAGGGGGTGCTTCTCTGTTTCTCTGAGCCCTTGACCTTTCAAAAATGGGCTGAGAAGAAGAGAGGACAGTATTGGTGGACAATGGTCTGTTCTTGTGTTCTTGTCCTTGCGTGTGGGTGTTTGTGACGGGTATCAGCACCATCTGTAATCCACCCCTTAGTCTTGAGTGTAAAACTCCACTCTGGTGTGGAAGTGTCCGTATCTCCCAGAGGTGAGGCATGGTGTGCTTCTCCAGCCAGGCCCCAGGCTCACACTGCTCTCTCTGGTTTAGGACGAGTCCCTCCAAAGGCTGCAGAAGGAGTCTGAGGTCCTGCAGAAGACATACGGCCACCACTTTGATCAGACCATCATCAACAACGAGATTGATGAGACCATCAGCTACATCGAGGAAGCCATCGACCTGGTGTGCACCACAGCCCAGTGGGTGCCCGTTTCCTGGGTGTACTAGACCACGCCCCCATCACCGTCCCATCCACTCCACCCCCCCCATTCTTTGCAGCACACCGCTCTAACTCCATTTGTCTTGGATGAGAGCACCTCAAAATCCAAAACCTCAGTGAACACGATCAAGTCTTGGCCCCTTACAGACTACCTAGACGTAGTGTTGTATAAAGTTTATATATTGTCATGTCCTGATAGGTAGCAGACTTTGTTTTAAATTTTTATTTTTTAAAGAGACAGTATCTGAGACGAGTCGGAGACACAGGCTTTGGCATGTTCATGCCCTCCCCTGGTGTCATCATACGTGTGTCCCGTGACTGACCGCAACACGGCGTCCCTCTGCACTCGACACGGCCTGTCGAAACCGCCTCTGATGAGAAGCACATACACTCTGCGGTGTCTCCTCCCTTTTACCTCTAAAAATTACTTAATCCACTTAAAAAAAAGCGACTTTCCCATCCTTTTAGTGGTTCCTGCATTCATTAAAAAAAATTATAATAAATTTGCTGACATTTCATAGTTGATGAACTCAGACCTTCACCTCCATAGATACTGTCTCTAAATGAATCCATAATTGTTTAAAAGATCTGAATGAGGTTTAATGCATGTGGATGATTTCAGGCTTACATGCAGTCAGTGTGTTTTTGGTGTCTGACTACTGTAATCTACGGCAGAGAACATTCCATCTGTACGGAAAACAAAAAAATATCAGAGGGGGGAGAAAACGTGAAACCTATGCACATCCCTTGCATTCTGGGTAATTTTCTGAACAACTGATTTTTAACCAATCACATAGTGAGATGTGTCTGTAAACAGTCTTGGTTTGTCATAACTTGGGGCGGGGGAACAGAAAAAAAGAGCCGCCATTTCAGAAATGTGTCGTCAGAGTATTAACATTTTAAGTTCAAACGGGAAATACTGATTTTTATTCTGTGTGTAATTGTTTCAAAAGAGGTGCACACATTTTGCAAGTGAAACACTTTGCAGTTTGTGCATTAAAAAATTATGTACAAGAAACTGTGTTCAAACTGCCCTGTGTGTATTCCTCTGCAGTTCACAGAGCAGTTCTTCAGTATGAAAAGTTTTTTTTTAAATACATTTTCTTTTATGTGCTTAAAAGCTTAACAGCTTGCATTTTCTGTCTCAAACACACTGGTCTTTCACTAGAATACTGTGCCACAACAGGTCAGCCACCCACTGTAAAGATCACACTGAAAAGTTTATATAACTGCAGATCTTTCTTGTTTCCCTCACACGGGCTGGCCCCGTCACATCTGCGGTTGTCCTGCAGATGGAAGTTACACACTCACCGTTTCCTCACAGCACTGGAGTGGACAGAGAAACTCAAGGGAAGCGAGCGTGCGCTGCCGTGTGAAAACGCAGAGGCAAACTCGGTTTATAAAGTGCCATCGGTTCCTCAGAAGCCTGTAACTCCTTCAAGGCACCAACAAGTCAAATGCTAAACTGAGCAGAATATCACTAGGACAGATCCAGCGAAACTGGCAGCCGATATGAATACATCCAATAACATGAGGGACGGGTAACCTGACTCCTCCCACTAACACACATGTCCATGGGTGACATCATCAGCCCCTCCCCTGTGCTGATTCCTGTACAGACACACATACGGTACAAATACACACAGGAAACATATATACACATATAATGTGTACTGAGTGCATGAGTCAAACAGTTAAAATCAAATGTTTTCCTACAAAAATTCAATTCAATTTATTTTTATATAGCGCCTTTTGCAACAATGTGCTTCAAAGTGCTTTTGAAAAAAAAGGCCAGCACTTATTTTTACATTGATAAAATGTCATACATTTCCTTATCTGGGGTTATTTTGTGCAACAGAATAAGGACACAGGGCACTTCAAAGTGTCACTTGTCATTTGAAAGCTTGTAGACATGGGATTCCACTGGTTGCGTTAAGTGACACTGAGGTGTATGCTCAGTAGAGGGTCATACCACAGAAATTACATTGTTATGGAACCAAACCAAAACATGACCTTGTGCATGTCCTTTTACACCACGGGGGTGGGTCACAAACACAAGACTGCCGTTGTTGTCTTTGAACCTAGAACCAAAACGGTTCTTAGCCTTAAACCGCTGGCCATTGCAAGCCTGTCCATATTTTTGTTGTAGCCTACCACCTGTCCAGGTGAACCAGTTGAATCACAACCAGAGCTGAGGTCACCTGCACATAGATGCTACATAAGACGCTCAGGAGTTACCAGCAAACCAACAGGCAAAGAGAGATACAGGGAGAGGCGGGGGGATTGGCATTGTGTCAGACGAACGTTCTGAAAATCGTCCTGTCATTATGCGTGAAGCCCGTTTCCCTGCTGTGTGTGTGACGTGACCAACGTATCTGCTCTGCTGAGAGTGTTGCTCACAGCCAACAGGCAGCGCGGCACGTGATCCACACGCCACACACACGCTGAGCAGTCATTGGCAGCTCAGACTGAGCTCAGACAAACACACATGGCCCGTTTGGCCGACTTTGTTTTTTTTGGTCAGTTTTTTTTTTTTAGGTCCATATTATTAAATAAGTTATGCACTTGGTTCATCTTAAAAGACAGAAACAAAAGGTCTCGCATGACCATAAAAATAACGATTCAGGAGCTGGTCATTTTACACTGTGTTTCTGAACAGCAGATGTGTCTCTGTGTGCAGTTCCATTTGGGTAAGTTGAGAGAGCTTACAGAGGACAGATGACCCTCGTTTAAGAAGCTTATTGTGTTTATTAAAAAGCCTGTATGTCTAAAAATGTGCAAGGTTGAATGCAGGGGAAAACCCAACACACACACACACACACACACACACACACACACAGTAGCTCTTGTGAAGAGGCAGGCCTTCCATGTAAATGTTTTACAAAACAGTGTACAGAACACAACATAGTAAAGTGCACATCTGTGAAGAGACGCCATAATTCAGTGATGTATTCTGAGTTAAATGTCAGACTGCAGAAAGTCAAGCCAAATCTGTCATATATTTGCAAACAAACAGTTTTTCAGTGTATTTCTACATGAGAAAACAAGTCCTATATGTTTTAAATAAATCCATTTGAAAGACTCCAAAGTAGGCCTACCTGTAAATTATGTTTGTGGATCATGAAAGCTGAGCATTGAATGATGTTTAAATTCCCAAATTTTATCACATCATTTTAACTGGACATCTAAAAATATATCCTGGTTAAGACTTCTATACATTGTATACATTTCAAGTTATAAGTAATTTTAAAACTCTAAATATCACCAACATTCCTTTGCATGCAGTAGAGACCCCGCAAAGATGAATATACAGTTTAAAGTCATGTAAGCAATAATTGTAAAACAGATTAAAATAATATTTTTTCATGTCTTGATTTACAGATCTTTAAACATACTATATTCACAATATTTAAATATGTTCCATTATTTTTTTTAGGTCACCACACATCCCAATGAGGAAATTGCATTACTCTTAAAAATCCATTGACAATACAACATTTAGATTTATTAATTTAGCAGACAGTTTTATCCAAAGCAGCTTACAACATTTCACATACATGTTACAGCGATGCTTGTTCTCTGCATTTAACCAACACCCTGGGAGGGGGAGAAGTGGGCTGCCACATGCAGTGTCTGGTGGAGTCTAGCATTCGAGTATCTCGGACCAACCTGGCTGGGCTGGGATTCAAACCAGGAGACTTTCACAAACCATCCTGATGTCCTACCCATTAAGCCACCAGGCCACAACCCAAATTCTTAACATGATTAACTAACAATGACGGTGTTGATGGATTATCCAGACCCTTTATATCCTCAACTCATTGTTGCCTTGGAGAACACAGAACTTGTAACAAATGAAAAACAGTTTGCTATATTGAGATGAGAATGGCAATATGTTTTCCTCGATTTTGTAAAACAAAGTTGATCAAGCTACACTTTGTTAAACTGTCAATTCGCTTTTAGACTAACAAAGTAGGAATATCAGCACATAGGTGAGAAAACATATAATTACGTTAATGAAAGCATTTTCACTCCACTGCCAGGGCAATAAATCAAACCAGCTGTCCCAATGGCCTCACATCACCAGATACCTGACACCAGATCACATTTTCCTGGCTTCTAATTCGGCTATTTGAACACGGTGAGGAAAGCAAAATGAAAGACCATAAATGTTGTTTCTGGAAAAGCAATGCCATGGAACGTCATCATTTTCCATGTACGTCTCCCCAGATATTTTGGCTCCGGATAAATCGAGCTTTTCCATACATTGTTTATTTTAGTCCAAATGTCTCTCCTCCATGTCTGATTCACATTACTCACAAAATTTTACTTGTAAATCTCCTGTCCACGCACAATTCTCACCATGCTTTCAGAACAGCAGTATTCTCACGCTCCTGTTGATTCTATGACCTCCTGTGTATTCATACACGGTGAGTATCTTCTTGGCTTCCTCACAAACGTCTCACAAAGAGGATGTAAGTCAAGTCATTGTTGATCTCTCCCTGTCATTACTGGTGGGAACGTGGCCTTGGAACCTTGTCAAGAATGAGGTTTTTCTAATTAAATTTCTGTCAAAACCAAACTAGGCTTGTCAACCCCGCCTTTAGAAGTGTTTCACTCGGCTATCCTTTCTTACAGGCTGAATTAGCCACATGATGCTAATACTGTTCCAGTTTTCCCATTGGTCAGCATGTCATCATTGTGCAGCTAAACACTTGAGACAGGAACAGCATGAGCAGCGTTAGCATTGGAAAAGGGTGGTTGCTACAGACATGTGCCCCGGCAGACACCTGACTCTCCGCCTGGTCCAGCAGGGTCTCGTTCCTGCTCTCGGTGCTGTTGACCACCTCCTCCCGCCGTTCCTGGTGCAGCAGCTTCGTGATGAGGCTGCTGATCCTGTTTTCGGTGGTTGAACGCCATTGGTCAGTGGGTGCCGGCGCTGCAGTTGTCAGGTTGAGCTCCGCCGGATCCGCGCAGACGCCGTCTATCTTGTGGTAGATGATTTCACTGAGGTCCAGGCCAGCCACTGATGGTGGGGAAGCACAGGGGATGTCCCTCACCAGCTTGTAGCTGTCCATCCATTCTTTGAGCCACTCCAGGTCACAGTCGCACTCCCATGGATTGCGGAACACGTAGAGGTGACCCAGGAAGTAGATGGGGTGGAAAACTGAGAAAGGCAGGGTGGTCAGGTTGTTGCTGTTGAGGTGAAGGGAGATGAGGCTGGTGAGGTTTTCAAAGGCTCCCTCTTCAATGAAGCACAGACGATTCCGATCCAAATAGAGCACCTCCAGCTCCACCAGATCACCGAACCAGGTTTTGGATATGTTGATAAACAGATTACCGCCCAAATTGAGCATCTTGAGGTGGGTGAGGCCTTTGAAAGACTGCTGGGGAAGGTCTGTCAACAGATTGTCGTTGAGGTAAAAGTTCTCCAGGCGCTTGAGATCCTGGAAGGCTTTATCATGAATGACATTGATGCGGTTCTCCTGCAAGTTAAGGTACTGGAGTTTTGTGAGTCCTAGCAGGGAATTGTAGGCAACTGCCTCGATCTTGTTGCGCTCAAGGTAGACGTGAGTAAGGTTCTCCATACCTCGGAGAGCACCTGGGATTCGTCTAAAGTTATTCTGGTAACAAAACAGCTGTTGAAGTGCTATCTGCTCCACAAATATGCGGTCGGGCACGCTGAAGAGGTTGCAGCTGGCCAGGTCGAGCCTCGTGAGCTTCCTCAGGGAGGTGAAGGTGCGGGGGTGGAGGAGGCTGATGACATTGTGGGCCATTTTGAGCTCCAGCAGGTTGGGAAGCCCCTTGAAGGCGCCCGGGGTGACGAAGGAGATGTTGTTGTGGTCAAGTGACAGAGAGCGCAGCGATGGCAGCGTACCGAAGGCCCTCTCCGCCAGGAACTTGAAGCTGTTCTTGTCCAGGTTGATGGAGGTGGCCTCGCAGGGGAACTCTTTGGGCAGGTCAGACAGGCCCATGCGGTCACACAGCACTGTGCAGCCACCCTGCTGCGTGCAGGTGCAACTGGCGGGACATGAGCGGGTGCAGCCCCAAGGGGCCAGGACAGGACAAAGTAACAGGAAAGATACTGGAGGAAGGGGTTGGGGGGTCAGTGGTCAAAGGACAGAGCATGCAAGATAGGAACAACAGCGGGGTATTAAGGGCAGTCTGTCACATAATTCATTGTATTGAGTCAACGTTATTTTCAAAAAGTGCTATACAAAAATCTAAGTGAACTCGGTTTCATTACTAAGAACGCTACAGGTTTAATAGGGAACACGCTAGATAGACATAATTTTTGCACATATCTTTCGTTTTATTTAAATTTAACGTTGCGTGACCAACAGCGAATGACTTTAGTGATGCGTTTTAAACAGTCCGCCTTTTATTACTATTTTACATGGTCCGTGCTGTGGCTGGAAGACCGAGTCTGCAGCCGATGCTAAACGCAGGAAATTCAGTAATAAAACAAACACTGAGCCGCCCCCCCCCCCATACACACACACACACTTCTCTGGAAACGTCTTAAAGTGCAGCTTGAGATTTTTCATTGTGTTATGACATTTTTCGTTATGTTTTTATGTTTACTGACAAAAATGTACTATTTTGTGCCTTCAACGAGAGTCAAAACAAGCTTTAAATTGGACTTCATCGAGTCTCCTGGAATTAGAGCCCTTTTAAGGTAGGCAGGCAGAGCCGCCACACCTGCACGGGCTTGCAAATAGCACCGTGATGTATAGAAATTTACATTATATTTACAGTTTGTTCATGTACTGTCTTCGGAGCCTGATTAATGCAAACCACCATAAAACGCTTTCAGTTTTCTGTAAATAGAATCAAATACATTTATTTACACTATATATGTTTTGTGTCCCCGCCAAAGTGAATTCAATAAATTAATATATTTAAATAATTTACATTAAATACATTTCAATGTATGTCCCCGCCAAAGTGAATTTAATAAAATCTTTCCTCTTAATGGTATAGTCGTATAGTTTTAAAACAGGATATATTTCCATGATTTGGTGCTAACACCAATCATTTTTGGATTGGGTACCAAAATTTGTCTCCCCCCCAGGTTAAAATGAAACCTACCCCGCCGGTATGACAGTCAGAAAGGGTTAATTAATACACATAATAAACTATAATTACTAAATAACAAAACAGGTTGTCACCGAAAGGTGAAACCACTTAGTAAATGAAGTCCCGGTCCCCTTTTCAGTAAACCGTTGAAGATTAAGGCTGGGTACATAAAACCTATCAGAGCAATTGAAATAATTTTTGAAACCTAATCAGCAGAATGAGGGTGCAGGTTCTACAGCGGGTCCGTACATGCATGGCATCCATATGGCTAAAGGGGACATTAAATTTAACCCAAGGATTTGTGCTTTCTGTGCCGTTGTTTTAATTGGGCAAGAAAGCTTTTGGTGTCTTATTTACATTTTCTGAGCATTTATCCATTACTACCACCTGCAAAGCATCTTGAGTGACAGAAGTGAGACGCTGCTGGTGTGATCGCCAGGAGAAGAATCAAGCCGGTACCAGAGGAGCAAGTCCATTGGCAGGTAGCATGGAGTGGCTGAACACACTTACCTTGCAGGATGAGGAAAATCATGAGTTCTTATTTACCACGGGCATGTCAAGACTGAGTGTGTGCATGCCCTGAAACGGAAGGTTGTCAGGTAAGCTCTTCTGACACAAGAAACCGCTCATTTTACGTTGATTTTCATGATAGGAAGGCTGCTGGCGCATAGCTCCATGCGTAACTCACACCACTCCTACCAGTACATCTTGAATTTAAAAATTCACAATTTATATACAACTACAAAATCCGTAATCAGACGTGCTTTTATATAGCACTAAAGCACGCACTGTACTTCTCCAAACCATTCCCGATACCGGACGTTGCAGATATTTAATTTCCAATCAAGTGACGCAGTAACCATACATTTCCGACAGACTTTTGTAATGCCAGAACTAAACAAGTGTCTTAAAGGATGAAAACCCTGTTGAGATCGAACCTCTCCATGGACTTACCTATTCAGCCTAGTGATGTACATCACTTGGTCCAGTATGCATGTTTCAGAGTACAGCCCTGCAATTTCTGCTACACAGGCTGTTTTATGCGCTGAACCCCTTGTACTCTCCCTAAAAGTCATCACTTAATGGCGAGGGGGGTGGGGGGGGGGGGAACAGTGGAATTGGTGTTAGATTAGAGGGGGATAAAAGCCTTTCTGCATCAGCGCCATGACAGCAGAGTCAGAGACCACAGGCTTTAAAGCTCAGACTGAGCTCTCCCCTTTGCCCTCCCAACTAGAGATTAGTGTGGCTGGAGGGCTGCAGTCAGCTGCACCCCCCCTCCACATTGTCAAATTCCCCACGTTGAACTTGGACGGCTGTATTTCTAACGTACAGCTAGGTGCTCGAGTTGTTTCGTCTTTAAAAGCCTCACACTGAAGGCAACAGATGGAACCAGAAAACAGCTTTCCAGTGGTGCTGATCAACACAATCGTCCAGCATTTTCCAATAAGAACTCTTCTAGAGAAGACATGGGAAAGCCTGAGCAGTCAACCAATGTTAAAAACACAGTAGGAATAACCACTTGTTTAGGCATGACCTTAAGCCCCAATAAAATGGCCAAATGCATATACGGTGATGTTAACTTACAGGTGCAGGGCTGAGGTAGAGCTACAACCCCTCATACAGGAGACCTGCAACTGACTGCTGGCCAGTTTAACTTCTGCAGCTAAGGATGCAGTGTCCTATATTCAGCCATCCATTAGTATACCTTTCAGAACTTACACACCTGTGGGTCATCCACACATACAGATAAAAGGTAGTGAAGAATTTCCAAAAAGAAATAACAGTATGACCCCCTCACCCCCCCCCCTTTTTTCTTTTACAACCAGCACAGGAAAATCAGAAAACGCAACGGTACAAATGATATTTCTATATTTGAATGAACTTTACTGCATTTCCACGTAGTCTTTTGTTGCAGCGACGCAGGGTGACTGCTACAGTGGGTTTTCTGCATTAACAGTGTATTAGAAAACATGCTTTATTTAAGGTCTTCGCTCTTCAAACATTTTATTTTGATAAAATCATACAATAAACGCACAGCTGAGTCTTCTCATGCAGTGCACAGCTTCTAAACTAGTACATAAAGCAAATACTAAGTCTAAGGAACTCTGGTGTTTCCCCTTTAAACATTTAACTCAAAGCATCATTACCCCCCTCCCACAAAAAAAAAAAAAAAAAAAAAAAAAACAAAAACAAAAAGCACATGTATTCCATCTGAAAGATTCCTATGTTTGTTTTGTTTCTATGCCAATTAGACTTATTGCTATAGCCAAAACATGTTAAATGTCATTTAAAGGGCGAAAACACCAGAGGTGCCTACTATGCAAATGCAACAATACAGAATGACCACATGTGAGATTGCCATGTGCCAGACGTTCACTGGGAAAACAAAAATAAAATAGTTGCTAACAAACAAAAGCTGGAGAATTTGGATACTCTGAGGAAATATGTTTCTTTGAGAACTTATCCAAACCTTGGCATGTTGGTTTAAATTTTGATTGCCAATTAAATAATCCTACAGAAACGCTTGGCCACAAGGTCAGTAACAGTTGTGGATCCTGACCAAGTCCAATATGATTTTAAACATTTAAAAAAAGCTCACACTACCCCAAAATATAATTTTTTTTTCCACGCATACGGGTGACATTCAACATTCAAGTGCCAGTGTTTTTGTACTGTCTTTTGGTCAAGTTTCTTGGAACTTTCAAAGAATCACTTTTTAGGCTTATAAAAATAAATATTTCTCGAAAATGCTTAATAAATTACACAAAAACTAGCAGCACAAGTAGAATCTAGAAATGTGTGCAAATAGCTAAATTCCCCCAACTGCTAATCCCCCTGGTCCCAAATAAATCCTGGTTTTAAACTTCCAGAACCCCTTCCCCTTTTGTAAACAAGCTGCGTCTCACAATCTCAACATACAATATTTGGAAGCTTAAAGACACTCACTCAAGACATGTATATAAAACTAGATGTGCAATAAAATAACTTAGTAAAACTTGATGAGTACATACAAGGGCCTAAGACCTAACAGAATTAGCACCATTCATTATATACCTCAATACTGTCAGTGCATCCGCTTCAATTCACTTTTTACATTTTTTTTTTTTTTTTTAATTTCAAGGCACAACACACTAAGGAATTAAATCTATTGCACTTAAAGTTCAATGCCATTTCCTCTGCCACTTCCACTTCCTGTTTAGGTAATGAAGCTAAAGATGGCTGTCCAGCCAATTTTAAAACACTAAAAAACAAACAAAACAAAAAAAAAAAAATAATAAACGGCAGATTTAACTCCAAAAAGGAGGAGACACCATTACTGTGCCGCCGGGGGGGAAAAGCACCCACCCGTCTTTGGCCAGTTCATGTCAAGTACACGGCCAGTCTGCCACGGAAACGTACGTATCTGAAATGTTGGTACCCCAAACGATGGTGCAGACAGCCTTGGCCTGAGCCCCCTGCGCAGGCCTTCATCTCCCGCCATACATTATTGAGCTCTGAAAATCGCTAACAACTTGGTGTGTCTGAGAATGAGCCGTGTCTTCGATTTAGCCGAGGATGTCTTTCGGGTTCAACGCAGCTTGAAAAAGAGAAAATAAAGAGTGTATGTCTAATATAAAGCCCGCTGCAGAACTCATTTGCATGTCCTTGACCAAAAAACAACAACACTTGCATGCGTTTACGATACCGAAGCGGCCGTGTCGCCGTGCAGGGCCGGCCCGGTGCTGTGGTCCTATTGCTGCCACTTCATCTTCACTTACAGTATGGCAGGCGTCTTGTTTCGAGACTGTAGTTTTATCAAAAAGCACTTTTGCTTGCCCACCAAAGGTTAAGTAAATAAAAAACCACTGTCTCCCACTTAACAGCTAGCTTGTGAAACTTTACTAGCTGCCTTAACATTTAAGTCAATCGTAAGAGATGGAATAATTTCCAGCATTTTTACCCAAACAATGGACTGTTTTAAAACTTCAATTTTATCACAACTGGAATGGCTTTTTGAAGACTACCATATCCTCAAATAGGTACCTGTCCAGGATAGAGTGAGCAAAATAAAGTCAGACAACTCTTTGTCCCTTAAAGTATTTGTCACACAAGGAATCACGTCACCAGATGATTCTGTGAGCGGATGGAGCTCTAGCCCGTAACGCAGACCTCCTGATGACCCTGTGACAATTTGAGGTTCAAATGGAATAATGACTCACTCAAGTCATATTATCCAAGTGTTTGCCAAGGTTTGATTTAGTACAAGTTTTACCTTACTAACCAAAAAGAGAAAACAAAAACCAAAAACAAAACAAAAACAAAGAGCATCAGGCCAAAAGTACAGCCAGTAATGACGTTAATTTCCTGTCCAATTTTAAAGGCACAGTACATTAAAGAAATGATCCTCGGATTACCAGAAAGAAATTAATTGCAGTGGAAAACTAGAGTCCAAGATCCTGTCGGGCATGTTGAAAAGCAGCCGCGTTTTGTTTTTTCTACAAGTGCCATTCTCTGCCTTGCCACCTTCCATCATCTCAACTCCCCCCTTCCTGTATGGGACGACGTCAGAGAATCACAGCTGGTAATGTACTGCGAGTTCTTGAAGCTACACTGGGAATAGTCTGGCTAAGTTACATGTGGTTTCCATTCAGCTAGTTTGGCATGGTGACAGTCACCGCAGCCAGACCTCTAGTTTCCCCACCAGTCAACCTGGGCGTAGTTTCCTCCATAGCCACCATCGGCACTGTAGAAGTTTCCAAAGCCACCTGTAGGTAGATAGGAGCCCCATGTCAGCAGGTCTGCACATTCCAACGGTGTACTGCCATTCATAATGTGCTGAAATAGTAAAGGAACACGTGTGGCGTGCACCCACCCTTATTGCCACCAAATCCTCTGTTTCCCCCATGGCCTCCTGCACTGCGGCCTCCACGCCCCCCAAAGCTACCGCCACCGCCAGCAGTCTGTCGGTAATCTCTAGCTCCGAAACCACCAGCAGTGAACCTGAAGGGAAGGAAACAAGAGAAGTTAGCCAAAGCGACCATTGACAAACCGCAAATATGAACGTCTCACACACACACACACACACACACACACACACACACACACACCTTTTAGAGCGCCCGCGGTTACTGCTCTTGTGCTGATGCTCAAACGCCAGGCTCTCCAGCCACGAGGGCACCTCCTGTTTTGCCTCCACCAAGATGTCTAGAAGATCCTTGGTGATGTTACTGTTCTTGTCATTAAAAAAGGATGTGGCCAGACCTTGAAGGTGGGGGAGGGGGAAGAAAGTTTAAGTGACACCTGAACATTACACTGAACAGCAAGCGACAAAGTGGCGAGGCTCAAAAAAGGCGACGACCTACCAAGGTTCCCCACACGGCCAGTACGGCCAATGCGGTGGACGTACTCTTCAATGTCGCTGGGCAGATCAAAGTTTATGACATGTTTCACATTGGAAATGTCGAGCCCACGTGCAGCCACCTTTACAAACAAAAAGTGGAAGCTCACTTGCCAAAAAAAAAAATCAATCATCATCATCATCATCATCATCATCTAGGGTTTGCAGAACAAACATACCGCAGTGGCAACCAAGATTGGGCAGCGTCCTGAGCGGAACTGATGCAGTGCTTCTTCCCGATCTCTCTGGGAACGGTCACCATGGATACTAGTGCAAGCATAGCCTTCACGGTACAGGAAGTCCTCCAAGGCATCGGCACCCTTCTTGGTTTCCACAAACACCAAGGTAAGGGAGTCTTTGCCTGCAAACACACACAGCAACATGTGTATCCACGCCTAGAGAGGCTGGCTTCACTTGGGCAAAGGGTAGGAGATGAGCTCTTCGAAGTACCACGAGTGAGCATGTTCTTAAAGCATGGTGGAGCTAGCAACTAAAACTGGGGGGCTAGATGTATGATAAGCAGTTTTGCCTTGACTGACAACCATTAAGTAAAACTGATTGCAGCTCATGCACATTACTGCAAACACACTAAATTTGTCACTGCAAAAGCCCAAAAAAATCAGAAATCATGGCTTCTCCCCTTCCCAGAAACAGGACTTTCGTATGGTTCAATGTTTGTCACAGGATACACATTTTCTTTAATGGCTATCGTAGCAAAAGCTCAAAATGAGGAGGGGGGGGGACACGGTGGACAAGTGAGGTGTGGGGTGAGAGCCAATTACCACTTTAAACCCATATGAAGTGAGCTCATTCATTACATTGTGAGCGTTTCCCCTTACTGTTACGACACGTTTAACAAAGAATTGTATTAAATTAGCACAAAAAGGCCAATCAGATGTTCTTTAAAACATGTTCTAGGTTTGAAACTCATCTGAACTTTGCAAGCTCGGTTCCTTCATTCCTGCCTATTGAGGAGAAATGTTTTCACTCCAGGGCAAACAGAAAGGCTTCCAAAATGTTTGCACTGCCTGGACGTAAACACTTGTACTCACAGTAGCAGTACAGATTTGGGTCAAACTGGGTTAATCACAGCTGGAAATGAGTCACTTCACAAATGACAGATGAATTTGTAAACGCTGCCTCAGACAGTGACACTCGGGTTGTAAAGAGACCTGCTTTACAACAAGCAGCAATCGCAATATTTACATGTCCACACGCTGATTTCCACGTGTACAATGTCTTCCATAAAAACAGGACTAGATAGCAGTGCATGGAAACTGAGGTCACTGAGTGAGGGGGGGGGGGGGGCTTCAAACAAACAGCAGGCAACATAAATGTCATGAAAATGGCAGGCATTCCACTACCACTTCATATATAGACTCCCACTTACCAGGCTTCTCTGGGTTCTCACTTGCACTGTCCTGAACCTCACTGGGAATGACTTTGAATAAAACCAAACCTTGCAATAAACTTAAAATGCATTTTAAATAGGAGCTACACAAAAGCAATTGAAATAGTCTGCGTGTTCTCACTCAAGCAGAAAGGACAGAGCGTGATACAAAAACAATCCTGGTGCCTCGGTAACCTTTGTACTCACAGCCTCTAACATACTCCAGGACCATCAGAAAAAGGCAGACGACACACGAGCGACCACTCTGGGAATGGTGGTTAATACGTTTGGAACCACTATTTCCGTAACAAACATTGAACCTTCACTAACTAATCATCCACAACTTACATCTTGCAGACTACAAAAGAACTTAACGATAATTACCCGTAGCATTAAGGAGGTCCAACAGGAATGATCGCTTGTCATTCTCCTCAACCCAAACCACTTTTTGGGTAATGTTTTCTGAGGTGGAGCCCACACGGCCAACAGCCAAGAAAATGTACTCTTCCAGGAAGTCTCGGGCCAGAATCTGGAAGTGTACATTTCAGTAAGGTCACACAAACTGGAATATTTGCGTTTTAGTTTCTGAACTGAAACCCAAGTGCTGCTCACCTGGATCTCCTTAGGGAAGGTGGCACTGAACATCATGGTGTGCCTGAGTCCCTTGGGTGGCATGGTGTCCTGCTCAACAATGCGCCGGATCTGGGGCTCAAAGCCCATGTCCAGCATCCTATCGGCTTCATCCAAAACCAAGTAGCTGAAAAGTGAGACAGCCTCCAGTTATGTATAACCAGTATACCAATACCATTATCAGCAACTGATTGAAACAAGTCAGTGAAAATACTGCAGTGTTGTACAGCTGCAACCTATGGGTAGCCGGGACTCAAAACGATCAAGTCTCTCTCTCACACACACACAATAACAAAGCTGAGAAAACTATTAAACATGACCTTAGTAGTCAGTATTACAATTATATACAAAAAAAACTTTGCAAAACAACTGCTCTAAATATGATTGTGAAAGAGTGTTTTCCCCCTTACTAGCAGTAATCCAGGCCAATCTTGCCCCTCTCCATCATGTCCACCAGACGTCCTGGTGTTGCCACCAGGAGGTGACAGCCTTTCTCCAGATCACGGATCTGTTGGCCAATATCCGCCCCACCGTACACCACACACGGGCGCACTTTGGACCGGTAAGCAAACTGTAGACCAAGGGCACACGTTACAAAGGAAACATTCATATGTAAAACACCGTGTCTTTATGGTTGACAAAGGCATCATACCTTTCGGGCCTCATCGTAGATCTGCAAGGCAAGTTCTCTGGTAGGTGCCAGAACTAGAGAGATCGGATACTGCTTGCGTCGTCCGTATTTCCCATTGACCTGCAGAACATTTACAAAAAAAAAAAAAAAAAAAAAAAAAAAAAAAAAAAAAAAAAAAAAAAAAAAAACACATACCCCTATATGGCTGGAAATTCAAGCATCTTGTACTCACTTAATGACAACTCTCTGTCTCACACACACACACACACACTACCTGGCTGCTAGCCTTCGCGGCCTGCAGGGCCTCTCCAGGACCTTCTGTGTAAATCTGACTCAGGACCGGCAGCAGAAACGCTGCAGTCTTTCCAGATCCTGAAGAGAAACAGGTAGAAGTAAATAAAACTAAACAAGGCATCTGTGCACTAATTTATATGAGAAGGGTTGTTTCCTCCCATCAATCCAGCAAGTTGGTAAACTCCCAACCCACATCAAACACCGCCCCCGCAATCTAGACAGTCAATACAAGAGAGATCTTCAGAGTACCTGCCAAAAGCTTCACAACGTAACTGAGCACCAGCACGTTTCCTCTAGCATACACACCTGTCTGAGCGCAGGCCATCAGGTCCCGTTTGGACTTTATGATGGGGATGGCGTGCTTCTGCACAGGCGTGGGCCGAGTGTACCGGCTCAGAGAAATGTTTCCCATAATGATCTCTCCCATGTCAACATCATGGAACTTCAAATACAAATGGGTTAAAAAATATATTCGTAATCACCGTACAAAAGACCACACCCATATATACACAACTTACGCTTTCAATGTGGGGAGGGCAATTTGTGCCAGTGGCTTCAACAGGAATGTCATCATATTTCTCAAAGTTAATCCCTGTGTTGCTTCCAGAAAAGAGCTCGCTGAACAAGGGCGGCAGAAATCAAGACAGGATTAGTCTTCAACATGACACCCAGCACAACAATCACAACAGCATGTGCACACCGGGGAGGCACCCTCACCGCTCCAAACGCTCATTTGGAGATGTGGGCTTGGACCAGTCCTCCTCGTCCCTGGAATCCTCCACCCAGCGGCTGTTTCCCCCTCCAAAGCCTCCGCGCTCATACCTGTGACACCAAGGAGCCATCAGGGCATGCCACACACCTTTGCACTGTGCTCCGCTCACGAACAGTTTGCCCATTCGCCATGAGAAGAGAAGCCCATTTGATTTGTTGACAAACATCACTGACAAAAACAGCTCACCTTCCTCTGGTCGCAGAGCCACGGTCGTTAAAGAAAGAGGACTTTCCCCTGTCATTACGACCTCCAAAACTACTGTAGGCATCTCTGTTGTCTTTAGGCCCATTCCATCCGTCTTTGTCATAACCAAAGGCTTCCACAGACATAAGGAAAATACACAGCAATATGCATTTTATAGTTTTAAATGATGGTGCACACACAATTTCATAGCATTAAGTCCAACCATTGCAAGGTACGTAAATATATTGTAAAAGTCACGTGTGTCTTCCATACCCGAAACTTGCATAGGCTGAGACTGGTTAAAAGAGCTGCCGCCGCCACCACGGCTGCCGCGGAATCCTCCACGTCCACCCCTATCTGTGCGAGAAGGTCCACGTCCTCCAAAGCCACGGTCTCCGTTCATGCGGTTATCCCTGCCATCGTGGTAACCATTCACAAAGCCGTTGCTTCGCCCACTATCCCATCCAGGAGAGTCTTCAGAACAGGTTAGAAACAAACAGCACGGATGAGCAAAGCTCACAAAGAACAGCCCCGAACATCAGAGAAACCTGCTGAAAGCGAGTTAAAGTGTGAGATCTCACACAATTATTCACTTCACACCAAAGCAAGCAATCATTTAAAAGATTAGATCATGCAAAATACATTCAGCCCAGTTTTTTTTTTTTTTTTTTTTAAATCATCTTCTTGGGGGGGAGGGTCAGGAAGGAAGGAAATCCTGCTCACATAAGGACACTGAAACAAAAGCAAAGGGAACTGGCTGGTTAAA
>JABJVR010000001.1:12673790-12700525 GCA_025773905.1 Chitala chitala | reverse complement strand
TCCTTTTTTTTTTTTTTTTATTATACTATATTCTTCGGGGGGGCCGGGGCCCCTACTCAAGAGCTGTTTTGTAAGACGTTCATTTACTTCACCTTAAATAGACTATATAATTTACAACAGAATGTCTGAAACTGTTGATGTACAGCTATGCTCAAGTGTGGCATAACAGCCAAATGTCCTGGCTGCATTCACTCTATCACAACTGCAATTCTCTCTCTCTCTCACACACACACACACACACACACACACACACACACACACACACACACCTAACAGGAATGTTCTTATGGTGCCATTGTCACCCTACATGTAAACTGGCAGTTTCATACAGGACCAGACACAAAACAAACTGTAGGCCATAAACCTTTACATTGCCTCCAACCAACAGCCCACACTGTGCTGGAAAACAGCACAGTGCATGTCATTCATTCACACTGGGGAACTAAGACCGGACTTAAAAGTTGTGACAATTAAAGAAAACCCATTTCTCTGAGGTTAACATCACACACAGACACACTAAACGGTGGACACTCGATGAGCCATCCAAACAAATGCACTCAAGCTTCGAAGACATTTGTTCAACACAGCAAGTGGTTACCACAATGCTGCCAAATTAAGGTAATCATACTTCTGAAGATGCAGTTCTTATCAATTCTACAGCTGAAAAGGCCTAGAGACAAGCAGTTATCAGAATTTTGACGTGTTCTCTGAAAAACGCTTTTATGGTAATTATAGTGATAACAGTGTAAGCTGTAGTTGTAGAGATACAACTTGCTGCAAGAACACCTCTTATTTAAGTTTGTTATGCACTGTGTACACTAATGGGGCGTACCATGAAGCAAGACTGAAATGTACACTGTGCTCTAACCTCCCATTTCTATGAGCTACTACTTGTAGTACTGAAAACTCTAAACCCAAAGCAAGAAATCTTGCCAAGCCAGAGACCTCATGCCAAAGCACACCACACAGGCCTTGTAGCACAATACAAAAACAAGACTAATTCTGAAACACCCAAATCCCCCATTATGGGGAATTACATTAAGGACCATGTCCAAACCATTAAATCCAGTATTAAATTTAATCGGAATAATCTTTAATATTCATGTGAAAAAAAAAAAAAATCAGTAATCAGAAGCACCACCTAACTTCCTGTCAAAAAAGTTAGGATTCCTTCCTTCAGTAAAAGCAAAGCCAAGGAAAATCCATGTCACAACCATATAGACCTCCCATCATGGTGCATCCTGTTTATCACATTTAATCTCAAAAAAAAAAAAAAAAAAAAGTTAAAAACAGCAGTAAACTGTGAAAACACATCTGAATATCTTTAAAAAAAAAAAAAAAAAAAAAAATTGCCATGACAACCAACTTAGCTAGCCACAATGACTACAGCTATAGCTGGTTCTAACGGTTACAAAGAACAACATGGTGGATAACCAGCCATCCCATTCTGCTTGTTCACTCCACTCAATTCCATGCTACTTTCACACCTGCACGTTTCATTTTCAAAAGTTTGATGAAAGATACTGCATTATTTGCATATAGCAAGCATTTCCCTTAACCCAAACTGAATGAAGACATTTTTAATTTAGCCAGCAAGAAAGGTAAAATACAAAATGGAGCATTAAAAAAACAGAAACTCCACCAAACCTAACCAAAACAGTATTATTTTGACCCAATCCAAATTACATATAAATGCTAATTCCATAAAGCACCATGTTATATTTTTATGAACACTTTTTTGGAAGACAACTAAAGGCAGCACAAAAACACCCAAGAGTTTCTATTACCATGTATAAAAGGATTTATGCTAAATGCTAGTAATGATAAGCTTTCGACCACTATGTACCGCGACCTGAACAATGTATAAATACGCATTTACTTTCAGGACCAAATATACAGTATATGAAAATCAATTAAACTCTTAAGCATAAAAGCACAGCTGGCATTAGCTATGCAATCCAAGCCTCAAACTTGCTCCCAGTTAAACATATGTGCATTAGCGCTCTACAAGCCAAGCCAAGCATGACAAAAGCACCAAGGATCAGTCGAAGTCCATGTGTACATTGACTGGCAAAGAGGACAGGGCCAAGAGCATCAGGCAAACATGTGCAATGGCCACGTAACAATAATAATCAGTGGATCTCCAATAACATGCACAGCCTTTGCAGTATACCACATCTGCCTGGCCAACCACCGCTGTAGGTCTCAGAAGACAGAGCCTGCCAAGGGCATCTTGGGTAACCTAAGCAAAAGCAAGTGGTCCCTTGTCAAACCAAAAATCAAGAACAAAAATGTACAAGGCAAGGGACGGGTGGATAGAAAGCATTTGGGTAGTTACCCGTTCCACAGTCATCCCATTGTGATGGACAGTTATTTTGGTGGCTATGGTACCGTTCTGGATGTCCAACATGAGGGAACTGTTTAGGGGAAACTTCGGAAACACCATATTACAAAAACATACGGAGGAAAAATAATAATCCGTCACTGAAACCAATCAGAAGTCATTCACCCTTTCATAACTCAATTCCACACACCACAATCAAGCGAGATGGGAGCACAGCCCAAAAGCCATCTTGTCTGCAAAAGTGCAATCCTGCTTCAGCCCGTAATGTACAAGCTGAAAATCCAAGATTGTTCCCCAACTGCACCAATCAATACAAATTAGACTGAACCCCATTATTGTAGTACGTTCAAGCTGTATGTATATGCAAACATACTGATTACAGCCTTATATTGGCACAGAGATGCAAGTTTGATTGAGCAGCCATGCATCAATGCAGACATTCCCTGAGGAAGTGCTGTCACTTACAGCTTCTTACTGGTGCCACTGAATATGCATTTCCTGGCACAAAAAAAAAAGGAAAGACTGAGGGCACAACATTTTGGTAGGTACATCTACAGATGTGTCCATAAAAGAGCAACATAGCAAATGACTGGAAGTAACAGAGAGCACTAACATCAAAAGTGAATTTTACCATGACTAAAAAAAAAAAAAAAAAAAAAAGGCTTGATTTTGTATTCCTCAGACCGCACCAGCGACTAACATGTACCTGAACATCTAGACATGGGTTAATGAAAACAGCCAAGTTTTCATTAAGTCAACAGCTAAACTAAAGAAAAACCAGCAGAGCAAGCTATAATGTGACGACAAAAATAAGAATTTAGGATGAGTTACACACAAGGACATCTGATCAAAACTAAGATCAAACCAATTTTTTACACAAGCACAAAAATATCAGACATAAAAGGTTGATTAGTGCATTACATACATGCGTTTTACAAATGCACCAAAGCGACTACACTGGAAATGTCCAACGATCAAAGTCTCTTGGCACTATGGAATAAAACCACAAATGGATAATTTACATCATTAACAACCTGCCCTCCCCACTGCCAATAGAGAGGAGTGGAATATGCTTTCTGACAATTACAATTGAGTACACATAGATATAAACTGCAAGTTGCACTATTACAAAAAGCTATGGGTGTAACATGTTGCCAAAGTAATACATAGCAATGCAACCATAAAAACCCCAAAAAAAAAAAAAAAAAACACCCCACACACACACATTCAAAAACCAAAGATATCCATGAAAAAAAAATGTCTGCATTCAATGCTGCAATCAGTTTGTTATCATAGGTAAGAAAGGTCTGTATGCAATTCACCACTAAATTTTCAGAAACTGTTAGGGTTACTAAATGCATATGCTGTACTTCTAGGCTGTACACCACACAGTTAAAGTCCATCTTGAATAATGACAACTGATTAAAAGAAAATCATAATAGATCTTACCATTTTTTGAAGTCTCTTTATTCCTTAAATGAGGTGGAATGTAGCGTTCTAAAAGTGAAGATGTATTACAATCAATTTTAACGATAATCATCCAATGTTATTCTCCTCACTGCCTTCTTGAACATGGCAATGCAAACAAGTACTTACTGCCTGTGCCACCACCTTGTCCGTCAGAGTTCAAGTCTAGCACAGCAAGCTGGAAGGCAGAAAACAAAATGAGAATAATTTTTACAGCAGTACCAACACAGAACTCTGTTTACATATAATCTTTTCTTAGTGCCAGAACTATAAATAGTTTAAGACCGTTTTAATGTCGTGGAAGCACTTTAAATCAGGTGGTACGAGATCATTTTAAACCGACAACAACGCGGAAATAATTCTAAAGGGGAAAATGGCAAAATGTCTCCCAACAATGACAGAACATTTTGTATCTTAACATCAGTATCCATTTCCACAGAAGATAGAGACGCAGTAACCAATAGCACCAAGCTACACGAGTCACGTGTTTCCGTAGATACCATGGCTAGGATTTGCGCTACATTAACATCTTACGTAACCAGCTACGGATGGTACCGTATCGGGGATCTTAAGGGTCACGTGTTGTACATACGAAAATAAGGATTAACGTTACTTCATCACTTATCAACTTTTAATGACGGAAAATAAAACATAGTTGATGCGGTAACGTCATGTATCTGTGACAGTACGTGCGGAAATTGACTGACGACGTAATACCGGCGATCAGCACCACTGTTGGATTAATTTCAAACGATAGCCCATATGTCAGCTTTCCCTTAGGTTAACATAAATACAAGCGGTTTACACTTAATTCCGTTCAACATTCAAACACTACTCCGTTTGTTTTCATCTTGTGTGCGGATAAGTCGTAGCCAACAAAGAGCAATGTCGTAGTTATGTTTCAGATGGCTACGTATTAGCAGCTCAAACGAACAAAAACATTAATCTTCGCTTGTGAATTTGACAATATCCGGATTTAAATGTTGACAGTATAGACACCCCTAATAGGAAGCACGCTTTTAAAGTCAAACATAAGATACCGTTTACAGCTCAGATCACTTTTAGGATTACCAACTAGGCCGGATCACGCAATTATCGGCGCCTCCATTTTCCACTGAAGGGAAAAAAAAAAATCGGAAAACGCGACGTAGTTACGGAAAAATGCCTGTCCTGGGACACATCAAAATTAAACCCTGCGTCTTAAAAGAAACAAACATTTTTAAAGTTATTCCATTTAAAGACCAACAGTAATACTGAAATAGAACCGTGTAAACAAATTCAGGAATTAGGTGACAAATTTCAGAAGCTGAACTAATCGAACAACTAAGTAGACTAAGGCAAAGCAGCATCGCATAATTACCACGATCATCTTTTCTCACGTAAATACTGGAAATGAACCCCAGCCACGTTTCATGTACATCGCCACTATTGTCCACTGGCCAGAAAGACGGACATCCAGTGGTTATTGAATCAACGCTGGCAAAACGAAATAGTTCGAATTATTTCAGAGGTCCAACTAAAAGCCACGGCATGAATCTGCTTCAAGCAGCCTATATGGTTAATCGCGACGAGGATGTATAACGAAGCTCCGCCATCATCGCCACTGGCTCCAACTACACCACCAGCCACCATTTTAACTGTGCGCCGCTCGCGCGGCGGCACGAGTCTTTTCATTAAATTTCCAACTCCTTAATTTTTCCGCCACCGACTAAAACACCATCGGCATCACCGGCACTCACCTGCTGCTCTAGACCGTGTACATTTTCAACGGCCACATGACTCATAACTAAAGAATAATGAGGATGTATTTCCTTAGAGAAAGGGTTTCCTTTGTTAGCGATCTACCGACACGTCTTCGTATTTTCTGTACTTACTATTTTTCCCCCCTTATCCGTGCTAAAATGATCGATATACTTAAAGTAATGCGCTGCTCTAAGTTATGTTAGCAAAAAAAAAACGTTTTTGTCACTTTAAATTAATATAGCCGGTTCTTATAGCGGACTGCAGTCTCTATACGAGCTGAAGTGGCTGTTATATCCGACCTTCCGCTGGTCCGCGGTGGAATAGAGACGAGAAAACAACGCGAGGCTTTATTGGCCAAAGGATCGCGGCTGAGCCGAAGCTCAACATCTCGCGATACTTGGACCGAAGCGTCTGTCGTAGTTGACAAAATAACTGAGTCGTTGCTATGAAAAAAAGCACAGTACTGTTAGCGCATGAGAATTACGAAGGTCTTACTTTCAGTCGTAAACTCGCTGTTTTTTTTAATCGCATTTTATTCAGTTTTTTTATAACGAAATGTTTTTCCGTTTTTTTTAATTTTTGCTATAGTGTATCCTCATGTAAAACGTTTGGGTTTGTACTGATGTCTATCATTGTAATGTGTAAAACACCAGTAAATAAAAGGCTAACTGTCAATCACAGACATCAAAATACTTATGTGGATTAGGCTACGAGTTTCATATTTAAATTTTGAATTAAACACAGTTGAAGAATTAAAGAATTAAGTTTAATTCTTCAACTGTGCTGTTTCGTGATGTCAAGGGGAGACAATTGTGTTAAGTGCAGATAAACGTGATTTCTTCTAACAAAGTTGTCCATTGTTCAATCTTAATAACAACTTTTGTTTGCACTAAGACTTATTTTGCTTTCACGTGTTTCGTAGCTTCGTACAGCCTGCAGCTATTCTGCAGCAAAGAATATATATATATATATATATATTCTTTGGCTTGTTTTTGTATTTGGTTGACACTTCCATGTGTATTTTAATCTTACATTTTTTTTTGTCTTGGCCTATACCATAAATGCATTAATTGTATGCGTTGTTTTGTTATAATACTAAATGCCCATGGCAAAGAAAGCATGTTAGCTCTGTTGCTTTTATACTAGTTGCCTAGTTTGGAAATGTATCTATCATCAGGAAGTGAAACATTTTAATTTTTCAAACACGTGGTAGCATGATAACGACACCCAAGAAAAAATTTTGTAAGAGTATTAATTATTTCATAATTTGTTTATTTTTATCTGCAAACGTTTCCATGGCAGTATATGGTATCATATTCTGTGAAATGTGACCAGAAACAGGATATGACATACCAGGGTGTGTCATTTTGTAAAGTGATAACATCTAGAGAAACTGAAGAATACACTTTCAATACAACTTATTAGAAATTGAGTAACTGGTCACAGCATTAGCCAACACCCTTATATAATTATAATGCATAAACAAAACCCTAAACAGTTTTATCTTTAGGAAACAGTTCTCTCAACTGCTGCTAACCGAAACTGTCAACACATTCCTTCTCAGGTGTGTTAGTCCCAGACTGCCGTATATAAGACCTTAATTGACAGCGATGACTGCAAGGTTAGCGCTCGTTATATCAGACAGGCATAGAGATACATTACCAACGAAGATTGTGAAGCAGCACAGATTTCAGGAATACGTTTCTATTCTGAATCCCATACATTACGTCCTTAACTAAAAACACAACAAGAATATTATGTGAATTATTGACTTGTCTGTTATAACAGCATTTTACAGAAATTTGTATGATGACATATAAGACTACACAAAACACAGGGCTTTAAAATCTTATGAACAAATGTGACAATTTTGGTAACAGTAATAAACTATAATATTAGGTCTGCAACAACCAGTTACTTTGATAATCGTTTAGTTAATTAGTTCGGTTGACATTTGAACCAGATTGTGATTTCTTTTTTAAGAAAAGTGTGTAACTACAAGTTATGTAATACAATATTTTTAAAAGCACACACTGTGTACAAATGTAATAAAAAGTCTTAGAGTAACCCCACTCAGGCAAAACTGTGTTGTGATCTCGCTACATCGTTAGATTCTTAAACGGTTTTGTTTTAACTTCTCATGTTGTGTGTATAGAACTAGACCAAAATAATTTACAATAGCAGATATAATGGAGAATCAAATTAAATGTTCTTAAAACATATTACAATGATATTATAATAATCACATTAACAGTTACACATCAGCCAATTACAATTACAAAATACAGGAGCGCTGACAGGATTTCCCTTTTATGTTTGGTAATCTAACGTCAATTCCCAACATGCACCGATAACAGTCGTTTTACTTCTCGGTGGACAGCTATTAATTTAGCTGAAAACACGGTTGAAATAACAATTAAACATAGACGTTTTATTGCAGTTCAGTTGGCAGAAGTACATTAAGACTTTAACTTCGTCTTTGTTTGTCTCTGGTCTGTCTTAATTTCCCACAATTCCCAGTGCTGTTGCTCCGGAAGAAATAGACTGCTTCCGGTTCCGACGTTCTTTTTCCCGTCAGCCGAGTTTAGGTGAGAAAATGTCGGCTCCGTTGTGCGATTTAAATCAAAATTTAATCTTTGTTAAAATTGTACCATCCTTTTATATGAAGTACCGGAAACGGTACAACAATGTTTAACAAATAAGCACGCAAATTTGATGGACTGTTAAAGCATACATTTTGGCAGCTAAATGCGTCTTTATTGTGCTCAGGCGTTGTAGCCCGGTCTGTTAAGAACCGCTAAATTTCCGTGTTTTAATTGACAGTAAATGCGTCGTTGTTAATGTCTAAACCTGTTTAATATAACAGTATTGTAAATTATTTGCAGTTATCCCGTGTACGTTTTACATTGTGTTAGGCTGTGACTTGATTTTGATATATACGTTGTGCCGTTCTGTTGTTTTTGGTCACGTTTTGGTCTCAAATATCGAGGAAAACATTTTCTTCAGTTTAATTTATTATATGTGAAAAAATAAATACTGACTTTTGGTATATTAAATACAAAGCTGTTTCATGAAATAGCTATACTTAGTCCATCTTGACTAAATTAGGTACAGTTAAATAACTTCTTATGCAGACGATGGTGAAATTAACTTGTATTGAACATTTTTGTAAGTTCAAATTCGGAGTACGTTTAGAAGTTGTCGTTTTTTGTACCACCAACAGTTGACAATGGGTCGCGTGATCAGGGGACAGAGGAAAGGTGCGGGCTCCGTCTTCAAAGCCCACGTCAAGCACAGGAAAGGTCCCGCTAAACTCAGGCGCATTGACTTCGCCGAGCGCCACGGCTACATCAAGGGCATCGTGAAGGTAAGCTGCTCAGATGGCACACGCTGACTTGTCTTGTGCACAGGGTCAGTTTGCTTTTAATCATTGGTTCTTTTTCTGCTCCACTTGACTCCCAGGATATCATTCACGATCCTGGGCGCGGAGCACCCCTGGCGAAGGTGGCTTTCCGTGATCCTTACAGATTTAAGAAGAGAACTGAGCTCTTCATTGCAGCTGAAGGCATCCACACGGGCCAGTTCATTTACTGTGGCAAGAAAGGTAATATAAACTAAGAAAAGGCAGAGCTGCTGTCCTGTCTGTCTTTGGAACTACTTAGTATATCACTATGTAGCTGTATGTCATTAAATTGTTGGCTGGTGGTGTGAGGTCAAGCTTGACTTCTGTGCTGCTGGTCCTAATGTGCACTTTCCCCTAATCCTCCTCCTTCAGCCCAGCTGAACATTGGTAATGTTCTGCCTGTGGGTGCCATGCCTGAGGGCACTGTCGTTTGCTGTCTGGAGGAGAAACCAGGTGATAGGGGAAAGCTGGCAAGAGCCTCTGGAAACTATGCAACCGTGATCTCACACAACCCCGAGACAAAGAAGTCCCGAGTGAAGCTTCCGTCTGGGGCCAAGAAGGTCATTGGTTCAGCCAACAGAGCTGTAGTGGGTGAGTTTCCACCCTGTTTGCAACTGTTTACTGTAGCCAATAGAAAGTCAGGGTTTTAAACTGGTCTAAAAACAAAGGCCCTCTTGTCCTTTCTGAAAGATGAGTAGCGCACAGGTTTGGGGCACACACTTGTGTAGTGGTTCCTGCTTTATTGGTGCAGAAGTTTGGAGGTGTACGCATTAGTGCAGTTCTCGCTAGTGGAAGTGAGCACAGAACGCATAAGTGTTTCACGAGCAGTATTTATTTTGCAAGTTAGTAACAGCACAGTGGAAATGCAGTTGTAACAGGTGGAACAAAAGGTGCAGATGTTCCACAAAATCCAGGATGTCTTACTGTACCTCCTGTGATATTTTTTGGAATCCATCTGGATAAATGGGTGATGATCCTGCTTATTCTGGTTTTTAGGTGTAGTTGCTGGTGGCGGTCGTATTGACAAGCCCATATTGAAGGCAGGCCGGGCCTACCACAAGTACAAAGCCAAGAGAAACTGCTGGCCTCGTGTCCGTGGTGTGGCTATGAACGTAAGTTTGGCTTGTCTGACTGCCCTGTCTGATTTTGGTCCTGGTTACGTTTTCAGAAATGTGCTTCTTGGAGCTAAGTGCTTGTGAGTTTATAATCTATTTGGACCTCATTAAATTTGTTTGATTTGGGGGGGGGGTGTGATGGGGTTTGTTTGTCTGCTTACTGTTGTCTGTTTTTTGCAGCCTGTTGAACATCCTTTCGGAGGTGGTAACCATCAGCACATTGGCAAGCCCTCTACAATCAGAAGGGATGCGCCCGCTGGGCGTAAAGTTGGTCTCATTGCTGCCCGTCGTACTGGCAGACTCCGTGGAACCAAGACTGTCCAGGAGAAGGAGAACTAAGGTGTATCTCTTAATAAAATCCATAGAAATAAAAATGTGCCTCGTCTGTTTTTCCCTGTCACTGTTAGTCCTACAGAACGGGACAGTAGAAAGGTGTCTGCAGTCTTCATGGTACTGATTTTCAATTTTTGTTTAGAATGTATTTAAGGACCATAGATGTGAAACTGCTGTGCTAAGTGTAGGTATCGTGTACTTCCAGGTGAAAAACAGGCAAAGTGTGAAAGTAGTTAAATTTCTTCCTGACGTAATGTAATGGTACTTTGTCTTACTGAACTATTTTAATTTCTGGGAAAGTCTCAATTAGCTACACATTTTTATATCTTAAAATACCATGTATATAATTTACCTCTATAAGCTATCCCAAATAAATGCAGATGTAGCAGTGAGGGGCTACTGCCACCAGGGAGCAGCATGTTCATGTTAGTTGTAAGGACAACAGGTCATGAAGGACTGCTAGGCAAAAAAAATTCACAAGATATCTATTAATTCCATGGAGCATTATATATGAACAAAAAATCCCATGCTTTATTCTGGTGCTCCCTGTTCCCTTAGGAAACCAAACATCCTCACTGCAGATAATGCCCTTGTTCTGCTTGTGCTACCAGTGAAAGAGTGCAGTACTCCTGATCACTGCCACCAAGTGGCAGGGAGACATGAGGAAAGTGGGCAAGGAGTAATTCAAATACTATTTATTTTTTAAGTATAATTTTACAGTGTGCTGGGTTTGTACACTGCTCTAAGGCAGATCACGGGATTTTGTTTTTAATCATCCATGCATGGTTCACAAAAAGCTTTAGCATAATTCAAAAAGGCAATCTGATTCAGGTAAATACTTACAAAACCAGAAAATGAAAATTAAAACATGAGGCAAAACCTTACAGGCCAAAACAATGGAGCAATTTTGTCCCTTGAAGGAGAAGGATGAACAGTGTTTGAAGTGCTGTAAGATTAAGGGAAAACGGTCCCTGTACAAAAAAGCAGCACCAGCTCTACATCTGTGTGCCCTGGTCCAGCCTGTCCCACCCCCACCCCGGGCATCTCCATCACTCTCCAGCTGACCCTCTTCTCCCAGCATGCCTGGCTTCCACAGCACAGCAAGAAGCGTAGTCAGCACAGGCCACTTGTTTGGCTTTGGGAGACCTGAAAACGGACTCTCCAAGTTCCCTGGGTCCGTCCTGTAGATGTTCCACGATCCCTTGCCTTCGGTATTCCACGAGTTGTCTTGTATTTACGCACACAACTTATTTACAATGTACCATAAAGAAAATGAGACAGTGTAAAGATTCCATTTTCTTTATTCTTGCTAAGGGGCGAAATGCTTTTGTCATCTCTGTGCACAAAAAAATACCTCACAAAGTGGGAGATCACATCGCATCGACTGCAGTTCCAGAATTCAACGTCACACCATGGCCAAATCAAAAGTCGGCAAGAAACAGGTCGCAGAACTCTGTACAGTCATATCTTCCTTAAAAATAACACAAGGACAAATAAGTTCCTCAAACTATTCTTTTGTGAAATTCAGCAAAATAATTTCTATAAAATAAAAGCACAATATTTAAATAGATGGTCGGCAACTTTTCAGGGAGCATTTGGTATTTTAGACAAAAAAAATCCAAAAAAATACACATTCAGTTTTACCAATTAAATACAGTATTAGCCAATGTTTTCATTTATACCCTATAGATGAATGCTTTTCTTAGCAAGAACCCTAACAGCTGTAAATATGACTAACCAGAAATGACTGATACAACCCTGCATAATGTTCATCCCCAGCCTCGTGTTTAGGTGTACAGTTCAAAACCAATGTCCACATTAACTACAGAGGGAGGGAGGACAGGGTTGTTAAACAGAAGCGTGTGGAGACCCCCCCCCCCCCCCACCACCTGCCAGAGGGTGCTTAGACTTCAGAAGCCATTGGGAGTTATCTAGGGTAATGCTCTACCTAGTACAGACACAAGCACACCAAGAACCGACAGTGTTCCAGACATCTTGGTATAGCATACTGTTGCATATATTTGTCTTTTTAAAATGTCCTATTAATTATTGAAACCTACATTTATCCCACTGACATCCAATGTTGAACGTTACATCCGAAGGATACATGTGCGCTCAAAAAGCCACCCACTATTATTGGTTCCAAATACCACTGTAAAGGTGTAAGAGGAAATCTTAAAAGAAAAATTTAAAAAGCTTGTCAGAGTAGATGGGAATTTGGGCGTACAGCTGCGGTTGTGATACACGTCTCCCTCTGGCTACACTAATGGTGTGAAGCCATGCTAAATGTTATAGCGTATTAGCTAGAGCATTTCAAATGAATGAATGAATGAATGAATCAATACCTGAATGAGACAAGCGATGGAAAATTTAGAACAATGTTTACATCACGTTCTACATCAACCATGTATCAGAGTAAACCCAGGCAACCCAACAGCCAAGAGCACCCACGTCTGCAGAGGAGAGCTTCTGGTGTGGTTTGTGTGGCTGATGTGAACGTCTGTCCTATTAAAACGGAACAGATTCAAAGTGGCCCACGGCAGGCCAACCTTCATTGCTTAGCACAGGCATAAAGCAAGACCCACCCCCCATATTTTGTCTTTACATCCGTTTGCAATTTTTTTTTTTTCTCCTCCATAGACTGGCAGATATCCACCAGCAGACAGTCTTGCTGTTGGAATCAAACGAATGTTAATATGTACACGTGTGCAGTTCCCATACGAGAGACGGTTGTTTCACAACGCTGTGGGGCTGTGCACAGTGGGCCGCTTTCCTTTCCACACAGCAGAACTCTGACTCTGCAAGCCAGACAGCGAATACACACGCCACTCCAGGTTAAATGGAAGGGGGGGGCCTGAATTCTGGACACAAAGGATAAGGGGGAACAGCAGGGACCCCCGGAGCCGCACAAACTGTAAGGCCTGGTTTCGCACTCGAATCAAGTGTCTCGATGGAGCGGCAGGATGAGAGCGGGATCTGACGAGGGGCGGGGCTACTCTTTTGCCTGGGTGGGTGCCGGCTCCTCGCTACCCTCCCAGTTCTCTTGTGCTCGTTGGGCCGGGGCCGGGGCTGGGGCAGGGGCAGGGGCAGGGCCCGGAGCCGGGGCCGGGCCTGGCCGTGGCGGGTTGTTCATATGCTGCGCTGCAGGACCGGTGTAGGGCTGCCCCTGAGGGTGGTTATTCTGTTTGACAAAAACAGAGGGCAGTCGCTCAGAGTCATACACTGACAAGCTCACGAAAACACAGTTGTTGTATGTTCACCACCACTGGCCAGACATGCAACCTCACAGCACACCCTTTAATCCACATTTGAAAAGTGCTGCGATAATGTGCACACAAAACAGCAGCAGTGTAAGGTGTACCTACACACTGAAGTTTAGCTTCCCAAACATTAGCAACCAAATGCTGCAGCCGTCCTCATTAGCACCAAGTGATTAACAATATGGTCTCCTGAAGAGTGAGGTGAAGAGGGACCTTAAGGGAAGTTGATTGTATGTGCTGATACTGTGTCCCTGGTAGGTGTGGGTACAGGGTGTGTGCTGTACCTGCTGATACTGTGTCCCTGGTAGGTGTGGGTACAGGGTGTGTGCTGTACCTGCTGATACTGTGTCCCTGGTGGGTGTGGGTACAGGGTGGTGTCCTCAGGGGGCGATGTGTCATGATCATCAGCTGCCTCCTGGTCATCAGGCTCCTGCCAAAGTGAAGACACACACACGCGCACACACACATCCTGTGACATCCAAGGGAGCTGCAGGAGCATCAGGAAACACACAACTAGCTTTTCACTCATTTCAGTGTCCAAAATTAAAGTAATTAGAGTCCTCTGACAAACGCATCACTAAGCACAGCACGCAAAAGAACAGTTAAGATAAAAGTAAAATGAGTGAACCAGAAATGGGGACAAAAATTATTGGCTCTGTACAACTGAGTAAGCAGAATACGATGTACCAAAAGAAATTGTATTTATACTAATTCTCGAAGCAAAAAAGGTTAATCATTATTTCCCAAATTCGACCATGGGGGGTAGACGTAACAGACCTGAGATACTGGATTTCTGTTTACTCAGATGTAAGATCTGCATCATGAATGTACATGAGATTTTAAAATAACAGTACGTCGCAGCCTAGACGCACAAACAGTACAGAACACAAGACAATCATACAGTAACGATGCAAAGACACAGCTCGACAAACGTGCTGACTGTTTTCAGATTAGGCAACCTTACAGACGTGGGAAACAAGTTGGGAGTGGAAGAAGTGTCTAATTACAGTTAATTCTGGATTAACCAGACCACACTGAACAAAACCTGTTCAGTTTGGTCGCTGTACTTTCAGACAGTGCTTTTTATGCCCTGATAGTTTGTATCTGTGTGTGTGTACAGTAAATTACAACACACAATGTCACATTCCTTTTTCTCGTGTTGAACATCTGGGAAAAAGTAACTAGAAATTAGTTTGGCCAATTGGATAAATAAAAGCTATTATTAACTGTGAAATGTAATTAAAAGCAAAACATTTACACAAAATTCCTAAGGAAATTAATTCTAATGTACAAGTTTAAAACCTTGCTTTTAACATAAGTGCTAGGACAAACACATGCAACTTTGTCCAACACCAGATTTTCTTAGCGTTTCTAAAAGTATCGGTTTTAGGCCTCGCTCATCTGTGCTGTTATTATGGCACTGAAAAACTACACATTTCAAATAAGTAGATTAGACAGATTTAGCAGAAATACTTCTTGACTCTTAAATCCACGTATCAAGCAATAACCATGACAATTAAAAGACTTCACATTTTACAGTAAAATTAGTTCCAGCTGTTTGAGCCACTATTCAAGGAGCAATAAATAGCAAGTTCAAAATTATAAAAGGGCTGCAATTAAATAAAAATAAATAAAATTAAAAATTAAAAATTTAAAAAATCCAATTTTCAGAGCATCAGAATGTATTCCAGATGCACTCTGCATGTTTACAAAACACGTGCAAAGTTTGACAACCTGAAGTCTGGTGACAACCTTGAACCCCTTATTCCCATGTTATACAGAAGCTATCTGAGCGTCCACGGTAGCAGTACTGAACACGCTTCAAGGTTAAACCTCATCAGCTGGACTGAGGAGCCTAATATTAATGTTCATTAATGGTTCTTCAGACCAGTCCAGGTACTCCAGCGCAAATGCTGAGACCTACAGACCACTTTTACTCAGAATGATTGTGTGGAAGCATAGGACATTTAAATGTTTCCTTCTTCGCACAGGTTTAATTTACGTTATAAACTACAAATCCAGGACGTTAATCTGCATTTGACTGTATTTTTTCACCATTACAATTATTTCAACAGCTTTGAATCAACAAAGAAACCAAGTGCTTAACACATCTGGTTTAACAAGTTTTAGCTGTGCATTCAATGAGATGTTTAACCAAGGCCTAAACACAGTAAACTTAACCTAAAGGAATTCACAAGATCCGTAACCCAATGCTTTACAAAACCATAGCCAAGGCTTAGAGTTTTCGATTACTTTAAATACGGATTTTTGTGGAAACCTGTTCTGGAACTGTGGCGAGGTGGGGGCTGCAGGGAGGATAAAACGCCTCTGACCAAAGCACACGGAGATGAAAGGAGGAGCCCCCAGGTCAGTGCTACCACCAGAATGGACCAAACTACAAACATGCCCTTGGAGCACCCTGGGCTGGGTGGACACGGACGCGTGGCTGCAGGGACGCAACTCTTACAGTGGGCGGCCGCTGTCCAGCCACGTCCCCCGTCAAGAGCTGTTGTTGTGAGGAGGGCATCCGCGCAGCGTCTTCCTCAGACGCCGCCTCGGCCTTCGTTAAGTGACACTAATTTGAAACGGCAGTTAACATCGCATGTTAAACAACGGCCAACAAACGACGGAGCCTTTGTCCAACTTCTAGCTCTTGGTAGTATTCACAGTTGGTCTGCGGCGTCCTTAACTATACGAGTGAGACATGATCACACGGCTTCTCCAAACACACTGCAGTAAAACAAACCAGCTATTGGAAAGGAACTGAAAATACTTTTAAAGTCAACACAAACACCAAAAACTGGCAAAATACATGCACGTACCTCTAGCCTACTCTATGCTCATGGTTCTGCCGGGACTAAAAGATGCCAAGAAAATTTAGAAACAAAATCGAAAACTCAAAGCCCCATCTATAGCATATCTCAAATTTTAAAAATGGAGTGAACCGAATTTCTAAACTTGTTTATAAATAATCTACAAATAAAACATATTGCAGCTTTATTCAGTTAACTAATTTAATAATTCTAGCTTCATAGAAGAGTTTGGTTAAATTGTTTCTCTAAAAGCAGGTATAGTAACTTGGTTATAACAAAGTAAATTACAGCACATGCAGATTAACTTAAACTGAAAATAAAAACTAGACCAAAAGCTGCAGTCATTCCTTAAAGCCACAGAACATTTCTAAGGCAACACAAATGCCAGTTCACACTTTACTCTTCCTAGTCTATCGGCTCTTTTCCAACATAACAGTGAAATGCTTCCATCGGAGACAGTTATAATACGTGACCAAGCTCATGCCTACTTTACTAGAGTTATGAGGAGCAGCAGGATGGTGCTGTGACACTAAACGTTAACTCCATGACGCTGCCTGATGGAAGAATACTGAAAGGGTGCCATCCCCTGTAAGCTGGCGCTCCGACGTTCAGACGGACACAAGGCGGTGAAGGCAGACGGGCACGGTACCTCCTCGGGACAGAGCTCGCAGGCCTTCGCCAGGGTCATCCTGGCGCTGTGAGAGCGCTCCAGGAAGTAGCCGTTGGAGGTCTCGTTGCTCTGCACTGGGGGGGACCAATTGTTGTAGGTGTACTGTGGGTTTCCTGTGTATGGCCGTCGCTCCAGCTCGTCCCCCAGCCACTCCACCGCCCACGTCCACTTCCTCTTCAGGTCCCCGTTACTCTGCAGAGCAAAGCATCACCCACACTGTCAGTGCACCGCTTGGGGAGGTGGGGGGTGGGTTGTCGTTTTACACCTCTAGCTCTCACCTGGAGGATCTGGTAGGCCACGGAGCAGTTGCTGAAGAGAGCCACCATGCACTTTATGCACTGGTAGGCCCGCTTCTGGTAGTGGTTCTTAGAGCGCTGTATGGTGTCGAACAGGCCGTCTCTGTCATCAGGAATCCCCTTCAGCGCGTTGTGAATCCTGGGGGGGGGGGCATTGCAGCTGATCAGTATCCCCCATCCACATGTTCAGGACATACAGGTAAGAGCTGCGGGCGACCTCACCTGTGGGTCTGCCACGAGTCCTCGATCAGCAGAATCTGCAGCAGCAAGTCCAGGTACGGCCTGAGCTCGTATGTGTAAGAGTACGCCACCTGAACATCAAAACAAGTAAGGTCTTTCTTAAATTAAGCAAAGGCACGAACCAAAAACCTCTCACTGCAAGAAGGGAATAAAGAAGTGGAAGTAGAGTGCTGTCACCAGGCTTCCACAAGCAGCGGGTTCACCTGCCAGAACAGTTCCCCTGGCACAGTGGAGGAGAACCGTGGGTTCTCGGTCTTACCTGCCAAAGCAGCTCACTGAGCACGGTGGAGGAGAATTGAGGGTTCTCCCAGCAGCTGAAGCGCAGTAACTTGAGAGTCTCCTCTGAGCTGCTGCAGTCCTCGATCACCTTCTTCACGTAGCTCGTGCGCACAAACAGGATCTCGGCCACCAGCTGCTGCAGGGCCATGATGGGCTGCGACAGGTTGGGGTCACCGTACGGGTTCGCCAAAGCTGGGTTACCTGAGAGGAGGGCAGAACCATCAAGCCACATACCAGACCTGAACTGGAGAGCGATCAACCAACACATGAATATCTGGCTATAGGCAACTGGTGAATCATACTGTTTGTTAGCAGAACATTCGCTCCACATTAATACCAGAACATCCACATTCTATGGTTTTCATTTCCTAAACTATAATTTTAAATTCCGTACCCACATCTCTGATACCTTGATGGCAAGCAGTGATTTACTATCCATCATTTTAGCAATACAAAACAATGTGGTGTTAACCATGGGAATATCCATGACATTGAGCCCCTACCCTCAACCCAACCTCCCCCGGCCCCCCAAAAAAAAAAAAAAAATAAAAATAAAAAAAAATAAAAAAACCCTTCAGTGTTTGGAGACTGGCACTTTCAACCCTTGTGGTACCCTCAGCTCCAGGCCACGCCCACACAGCACAAGGCCCTGGAATTGGCCAAGCTGTCAGTCACTGAATCCTGAGCAAGGATGTGCATCTCCACCGGGCACCCAGACACACACAAACACAGCAGAACACAACACACCCATCTCGTCACCAAACACAGCGACGTGAAAAGGCCGCTCACCATTAATGGAGGACTGCATGCGCGACGACACGTCGCAGCAGCGCACCAACTGCGACACCACCGTGTACAGCTTCCCCAGCTCTGCGTACTGGTACTTAATGGGAGGACCAGGCCCTTCGTCCAGGGCCACCAGCATGAATGTGGCGGGCACGTTGAGCTTCAGCAACTGGGTCTTCTCTGCCACACCTGCAGCGGACAACAAAGTGAGCCCTGGGTAGAGGGACGGGCGCCCAGGCTCCGTCACCGAGGCGGGCGGCACGGCGGACATACCCAGGTTGGCGTACATGACGAAGAGGTTGAAGTACTGCTGGAGGTGGCGCCCGTGCTCCGACACCTCTCGACGCAGCAGGTTCAGCACGGCTCTCAGCAGGTGGTCACTCAGGCTCAGGTTATCACAGGCCTGCTACAGGGGACAAAACGTGGAATCAGCATGGCGCGAAAACACACAACATTCAAACATCTGCCTGGCTGAAACCCACTAATGACTACAACGCCTGGCACTGCTGATCACTAGCTAAGGCCAGCAGCAGAAAGACTGCTGGTTATTTACTCAATACAGCCCTTGGCGCTAAGAGAGAGGCGGAGCTGTGTGTCGTACCTGACCGGAGGGAGCTGGCGAAGCCAGCGGCGATGGACACGGCCCGTCCTGCAGCGAGAAGTGTGCGATGAAGACGATGAGCTTGGCGAAGGCGCCCCTCACTTCTGCGCTTGGGCACTCCAGGAGATACTCGCAGAAGCGGTTGGGGTACGCAAAGAGGGCGTTGTGTGCAAACCAGCAGCGTACATTCTTACTGTGGCGGAGGAGGACGCACAGAGTGTCGTACCTAAGGCGGGACGGCGAAACGCAGGGATGTGGGCAGGTCAGTAAGGTGCGCGGCATAAAGCGTGGGCACGTGTCGTGTTACATACAATCAGTTTTCTGACCATATTCACAGGCCCCTCTCTTTACAGCACGATGACTACATTACAGTCCACAAAGATACCAGACGCATTTGGAAAAAGACCCAACAACATTCAAAATTATTAAAAGATTTGGAAAAAGAGAGAGCTTAGTGTTTCTGGCCTAGATGGGTTAAATGCACTCACCAGTCGCTGGCAGAGCCCCGAACAATCTTCTTTGTGTGAAATCCTGTGCTAAACAAGAATCTAGCAGCAAGCTGAATACTAATCATAGCTATTTCTTCTGCTTCCGGCAAAAGATGATCTTGTCCTAATTAACACAAAAATAAGCATAGTTAAAAGGAATGAATGTTAAATCCCATCATAACAAGCAAACCATATGCTGTCACTAGGAATGGCTGTGATATCCACACCTGCCAGAAACGGTCCAGTCTCTGAATTCTCAGCTTTAAAAAAAATGCACCCCCATAGGCAGAGCACACATGCACACCCATGTGCACCCACCCACCCTCAGCATTGTGAGCAGACCGTTTCCAGAGCTCATGGGGTTCAAAAGCAAGTACAGCGAATGCCTACACCCATAGCATGAGTACATCCTAAACAAGTAGTGCTCTAGTCATCAGCAGCAGACTGAGAACATCAGTGGGAAAAACCACAAGGGGGGGGTGCCTTCACAGCTTTCACAACAGCTACCAAGATGCGTAGCAAAGGTGCTAGAGCCACCACAATCTCAGTGCTGATGTGCCACACACACACACACACACACACACACACACACGCTTAATGTGAAGAAAGTTACACGCTTGTCCAGCTGACAAAAGCAGTTTCTCTCGCAGTTCAGCGTGCAACATTACTCAGTGCACACATCCAGCCAAGTTTCCATCATCGATATCATTAAGGATTCTCTAACGGTTTTGAAAACGTGATCTCCAACACAGTGGTCACATTGAATCCTGCTGGAACAGAACCAGAAGCTGGACTCCTTGTTAAGAGATTCTCTTTATCCCCCTTCACCCTATTAACTCAGTTCCCTTTTCGACATCAACCAGCCGTTCACAAAAACTGCGTGGACGAAAACACGCATGTGCATTCATCTTTTCACGCGACATGTTCTCAGACAGGTCCGTGGGAGACAGGTGTATAGATACGTTAAGATGGTTGACTTTAATGACCACAACTGCACAGCTACATTCAAACTGCCTTAAACCCACACTTCTTTTACCTTGCACTTTTTTCTGCTAATTAAAAAATAATAATGCCCCCTCTGTTCTTTAGGAAAAGTGCTGCCGTCTTGCTTTAAAGCACAAAGAAACAAAGCCAGCCACACAGCATTCAGAACAGGATGCACCATACCTGGAGGTGGGTTCAAATAGACACTGTTACAGGTCAGAAGTTTCTTCATGAACTGGAAATATTCCAGACTGTACTGCATGCGGTTGTGCATGAACTGCACGTTCTGCTTGCGGACGCTGCATTCGATGGCGGCAGGCATCTTTATCTGATGCGGCTTGGACGTGATGCTCAGCTCCGTGATGTACTTCACCAGCTCGCTGTCCTTGTCCGGGGAATCCATGCGCTCGTAGAACAGGATGTAGGCGTTCCACCACCTCTTCTGGCGACGGTAGGACATGCGCTTCATCATGTGGTCAAACACCTCGCCCATGTACTCGCCACCGAAGCACTGGTTCTTCATCTCCTCATCATCGTCCATTTTGCACTCGGTGACGTCGCCATCGTCAAACTTGTACCAGCGGTTGCGCTCGCCATCGCCCCCGTTCCTCTGGATGATGTAAGAGTAGTAGTGCCCCCCGCTGGCCTGGCCGCTGTGCACCAACACGCCGACCAGCCGGTACTTGGAGCTGCCTGCCATTTCGCCCTCCGTGGGCTCATTCTGGATGACCTGGTTTTCCGGGTGCACGTTGTCGCCTTCTAGCTTGGCCACGCCCGCCACCGTGTAGGGCTCCATGTCCAGCTCCCGCGGAAACTCGAAGTAGTCGTTAAACTTGATGGCGCACTCCCGCTCCCAGTCATAGTCGAACCTCTTCAGCTGGATGGCAAGTACTGGCGGCAGCTTCTTTATCAGCAGGCGCTTCACAGTGTCAACCTGCGGGACACAACAACGCCTCTGTAGCTTCACCTTGCAAACATTTCCTCATAGAGCAAGAAAGCCTTTCACTAAACTATAGAGCCAATGCAGAAACAGAAGGTACAAACAGCAAACATACCTTCTTGTTGCACTTTTCACAGTGGTAGGCATTGGCACCCTCTAGCAAATCCCCTTTAACATACTGCTCCATCGAGTCCAGAAGGTTCTGGTGATTTCTGATGTCCACGTTCAGCGTTGTGAAGGACTCCTCACATTCGTACCTGAAGCATGACAGATGTCTTGGTCATCACTTCTGTTCCTGCACATCTCGGCCCACTATGCTGACTTTTGTTTGTATTGTTTGAACACGCACCTGTGAGGACACCCCTGACAGATCTTCTGATCTGCAAAGGAACCCCCCAGGATCTTGCTAAGCATGGCAGGGTGACCAAGGGCTTTGAGGGCCTCGTCCAGACTGTCCACCAGGGAGTTGAAAAACTCAAGTGCGTCGTGTTGCTCCCTAAGGTTGACTGGCTCCCCCCACAGCCTGAAGAGACAGAGACGTTCATGACCTCACGTCCCGCTAATCTGCACTCGCGTGTGAGCACCTAGAACAATTCTACAGACGTCAACGTCACTGTGTACGAAAAAGAAAATTACCTAAACTGTTTCCAGAATCCTCTGGGTACGTAATACTGCAACCTGGAGGCAGCCAAGTGTCCAAAAATGACCTGCAGGTGGCGCAGCACACCGATGTTGTACTCCTTCCTGTCCTCAGACTTGCTAAGGGAAGGTTTCTCCTCGAACTGGTGGTGATAGCTGAACACCTCGTCACGAGGGTCCACATTACTCTGTGTTGTGAACAGCAGCACCTCATGAATACATCGTGAAAAAATGCAGGAAAAGCATGGTTTTTACATTATGGAAATATGGTCATGATTTTCAGAAACACTGCTTGTAGCTAACCCCAGTCTACCCTTAAACTGCACGGACAAGTGCCCTCAGCTCCAAGCCAGGCCTACATGGCACAAGGACCTGGAGATGGCTAAGGTGTCAGTCACCAAATCCTGAGCAAGGATGTGAATCTTCACAGGGCAAAGAGGTTTTGGGAGAACAAACCGCACATTAAGGCAGCGCCTGCTTTACCTCGTTATCCTGCTTCTCGTCCCCAGACATGTCGTCATCGACGTCGGTGCCAGTGCCCTCGATGGCCAGGATGCCGTTCCTGATAGGCGGGATCATGTACAGCTGCTGGATCACAGAGTTCATGTAGCAGGTGGCCCCGGCGTTCTTCAGGCCCACGAAACCTTTAGTGAGCCGGGGTCCCACGGGGGGCAAGTACTCCCACTCTGTGAGGGCTTCGCAACCTCAAAGGAGAAAAGCAAAAAATTATAACTAACTAACTGTCTCAGGTATCCATATTACCCTGTAATACACATACACAAGAGCTACTGGCCAAACAGATGTTTAATTTAAAACCAAAACGCAGCAGTGGTCCCTTACCTAAGTAGTACATGTCGGTTAGAGTGTCCACTATCTGCTTGAGGTTACGCACGCAGCCCACAGCCAGCGCCACCAGGAGCTCAAAGCCTGCGTTGATGGTGGCAGGAGTACTGCACACGGGTATGGCCTGCTCGCCCGGGAACTCGCCACTCTTCATGTACTGCAGGTACACGTTGGAGGCCGGGAAGATGAAGTCATCGATGAGCTCCTGCAAGGACGAAGGAGACACACAAAAGGAGGCTGGCTTCAGAAACGTCCCCGGGAAGCAGCAGCGGCGTTGACTGCACACATGCACGGTTACGCGTGCAACAGCATTCACACAATAAAACCAAATGCGGAAGCAGCTCACCTTGATCAGGTTAGCGCCACCCTTCTCACAGCCGATGTAATATTTCTTCTCGGGCGTCTGGAAGGCCAGCAGCTCCTTTGTGACGCCAAGATGACCCTCCAGTATTGTCTCCTCGACTCCCGGCTCCCCAGACCTCTTCACCTCATCCTGGCCACGTTGAGGATAGAGGATCAGTAAGAGGAAGCCCCTGTCCAAGGGCTCCTTCTTCACAGCATTTTCACAGACCAGCTAAACAGCAACCAGAATGAACAAGCTCACCCTGATCCTCTTCAGCCAGTCGATCTCGTTGTTCAGAAGAACCTCTGCGTTGGGGAGGTTGATGTTGCTGTTGTATGCGTAGTTTAGTAAGTGCCTTAAGAGGATGAAGTAATCCCCTGCATGTCTGGCTCTCTCCTTTGCAGTGCTCTAGGAAGGCAGTAAGAGTGGTTGTCTAAATGTAGAGAATTTTCTTTCTCCATCCAGACATTCAACACTAATGGCCGTTTTGAAACCACTTTGCTCAAGACAACAGGCAAAAAGAAGCGATCTAAAACAAAGGAGACCGCTTCAGATACGTACACCTAAAACAGTGAAGAGGAGGGTGATGAAGAACAGTAGAGGCCTGTGTCCCATGCAGCACCTTGTGGCTGTGAGGAAAAACTGCTCCTGGGCCATCTGGCGTACAGACCTGTGGAAGGACAGCAGCATCGTATGGATGGGCACCAGGCAAAAACCAGGACACGAGGGGAGAGGCGCGTCCACCCCCACCTACCGACTCTGACAGTGTAGCAACAGGTCGATGATGAAGGCTTGCCACGCCTTCTCCTTGCTGAGCGTGTCCAGTGCCGTGGGCAGGAGTGCGAAGCACAGCGTCATCGCCTCCAGGGCCTCACAGCACACCTGCTCGTCCTCCGCGTCCGGCTCGTTCCCAGCGTTCGTCTGCGTGCGTACGGCAGAAGCCGTCAGCACCGAGGCGTTACCCGCATGTCACCCCCACCCCATGACCAGAGTGTTGAGATACCTTCTCATAGATCTTGCTGATCTCCTCGTTGGAGCTGAAAACCAGCTGTATGGAGCCACAGCCGGATGCCCAGGCGATCTTCTGCACGGCCCTGATCACGCTGATGTCTGGGATGTACTTTGAAGCCTGGAAATAGTTCTGTGTGGAGGAAGATGACAAAGAAAATGACAAAAGGCACATTAATCTGAATACCATGACATCAGATTGCAACATCCTTAAATAACCTTTACAAAAAAAAAAAAAAAAAAAACCCCATACGGATGACTCAGTTGAGAACTTGCAGAGTTGGAAAATCACCAACCTCAGATATCTGCTGGGCCAAACGGATGGCTACATTTCGTAGCATGCACTCAGACGAAGGGTTGGGGATGTTCTGTAGAGCGTTCTGGAGAACTATCGCCTGATCGTGCGTGGCCTGGTTAATCTTGGCGATAAAAAAGGCAGACACTTCAGTGTAAAATCACAAAGGGTTTGCATTTGAATGGCACTGCTCTGCTGCTCTCCTTTTCATGGGCTTTTGTGTGGAAACCATCCAGGGCGGCACCTTGCTGACCCTGACACCCTGCACCCATGACATTTCCCATAACATCGTGAAAGGGTGACTCAGAGACCTGTAACGCGACTCCGGGAATTCTAGTCTCCCATCCCCAACACCGTCAGGACAGAGGATTTGAGCCACTAAGGAAAGATGAGCCACCATCGGCCAGAGTCACGGGATCAGCCCAGACTTCGAGCAGTGGGAAGACCTAGCAGGTGGTCTCACTTACACGCGCCCAGCTGATGGCGAAAGGCTCAGCACTGTGTACATGCGTGTGTGTGTACACACAGTTTTTATGAGCTAATATGAGGTAATGCTGACAGCTAGCATTGCCCCCAGAGAACGACCTTCAGAGCTTGAGGAGTCATACTTACCGGAGACATCTGGCTGGTCCCTTCCATAGCAGGCTGACAGGCTTCTGCCACAGACTTGACGTGACCAAAGCCCACGGCCGTTAACAGCAGCTTGGCTATTTTTAGGGCGTTCAGATAGGCGCCCCGCCTTGTCTCCATGTCGGCGTTGGGCAAGAAGTTGTTCCTGGTCAGCATGCTGAGGACAAGGGGCAAGCCTCCACTCTTCAGGAAGTTGTACTGAAAATCGCTGGCATCCTCCCCCAGGGTGCCACTAGCGGGCATCAGCAAAGCGTAGACCACCTGCAAAAAGGGGTAGGACAGTGAGCACTGAGGGCAGGACAAACACAGCAGCAACTCTAAAGTGATGGACAAGGTAATGTTGGACCCCCCCACAAACCTCAGTTAGATAGAGCACTTGGGAGGGGGAGGGGCCAAAGAAGCGTGAATCCAGCGTTGGGCTGAGGCTGCCCTCCCCCAGCTTCGCGTGCTCCAGGCAGATGGCTCGCAGGTTCTCTACAGTAGTGTTGTCTGAGGAAAGGACCCCACAGCAGTGCTCAGGTGAAAGCAGCTTTGGACAGTGGTTTGACATGACTGGACAAGCAGATCTGGGCTACATACCAGGAGGCATAAGCTTCATAAGGATCCGTGCGCCGTCACGCAACAGCGGCATGTTCAGATTACAGCCCAGGTCAGCTACTTGCCACAAGAAGGAGATGTAGCGGAGATGCAGCGACATGATCTACAATTACACGTACAGATTGAAGAAAAAAATAAATAAAAGTCAATGACAGCACAAATCACAGCCCACAGGCCGCCAGTCACGGTGAGCTGCCCAGGTTACGTTACCCCCAGACAAGTGTTTTATATACCAAATAAAACACTCATCTCAAAAACACTTTGTTTTAATTTAATCAAAAGCCGGATGCAAAACTTAAAGAATGAAGAACAAGATGAAGTGTGCTCTTACCACACCAGGAAGGCAGCTTTCCACTTCAGGATTGGGGCCATCACTGAAATGGTTGCCATGGTTCCCAGGGGAGCCAGTGGAGGAATCGGAGGAGCTGTCAGGGCTTGAAGGCATATTGGAGCTAACCTGGGTGAGCTTGGCTGTTATTAGCTGAAGAGGCGAGCAGAAAAAAAAAAAAAAAAAAAAAAGTAAAATTATATGGCGTTAACAAAATAAAAAATGCCAGGGCTTTTAAAAAATAAAGGAAATCAACATCCCATTAAAAGGGAGACCATAACGAAAAATAA
>JABJVR010000001.1:12641016-12673566 GCA_025773905.1 Chitala chitala | reverse complement strand
CCCCCCCCCCCCCCCCCCCCCCCCCCCCCCCCCCCCCCCCCCCCCCCCCCCCCCCCCCCCCCCCCCCAGAGATAAAGGGAAGCAATTTACCTGATTAACCTGAAGTTTTGGTCCAAGGTTTGTGTAGATCTCCTTAAGCAAGTCTATTGCTCTACTGGCTATGTCATCACTTCCTTGGATCACAACCTGCTCTCACAAACAAAGAGAAGGAAGGGAGTGGAACAGGTCTGTCATTTAAGTAGCCAAGTCTACGCAGCAACGTCCTTTAAAAAAAATATGAAATATTAAACCATGCTTTAACGATAAACCATCACAAGAACATAGACTTGCATCTAGACTCAGCATACACACAGTTGCCTGTTCACATTCGTAAGGGTTAGGGTTGAGGCCCTAGGGTTGGTGTGGGGGTAGGACTGACCCCCGAGAACATGAAAATTCACAAATATTTATCCCCCATAACAGTCTGCTAGCCTGACCAACAACGTAAATGGCAGTCTATTACTAAACAGCGCTGTGCCGCACTCGCACACTGTCTACGAGGACGCATACCTAGTAATTCCAACCTTGGGGTCTCCGCCCCAATAACCAAAATCGGCAGAGGGCTGCTCTCCTCAGATCAAGGTGGGAGAATCACAATGTGTTACTCCCAACACACTCAGCAAAAGGCAACTAGCACTTTAGGTCCCATATGACTGCCTAGAACTGGCCAAATATGCGGTTGACATGAAATACTTCATTTTAACCATCTACCCAATTCACAGTAAGCACACTTAAACAGGTGCATTATGATGACAGAACAACAGGAACTGCTTTGTTCATATTTGTCAAATGCAATCTGGGTATGCCGCTCTTCCCAAATAAATGTTTAAATACTCTTCCTACTCTTCACCTGAGGCCAGTCTGCAGGCAGATTCCCTGCATCATGTTCCTTATTGCATAACGAGCGTATGATGCATGCTGAAAGACTAAAACTAAATGTAGGGCACTCAAGCGGTGCCGTTATGTGGGTCACACGACTACATCTCCCCCAATTGAAAGCCATCCATTACAGTGCTTTTTAAAACACATGACCAAAAAGTACCAACTGTACTAGTCCTGTTTTTCAGAATGAAAAAATGAACTGACATTCACCATTTCTGCACTGCCCAGAAATGAAAACATACCTTGTCCCCAGACATACAAATGCACTTATACACAAATTTACAACTACTATTGGTAGGTAGCCACTAAACAGTTGTAGTTCAGGTCAGAAAGACATAGATCCATAATAAAAATACTGCACAGATACAATTCTGTAAATAATTAAATAAAATTTTTACATAGCGCCTTTTAAATGTGCCTCAAAGCGCTTAAATTACAAATTGGCTTGCATTCTTAACATCTTGGACAAGCTCGATGCCTACCCGCCACAGGTAATCCAGGCCTATCAGCTCCAGGTCGTCCATCATGTAGGCTCTCCGCTTGGCCACAAGTTTGCCCTCCCTGCAGTTCACAGCCTTGAAGAAACGTTCAAAGCACTTCATCCCATTCTCCGTGAGGAGTGAGGGGTCCAGCTGCAGCACATTGTTCTCGAAAAAATCCTTGTTGATGTCCGGGTCCAGGTCAGGCTCGTCGCCCATCAGCTTGGAGTACCACTTGAAGCAGGCCTCGCGGTCGCACAGGAAGACGGCGTTCTCCGCCAGGCACTTCCAGATCTGCTTGGCCTGAGGAGCACACAGCCACAGCTGCCCGTCCTTGAGAAGGAACCTGTCGCAGAGCCCAGACGATGGTGGGTCAGCAGAGGCGAAAAGCGCAAACTGCATCCCACACTCACTTTTAAACAAAAGTCCAAGGCGTGTACTCACACCTCCTCACCTCAGAAAGTTGAGCCTTTCCTGGACTTCCTGTACATGGCTGTAGCGACTTCCAGGCCGAACTGTCTGAGGATCAAACTCCACGTGTTCAGCTGCGAGACAAACACACAACACTGATGTCACTCGACAGTTTGCCGACAGTCGAGGGCGCTTGGCTCCGAATGTGGACGGCCACGCCAACAAGGCCGACCTTTGACGAACTGCCGCATGCTCTCCATGTAGGCCGACAGGTTCTCCGCAACCAAGGTGACGAGCGCGTGGTTGTGCTGCAGCTGGTTTATCAGGTCGTGTCGATAGAACACGTGGGGGCTCCTCTGCGTCTGGCTACGGGAGGTCAAGAAACATCCAGGTCACACGTTTCCCGCAACCCTGGTGCTTAACCAGGAAACACATCATGTCCTCAACTAACACTCACGAGGAAACTGGGAAGAGCAGCTGAAAGCACACGTACCTGTCCGCAAGGCAGAGACACAGCAAGTGTTTAAGGTACAAGGTCCTTAAACAGTTGCTATGTGATGTACAAGGCAAAAGCACAGTGGTGCAATAGTGCCACACTTGTCCCGTGTGCAATTACAGGAGCCCTATTTACACCCCTACATCACTTCCTGAGCAGGAAAACCAACAGGGACACGTACAGAAGATGTATAAAGCTAGAAAGGAAAGCTACCCGACAAACGTGGGGGGAGAAAAATCGATAAGGCCAGTCCCAAAGAAGCCATAATTAAAAGAAAAAGCGAGAGAAGAGCAAAGGCGTAACTGGTACAGGACACGAAAGTAAGGCTGAAGCAGGCTTGTAAAACGCTCTTTACAAATAAGGGAACCATCAATCGATTTCAAGGCAGTATTCAGTTAGATTTAGATATATTTTACAGCAAGAATAAACCCCAAATTAACTGCACTTACCCTACTAAGTTCTTTTCTATGTTAATAGGAATTTTCTTTCTGAAAACACAACAGGCACGTGTGCGACATTTTTTCTACATTTCATTGTACATTAAATACAGATAAAAAGGGAGTAGTATTAGAATTCAAAACTATGACAATGACAAAAATCCCCAAGTCTGGGTTACCATACCAATCAAAAAACTCTTTAAATTATTAATGAGGCCTGTAGGAATTTACAAAGGCCTCTCCTATACTTACTACTTACAGCGTTTTATATCCCACAATGAAAAGTTCACCAGAAAGAGTTGCATAAGAAACCAACACAAGGAAAATGAAAGCCCAAGACAAAAGCGTCTGACGTGAAAACTGAAACTTGCTCGTGTATTAAATTCACAAGTACAGCTACTGCTGCCTCTGGCTCAGCCAAGGACACAGGCGGCCAGACAATACGAAAGAGCAGCGAACAGTTCAGCCAAAGCTAGCGCTGCCCTGCATTCCAGAAGCTCTGAGAAGGAAATTTTAACAATCGTCAAAGTGATAAATCGGTGCGGTTTAAGAGAGAAGGCCTGGGGAATTTACAGACATTTAACTACGGCCATGTTGGTGTGGATAAAACTCTGATCACCTTAGATTCTGAGGAGCTTCTCCAAACAAGCTGCAGATTTCTCTGATCTGCTTCAGCGCAGGGATCACCCACTTGTCATTGGTTCTTAACTCCTCAATGAAACGATCAATCCACTGGATCTTCTGCGTGTCTCGGTCCTGCAAGGCACCATTAAAACAACTCCACAATCAGCACTGGAAATGCTAACCTTAATTTACAAAACAGTTCTCATGCAGCTTAACTCCAGGAAGTTGAATTGTCTGAACAGTTCCTTGGTTTGTGTGAATCAACCTGTGGCATCTTGGGTAGACTGCTATCCATCTCATTATAAAAGGTAACCCAACAAGCCCTCAAGTCTGCCAAGACAGCAGGTAACTTGCCCTTATTGGCATTCATAACAAGTTGCAGCACATGTTTCTAGTAGAGTCTTTAAAAAACACCTTAAGAGATTTGCCTCAACTGGTCAGGGACAGACCAAGTGCGGCCCATACCTGTGAGCAGCTGTAGTCCAAGATCTTGATGTGAGCACTGAGGGCCTGGTCCATGATGTCCACAGGGACGTCGTCACTGTGAGCCAGGTTCCACAGCAGGTTGAGCACCTTGTGGGCCATCACGCCGTCTTTGTCATCCTCTGCGAGGCGACGGATCAGCTCCAGGAGCTTCTCTCGCTGCTTCTTGCTTGCGTTCGTCCAGCTCGCCTGGAGAACGAGACGGATCAGTGAATGGGCTCGCGCAGACACCCCTAGAGCGAGCCGCGCGGCTATGTGCCAGCAACTGAGCACCTCACCTTGAAACAATCAAAGAGATGATCAAGCTGCTCAGGAGAGAAATCCCAGGCCAGCTTCGCCAGAAGGTCGTGGACGTTCTTCACAATAGCTTCATGTTTTCCAGCCTACAGCATGCATAAAAGACACAGCTTGAAATAAAACGTTCCCCTCTATGTTGGTCCTGCAAACCAACACGCAATCAACAGCTACACCAACAAGATGTCTGCAAGCAAGACTGCAGAGGTACTGTACCTGGGCTGCCCAGATGTTGTCAAGGTCCTGGAGCGTGAGAGCCTTCTCCTTGATGACAAAACGGAGGATCTTCTCCAGCTTTTCCACGTACTGCGGTTGGTGGAGGCTGTCTCTCAGCACTATGGACAGGATGTTGTTCTGCTGGATCCACTCCTGAGACAAGGCCATTCATGGACACCTCAGAAAAATACAGCATACCACTCGAGGGGTGGGGGAGCCTCTTCTCCATGCACACAACTTTTACATCAAGAAGATGGCTTCAAGCCAGCCTACAAGAACTAAACTTCAAAGAGAATGTGTACCAGAATTCATTCCAGTGTAAATATATTCTAGGAGCAAGCACTTTTGCCACTGCTCATAACATACCTGCACATTTATTAGACCATAAAAGACAGAATTCAAAACAAACCCTTTGGCCACTCATGACTGCTGACACACCATGCCATAGGTCTAGCCACGGTAGTTTAAATGCAGTTGCAGCACTGTCTGCAAGATCCAAGAACATCCTTAAAAAAGTGACGGACGAGGCACTTACAGCCATCCGCTCTGCAGTTAGCCACTCCTCCTCTTCAGGGTTGCCATGACGATGCGTATAGTACGACACACTTGATATCACCTTGTTAACTTCATTTAGTGCATTCATTTTACCGTTAAAAGAAGAAATTTGCAATAGCCTGTTGACAAAAGGGACAATATTAAGAGGGTAACTCATATGTAGGAAAAAAGAAAAAGAAAAAAAAAAGCAAAACTTGGCATGAGGGGACGCTCACCTAAGAATCATTTTTAACCTAAAAATTTCTAAGTTTTTCACGGTTTCTTCTTGCCCTGGTACCCGTGATGCCAGGTTCTTCAGCGACTTGATTATCATTGACAAAGCGTCATTTTTGGCTTCATTCTTGGCTTCCTTTTTCAGCTCCTCATCTGTAAGGTTCTCTAGAAACTGTGGAACCATCTCTACGACTGGAAGGAAGTACTTTTTCACCGTGTGCAGTGTGAGGAACTCGTAGCACTGCCCGAATGGCCTGAGGATAACCAGAGCAGGACACAAACTGTCATTTGGCGACTCCGCATGCTGTTACACAAACGCTTGGGTTTTACATTCCTCCACACGCACGAACACACACGTGGATAAACTTACTTGATGAGTGCAGCAATGATCTGTACATTCAGTGCCTGGCCACTCATAAATCGATCGTGCAGTGTCTGAAACCCGTTTAACGTGCCAAACTTGTTTATTAAATCCACCAGCCAACCCTGGAGGGGAAGAATAAAATTAATTAAATGAACTCAAGCTCAACGGCATCCTGCCCATTTGCTGACGTCACTTTATTTTGAGAAAACGTTGGTTCAATTAGAAAGCAGACTGGCAGAAACAGACATTCTGGATGGTGCTCATCATAAAAGGGTTTAATTTGCTCCATCTGTTGAATTTCTGCTTATTTCCTGTAGAGTCCCATCTGCGCTGACCTTCCACCCATGTCACATTCACCAGCCGTTTGTTTTAAAATCATTTTCCCAGAAAATGCTTTCCCCTAAGTTACATCCTCGGCGCGTCACGTGACGGACCATTTCTTTGTGAACACAGTAACCAAACAACCCCCCCCCAAGTGCCTCACGTAGTTTTAACACAAAATGCTTGATGTCAAATACACCAAAACAACTTTAATCTCTAATTAAGGACTTGAAAGCCATCCCACCTCAGCTTCCAGCTCACAAACAACTGAGCATTGGTGCCCTGTGATCACATGACCATTTACTCTCTGGAGTGCACCATAAATTCAATGGTCAACACCACTACTCAGACAAGATAACCTGAAAAATCTTCCCATTTCCATAATCACAGATTCTCACACCCATCAACTTTGGGGAACCTTTCCAGCACCACCCTGATTGCCTTAACCTGTGGAGCCGTCCTCCTCACCTTGGGTGAGCGTGGGTCAGGCGGGCGGGCGAACAGCTCGTCTTCAGCCAGCTGTACCCCCGCAGGCACCGTCTCGGAAGGACGCGTGCCATTGTAGATGTGGAACTTGCAGTGTGGGTTCAGGGCCATAGCCAACAGCTCAAGCAGAGGGAACCAGTCCTGAGAGAGCTTGGTCACACACAGTTCCACCAGGCGGTGAGTGTTGTTAATGATGCATCTCTGTGAGCCGGGGGGGGGGGGGGGAGGCAAAACGTTATGTCCCAGAAGCACTGTACACCATCCCCCACCCCCCCATTGAGGGAGCAAACCATTCAAAACATTTTTCTGTTTGCTTGCATTTAGAACTCATTCAATATTTGGCAAAACACAAATGCCAACTGCATACATATCTAACAAAGAAACCTCATTTGTGAAGGCACGGGCAGCTAAATTAATTTTACTAACATCTTTTCTGCATCAACCTGATGCTTTGGAGAAAATTATACATCTGTCTTAATGTCATGTATAAAAAAAAAAAAAAACACTGTACTCACATGAATCTCAAACTTCCAGCCACTCACTGCCTCATCCGTCAGGATTTTTGTAAAGGAAATAGTCAAGCCATCTCGAAAAAACCTCTGACAAGCTTCACACTTGACATCAAGTCCTTTGGAAAGTGGGAAGAAGAGAGTCGTCAACGTTAGGCAAACACGAGAACACCACAGAACAATGTTCATAAGCCATGACTTCACAATTAGAAAGTGAAAGACGCCACAAAGAACAGCCACTGTGAACTCCACTCATACCCCCTCCTGCATTCAGCATTTTCAGCCTAGCAGAGTCAATGGGAAGGAAGACAGAAAAAGAGGAATCACCTAACAGAGGCGCACACAGAAGGAAGCCACTGCAACAAGATAACAATACTCCCGCCAAACAAACGCCACTGAGTGCACCAGATTTACCCACTCTCCTGACATGCCACCAGGCACAGGGACGTGTAGGGGCACGATGTATACATACACAACACAGCCCATTCAGCAGACAAAAACCGTAACCACTGTACATAATTATATATGGGAAAGAATATCCCATCATTTAAGAAATAGGACATACAAATTTATAATGCACAAAAACCCAAACGTTTTTTTTCCCCCCTCATTTCTCACATTTACAATGAAAGGCAGAACAACCTGTGTTTTAAAATATGTACATCACAAAAGAACAAGCTCTGAAAACCATTAATTACAACAGATAAACTAAGTTAATCCATCACTTTGCTCTGGGTACTTTCACGTCTTTCATTTTAATTAAGCTGCGTTCGGAGCAAACACCAGGGGTTTCTTCAGTGTTCTGCTCTTAAGGCAAAGCTGCTCGTCCATCCCAAAGATCCCCTGGGTTCAAGCCACAGCCGTAACGTCCCAGACAACTGTGAGGTGACAACACAGAAACCTCGCCTATAATCCTGTACCTGTGTGGGAGAAGTACACCCACTTCTCATGTGTTCTTCCACTCAGCTGACCTGTAAGTATGCTGTGTCCTTAAACCTCACAGCAAACACGGGCACCAGGTAACAGACGTAATGTATGAGGGGTTAGGATGGGGAGGTCTCACCTTTTTTACAAAGGTCTATAGCAGCTTCAAGGAGGACTTCTAATTCACCCTTTGGCAGAACTGGGACCACCCAGCGGGGCCTGAGACAAAGGGAAATAAAAAATGGTGGAGATGCACACTGCCTGGACCATTTAAAGCAGGAGGAGAGCGGGCGGCAGGACAGCTCACCGGTTAATCATGTCATCCAGCTTAGCGAGGTCTGTGTGGGGGAAAGCAGGCTCCTCATCCTCCAGCTGTGGACAGCCATCACCCTGGGCCTGATCTTCCGGTGGGCTCACCGGGGAGGTCTCATTTGAGGAGTTGGGGGAGGATGTCTGGTGGGCGCACGTGTAAACACACACACACACACACACACACACACACACACACACACACACACACACACACAGTATAACCATGGGCTTCTTTGCTGCAGCACATCTCACACCTGTTGCATCAATGACAGTAACTAAACCACATTCCACATGTTGGCAGACAGGCAAGCGTGCAGTCAAGCCAAGCCCCTCAGCAACAGCAAGTGCTGCTTCCTGAATCTCCACCCTGGTTAACACGCACCAACACCAGCCTTCTCTCTGCAGTTTTTGAAACCGTATCAAAAGCCCAGCAAACGAAATGGAACACTTAATGTCATGCATCTTCATCCATGACTGCTCTATGGCTTTAGGCACGAATAAAAGCAGAGGTAGGTTCATGTCACTGACGACAAGTTACACAGGTACCCTGAAACAGACCTGAAGATACACAAGCACCTATTCACCTTCGGAGAAATACCCTTTATCCAGATCACACAGTTGTCTAATCAGAGATTCCCAACCACTGTGCCACGGCACACACACACACTTCTGACATTTTTGTTTGGTATGCTGTGGGATTTTTCTAATATAACATGTGCACCGTGGCTTAAGCAAAGTTGGGAAGCACTGGCCTATATAGATGTCTCTGCACTTGAGACAAACATTGTCCAAACGTTTGTGCTGAAGAGAATGCCATGATGAAACCTCATCACCTGCCTGAACGCAGGCTCCCAGAGTCCAATCTTATCGTGAAACCAACTGTAATACATGCTGTACATCTACACACCTGCCAGGAACACCACCCACACCTTTCCTACTCCTACAGGCATCTATTAAAAAACACACAAAGGTTACGGCAGTCACAGCACCAAACTAGACATTTAACCTTCAAGTTTCTGAATGTTATGACCAGCATAACTGTAAGGTGAGATATAATAAAATTTTAAATAAAAGCAACACTGCATTTAAAACAGAGGATAAATATCGTTAAGCAGCTCACTTTGTTCTAGCCCAATCACCCTGGCTCCTGCTGGCAAGGGCTGAAACGTTTATTCAAAAAATTTAAATAAATAATTCAATTTATAAAAATCTTCAGTGTTTGAAGATTTGCATTTCAATGTCTGGATCCTGAATTTTACTCCACCACTTTCTCCCCCCCCCCAATTTTCAAAACAACATTAATGCTTTGCAAATTATGCAACGCTTACAACAATTACATGTGTGGACAATGTGGTATTACTTATGAAAATGTCAGACCGCCCATCCTTTCTGCTCTTTGTATGTGCACACAATATGGACAAAATAGGATATCTTTGGTGTGAATTATGATTTACGATATAGATCACCATTTTATGTTTTATTGACAAATACAATATAAACAGTTGCTCCTTGTTGCCTATTAAATGGCTTATGTACATCCTGAGAGTCAAAATGTTGTTTTCACAACACCTTAAGGTACTTCCTCACGCATTAAGCTAGTATGTGTTACTTTAATGACTCGATGGGTGAAGCGAGTATTCTATACCTCCTGTGAAATATCACAGAAATCACTTTTGAACATTGCTACTGGAACCAAATCAAATGACTGCACCATTTGAAAAAAAAAAAAAAAAACTTCAAAAAAGGTACTGCAGTAAGCTCAGACAGACAATGTTATTTCTACCTTCCTTGGCCTATAAGTGGAGGGAAAAGGCATTTCTACTTAACTAAATTCTCAGGTTGGGCATGTAACAAGTCCATTACTTATCCAGAACGATGCCATGAGCCACCAGTTTCAGGCTGCTGCCTTCAAAAGCACAGCCAGCCAAGCTGGGGAGTCGGTTAATTGAGGCTGGCAAAGTTGTACTTGACAGGATTACATCCACGAAGCAGTTCGCAAAAACTGAGCATTCATCAAGTCAGCGTGAGCATGGACACAGCACAACGCTCCGCGACATTTTCACGTTCCACTGGCACCTTTCTCACTACCCCCCCAACACCACGGTCCAAAATCCAAGTTCAGAACCGCTCATCATCTAAACAGAAAAACTTACAACGACAAATTTTGGATTTCTTTACCTATCAAAAAGTAAGGGTTGGTGGCCACTGCAAGGTAACATCAGCATGAACCAAGTTACAGAAAACACATTAACATAACAAATCTGTACTCAGTTTATTCAAGTTAGATTATGCCTGTTATATAGTGTGCCTGTTATTGTACTTGCATAATTTAAAAACGTCCAATATCTCTTTCTCTTCTTGTTTGGAGTAACTTTCACGTATAGTTAGGTACTTGTACGAAAACGCCGGTATCCTCATTGGTACGTTACATAAGATCAAATTCCATAAATGACTACAAAAAAAACTACAGAATTAGCATTTTCTTACTGTTTTATTTCAAAATTGCTAAGTGTTAAATGCATTTGTGGCTTAAATTGAATTTGCAAATGTCCATTTATCTGAGGAGGACAAACTAACTTATAATGAAACACTTTGTGGGGAGCTGTTCACCCCCCCCAGATCCCACACCACTGAGCACACGGATATTATGAAGGATGAAACTTTTGTTCTGTTGCAGAATTGCGGAGTCACATGCAAGAATTAGCAGCGGCCAGTGTGTTCTGCAGTTATAATAAGCATGGAACTGTATTGCAGTTCTTACAATATCTCTCAAAACATATCACAGACACAGCTGGAACCGGTCTCAATAAAACATCAAATCACCTACCACTAGTGGGCGCTAGCAAACACACCCTTCCACTTCCCTTCTCCCGTTTCAATGCTGGTCTAAACTGCCAAAACGGTCCTGCTGTTGCCAAACTGCTTTACTCCTCACTCAGCACTCCCAATCAAACCCTAATGCACACTGATGACAACAAGACAAACAAGTGACTCATCCACACACGTTTACACACCCCGAGTCAAAGTGAGCCGAGGTGCGAGAGCACGTGTACGCCAACAGAATGACTTCACACCTGCCTGCAACGGTAGCTGCGGAAAACCCGCTCAGGATCACGGCAGCTAAACACGACAACACCGGGACAGAGCCGAGACACAAGAGCAAGTTAGAAAACATTTTTAAAATATTTTAGAAAAGCACAGTTAAACTGCGTTCCATTGGAGTGCTAGGAAACCAAGCTGCGTCATACCTACACGTGAGCGAAAAGGGTGCAAACCGGCAAGAGGAACTTAGCTTAGACTCCAGTGTTCTCATTGTGGTCTTCATCTTTAAAGAGCTGCCGTGTCACAGGAAGTTCAAGCCTCCAACAGTAAGCGTCACGTTACAGACAAAGTGGAATGACTCGGATCACGCACATCCATCATTTCGGTTAATCGAATAACAGCCTCACGACATTCACAGGTCCGCATTTCACTGGAATTTCATTTTGCCAACCAATAAAACTCCCTTTTATGCCACAACACCATTAAAAATGCAGCAATTAAACCTCCTTTCAAAAATTAGCATTAAATTGCAGAAACACCTCACATTCATCTGGCTGAGTGTCCCAGAAAATTCTACTTGACTAAAATACTTCCTTCTACGTTAGCCGTGTGTGGGAGTCTGATATTTTCGGATATATGACACGTTAGTATTTGCACATTTACACAGATGTATATTTTTTTGTAGAACATGAGCACGCACACGCACGCATGCACTCGCGCACACACTACTTTGTAAATTAGGATACATTAAAAAATAAAAAATAAAAAAGGTAACAGCTTTTAAAATAATGTCTTTGATGATGCTATGAACCAGCCTTCGTTTCTCCTGTTCCATCTGATCATCTCGTACCTTACAATCACATTAATAAATAGAACAAGCAAAGAAAAAAATGACAATGCCAATAACAGTGTCATTTAGTGGTATATCTGCACAGCTGAAAGCCTAAAATAGCAACAGACAGAAAACACAAAGACGTGTATGGGTGACAGGAAGGCAGCAGGAAGGTAACCGGGTCACAGTGCTACAAATCTCCAAACAACCTTGAAGAGAACGTTCATTAGACTCCAACCTGCACTTCAGTAAACACTGTTACTCCTGACAGGCCAAACAAACACAATACTAAATCCAGCTGAAATAACTGAATTACGCCATCCCATCATCTCATTTGATATGAGGGCTTGTTTCTCCTATTGTGTCACTCTGCACCTGCTTTGAGCAAGTTCAAATATTGCTCCCAAAACAATTGGCTAAATCAATAAGCTAGTTAACTATAAAATTGTGATGCAAAGTAATTCAGGCATAATGTTAGTAATGTGTGTGACAAGTAATGTCGCAATTCTGTAACATTTGATGAATTAACAAACAGTCTCTTGTTTAATATTCAGAATAACGCACAATGAATTGCTCTGTAACAAGAATCCAACAGTGAAGTCACACACAGCAGTGTAGCCCTGGCTGACAGTGCTAAGTGGCCATGGTGTTAGAGTTCATGAACTGATAATACCACACAAACACTCAAAAAAATTAACCAAACCCAATAGTGAAGTTAGCACACCTAATCTGTTCAACCCTTGCTGAATGGTATACAGGTGACTTTTACTGTAACTCAATTCATCAATTTTAAACGACTAGACTTCATAATTAACACAGACAGGCGAGTATGCTAAAAATTGAATGATTTATTTAAGACACTACCCTTTCTGAAGGCCACCCGCTGAATGTAGGCCTCCAGTTACTTTTGTAACCCGAAAGAAATAGGGCTCCCCTCGTCCGGTTTAGCATCAGCCAGATCGGTGGCACTCAGACGGCCAGCTGGACTGCTCACCTGGTTCTGGGGCAGTGCGGGCTGGGACTGGCCGTCCGGAGCCTGGCCCTGGCTGTCGTTGCCCCCCACGGGAGAGCCACGGGTCGTGGCCGTCATGCTCGACACGGGGCAGATCTTTGCAATCTTGTCCGCTTTATGTGGTGGTCGTGAGGGAAGAAGTCAGTGCCTCCTGAAGAGCGATGGAGAACAGGCATGCGTCTGAAGGGGGGAGCACCAGCTGAGGACCAGCACCACTTGCAGAGACCATTGCATAACCTGGAAGGCAAAGAGAGACACAAAGAACTGAAGCCATGCAAGGCAATCGGTTCATACTGCAAGATGGAAATTTTAAAGCAGGAGGAGGCATACAACACGAAAAGGGACATGCACAAAAGACAAGTCATGGTCTGAGCGATGGATGCTCTCCAAGGGAGCACAGAGGGTGTCCAATACCTCACGACCCCACGTTTGGCAGATGCCAAAAACGAAATTAATACAAAAACAGACGTCGTCTTGTCAATGTTAAAATCTTTGGTCTATTACTCAATACACCTGTCAAAAGACAAAGACAATGTTTCCAAATTTGAATTAAAGATAAAACAGCCAAAACAATACCTTTATAATGAAATACCCCTACGTCCATCTGAACACATTATCCATTATTGATGAAAACAGTAAGCAGACTATACACAAATACGCCATTCACATGGGGCTCGTACCTTTAAATAAAACATAACTGATGACAATGCAGCCAAGAAGTTCATCTATATTTCTCAAGTGTCACATTGATGATAATTATTCATGATTAGCATTTGCCGCTGTCTGATGAATATGCGTGCTGCAACACAAAACCGTCCCAAATAAGAGACAGCCCACACCGTCTTTCAGCTTACAAATGTACACTACAAAACTTAAATGAAAGGCCCATTAAGGAAACAATTATTGAAATTACTCCTAATCTTTGAACTGATTCACTGAATGAGCTGAATAAATGTTCTGTTTACTTTGCACATCACCTGTAATTTATTGCAGTTCCTCTAACATTTAGTTCTCTTAGGCAAAACTGTCAGAACGTACAAGTGGCACCATTTTTTTTTTTTTTTTTTTTTTTAATTCACCACTGAGTTCAACCTGCCACACTGAACAAAATTTTGATAATCTATTCCCATCAAATGACATTACAGGAGATAACATTATCAACTTCCACACACCAAAATAACATAAAAGACAGTCAGAGCTGTGAAAAAAATGCCTTCATTCCTCAAATGAGTCAGTTTGTCAGCTGGAACGCATAGGGATCCCTGATAATGATTAGCACTATCCATTTAAATATGAAAGTAGACAAATACTGGTTTAATGGAGAATCCAAGAACACAGTGCGTGCTGAAGGAAAACAATTTGTAAAGTAATTCTATCAATACTTTTAGCTCTAAACAACAACAACAACAACACTTTACTGCTACTTCAAGATATGCGCCGTCGTTAACATCAACTTTTCTACAGGTGCAAAAAAAAAAAAAAAAAATAATAAATAAAAAATAAAAAATAAACCACTGGAGCTGCAGCTCTACCATAAACAAGGACCAAAGACAAAAAACACACATGAAGGGATGGCTTTACGCAAAACAAGTGTCATGAGAAAAGATGGAGCTGCTCAGCAGCTGACACACACATGGGTAGCGAGGCAGAACGTTACTGCACGCATTAGGGTTCAAGTGAAACCTTCAGACACTACGGTACGCACCCACCCACCCACACACACACACACTCTGTACATTTCACTGAGCATCTCCTCAGTGGACAAACGCGCTCAAACGGAGTCTTCCATCTTTGCAGACTAAGGCTGTCCCTGAAGTCACTGCACAGCCTTTGAACAAATGAAGTTACACTAAGGCAAGACACAAGAGGGGGAGAATAACTAGTCAAACCACATTAAGCAGCCGTGCCACAGGAACCCTTACGCACAGCCTCCCTACAGCACCAAAATGACACTGCAACTGTCACTTTCCAACAAACCACAGACTACCAGCATTTCACGTTGTTTACGTAAGAGCCAACATTTGTAATTTCTTCCATGGCGACTTTATGGTCATCGTTTTAACAAACAAAACTATGCGGGTCATTAAAAAACCTGGTATTGTTATAATAGAGTAACGGTATTGTCAATTTACACTGTTTCCAACTATAATGTTTATTCGTTGATAACTAACCGGTGATAATAAGTCAACATAACATTTCAACAACATCGGGAGAGAACGTTGCTGTTTTACTTAAAAATGAATATTGAAAAGGGTGGTGCAAGATCATTGTTTAAGACAAGTTCAACATTTATCAATGAGATCTAAACATTAACTACCAATAAGAACTCTCAATTTATACACAAACTAAATCTAGAATGACTTATTGATCTCTGAAATGAGGAACTTTCAATATTGCTGTTTACTTAAAATATCCACACAGCAACAACAATCATGAATGTTGAAAGGTCACAGGGAAATATTTTAGTTTAGTATTCCACCAACTGTTCGACAGCCCTGACGCTTCCTCATCACATCACGGTAAAGCAGACCCCTACACTCTCACTCGACTTGTTTGTGGTCACTGGCTTACTGTCACTCTAAAATGTATGATTTTTTTTTTATACTCCACATCAAACCGATCAGCAAAACACTCTAGACCAGAATAATGCTAGCAGTCCAACTCACCTCGAAGTTTTAGTACCCTCTCATATGCACTAAGATGTATATCACATTGCAGGCATTAATTTTTCACAGCCAAAACCCATCCCAGCACCTCAACATGTTGCAAACCATGACACATCTGCACAGTGACCTGACTTTCTACTATATGGGGGAAGTAGGCCTGAACTCACAATACATGCACCAGCTATACAAGGTAGTGAAACCAAATGACATCCTGACACACAAGCAGGTGGGTGTGTTTGCAGATGTGCGTACTCTCTGAGCTTGTCTGTGACCCAAATGGATTGTTCAGTTCTGGGAGCTTCTCTCTAAAGTCAGCACATAGTTTACTTTAAACAACACATAAGACAATGATCTGATGCTATGAAACCATTAGGAAGAGTAAATTCTGAAAGAACACAACCTACTGCATGCTTAATAGACAAATATTTCAACACAATATTAGAACTCATTCCAAAAATCATTCTTATGGAACAATCAGCATCCCTAATGCAGAAACTCTTAAGGTCTAGCCTTTTTCAGAATTATACAGTCTTAAAAATTTAACTGACTGACTTGTTGTCATGAGAAATACAGTTAAAAAGACAGACTAAGACTTTGGAGAAAATACGTCTGAGGACCAATGTTAAAAAAATATATATACAATTTTAAGCTAATACAACAATTTCCATGCATGCCAGACATCCAACCAAGATTTTCACCATATTGCAACAGGTTTGCAATCAAAGTTTGAAGATGCCTAGCTGTACTGAACCCAACATGTCACGATGAGAATGTAGGGCAGTAAATTCCACTGTACTTGAAAGACAGCGCTTAAGCATATTTCTCCCTATCTGAACCCAATTTTATCTCAGCAATATAGTCTCAATAATCGGCTGTGATGCTTCAGTCTTGCCTTTCATTATGAAGGCCGCCTTGACACTGGGTAATCAGCCTGCTTCTGCAAGTCCATTGATATTTTCCAATTATGGTAGTACAAATTTACTTATTAAATTTAAAAGGCACGAATAACTACTTCATTTTAATTTGCTCCATGTAGCATAATTACTGCCAAAGAGTCAATGGAGTCTGGCAGTAAAGTTTTTGTAGTTTGTCCACTCTCTAAAATCGTAGCTGCATTTAATGGTAAAACCCTTACAAAGTGTACAATGACAACAAAGTTTAGTAAAGTATAACCCTGAACTGCATATTACTATGTGGTTATAACTTAAGTTTGACAAATATTTTCCAATGCAAAATTTAATTACAAAGCATGAAATTGTGACCTGACCATGCCAAAGGGGAATATAAACTGTACAATAAGACTTATTTAGACAAGCATTTCAATTTTGGAGCGACACTTCAACAGGATTGTGAATCAGCTTCATATATTTCCCGTTCAGTCCGTATGTGTGGAAGTGTAGCAATAAAATAGTGGCGTAACTTTCTTCAGTTGTGGAAAATGTTTAATATAAAATTGCTCCAGTTCAGAATTTCTATTAAGCACATATATAACGCTTTAAAACTAATTTACACTAGCAAAGAAATACATTACAAAATAAGATTCAATGTTACACACAGGAGACAGCAACAAATAAAAGCAGACCCGATCAAGTCAGAGCCACATTTAAGTTAGAAGAGGCAATATTTGCATGATGCAGCAACATTCACATTAGAATTTATTGGAAATAAAAACGTGGTAATAAATGACCACCAAACCTCTCTTCGTTCAATCAACAGAGAAGTGCCATCTAGCATCAGATCACCAATGAAATGCCAGTGGGCATTGTGATCATCGGCTGATAGTGTCAATATCTTAAACAGGTAGTTCCAGTCATTAAAAGGGATTATGGGAAACCGAGGTATCACATAATTAATGCAATACAATACAGTAGGCTCAACACGCGAGCTGACCGTGAAATGTGACGGAAACCATCAATGCACTCTCGCATACCAACAAGATAAACACCAACAAGAGTCAGCAAATGGGAAGTCATAGTCCTGCAGAACCTACAGAACAAAGTGCAAATAATACCGCTGCGTACAAATCAACACACTGCGTACAAATGCAGAACAAATCAACACTGGCCACATCAGTATATAATTTCTAAGATGATTTTTCTGCAGTCGTCATGCACAGACCTAGCCCTTAGCCAAGACAGCTAGCAAACTAGGCAGCCATCCCGTTATGGTAGTGGGCTGCACTGCCGGACAACAATGTAAGGAACCAGAATCACGGGCGTGCTGGAAACATCCAGATACGGTCTCTATTCACCGTGATAAACTGCATTCAGAGTCACACATTATACACAAACAAGTCATTTTTCAAACACACGTCCGCCCTAACCTCGTCAAAATTCGTCTTTGACACTACGACTAAACATACATCCTGTATGCATTTTAATCTCTGAGCCAATATAGTAGTAATACGTGCAATTCAAGTTTGTTTTCCTCATCATACGCGACTACTCACTCTTATGTTACAATATCTGAATTTAGTAAAAGAAACGATACTCAAATACTGCGAAAATACCTACCTACACCCTCTACTGCTTCCGATTTGCCTTTCAACGCTCGTGTGAAGCTAGCGCTAGTAAACAGACGGCGAGAGTGCAGCGGCCGGGGCCTGGTTTCCAGGTGGAGCCCGAGCGGAGCAGGCCCCACGGGCGTGCGAACTGGCAGCCAGGGCCGCTCTCCCACCGTCACTCCGCCTCGCGGACGGCGCTTCCGCTTCGAAAACCTGCGCTCGCGCTCCGGCTTTCAGAACGACGCGAGACGCCCTGGCGGCGCGCGGCCGCGAGCCCCAACCGCCTCGCGCTTTAAAGCTACCATCGGCCTCGCCTCCGAGGCCGTTCGAAGCGGAGCGTCCGGTCGTTTACATCAGCCTGGCCGCAGACAGGCAGCCGGCAGCCATTTTCCCCCCCCGTAAACCGGCTTCCACAGAAGCGCGCACACACACAGCGCTCCTCCCGTCTTCGTCAGCCGGGATCCTGTGACAATGTGCGCTCCTTGCTACCCTCAGAAAAACGTTTTAAATTATTTACCACACGTAAGAATAGACAACGGAAAAAATAGCCGCAACGTCCCGTTTAGCAGCTTACCACAAATCAGAAAGACTGTCCGTTCACTGATGGGCACTCCACAGCCTGTGAGGATCGGTCAGTGTACCTCATATGAAGCTTTCTTGCATGTAATCTGCTTCTGATGATGGTCTCGCTTCCTTGGCTTTTTTTTTCTTGGGTGTTTTTCCTGCGTCACCAGCAGCGGCAGCCCCCCCAACACTTTTTTTTCCACTTGTCAGATCAGTCCCAGTCTGTAGCTTCGATTCAATATGGCGCCTGTATGCGCTTCGGTTAATTCCCGACACTCTATAGGCTTTTATTCAGTGTGCAAGATATATAAACGAAACTTTCTTAAAGGACAATGACTCCCCCAGGGGAATACGATTATTCTATATATTTTTGTGATTCGTTAACGCACCAAAAATCCTTCTGTAAAGCCTACGTACCGCCTCCCTGCAGTCACGGGTGTTATGAAACGGAAGCCATTTTGGCTCTTTGCGAGCGAAGCGAAGGGGCTGTGAACGTGGTCATGAATGTAAACTAGTGATGAGCGTGGTGGCCTCTCTATAGGCTTCGCATATCTAGACCTGTTGTAAACTAGTGATGAGTGTGGTGGCTTCTCTATAGGCTTCGCATATCTAGACCTGTTGTCTTAACACCAGCCCAACGAACCTGTCAGTGGGTTTTTGAGACCCGGATGACAATGATCTCATACGGCTACGGTTCAGGTTCAATTTACCCTGTCAAGCGAGGTGGCTACTTATCAGTTTATAACCACGTCTTGTTTGTACTCGTGTTATGCTGACGCTATGTTAAAATGTTTTCAGTTTACCTAAAAGCAAATAAATGCATAAAATATTTTTACATATATGTTCATGCAATTACGCCATTTTAATAAACTGTCATATCATATAATAAGACTATTAAAACGAATATGCATGTTTTCCCAGAAAATTTACTTTAAAACGAATGAAAAAAGGAACAGAAAAAATACATGAACTAACGAACCACCAGTGAACCATATGCGGAATGCAGCTGTATTTCATGACAACTCGTAATTATGTGATTTTATTATCAATTTTATGGGAAATAATACACAAATATTTAGCAACTATAAATATACAAAACAGAAAAATGGTAACACTTAAAGCTAATTGGGGCAAATATAAACACTGAACCAGCATTCAGCATGTAAATTACAATAGCATAATTATTGGGTTACTATTGTACGCATGACTCCAGTAAATACAGAATTTTTAAAATGAGAGGGACAGCTTAGAGGAAAATGGGCAAAGGCTCTGTATTTCTAAAGTGGAGGTGAGAAAGCCTGTATTCAATACAATGTCAGCACCCTGTGCAGAGTGCACCCTGGTTTACACTCTTGCTTGCCTGGGATAGGCTCCAGGCTACCCTCAAACCCTACAGACTAGAGGATAAGCAACTGGCGAAATGAAATAAAGACTACCATTCATTGAAATCATAAAAAGGCAGTTAGAATTCTGAAAAAACAAAAAGTAATGGTAGCAGGAGGGGGGGAAAAACAAGATGATGTAAATGACATGAACTGTAATCACGACAATTAGTGCAACAGGCCGACTATCCTTATAATTCAGAGTTTATATTAATGTAAGTTCAGCTCACTGCTGGCAGTACTGCAAAGTGCACAGTATTATGTAACCATCCCTGCCAAATTTTGCCACTTTTTCACACCAGAAGATGAACCCTGAACTTCACGTTATCAGCTACAGTTTAAAACATGAATTCAAAATTTAAAACGCGCATAATGAAAGCGATCATTACTCCAATTTTGACTAGATTCTCAGAGAGCAGCACAGATTGGAGCCATTCTGAATTTACGTGTCACTGGACCCAGAACAGAAGACAAATAGTGATTTGCAGGCCAGGCTTTGAGCAGCAGACTAACGGGATGGGATTAACCTCATCCACACAGGAACCTGCTTCAGGCTGCTTGGTGAGCACTGCTTTCAAACACCTTCTGGAATGGTCTTTTTATTCTGCACTAGGAGGATTCAGTGTGTTTAGCCACACCAGAACTTTTGATGATAGTTACATTCATATATTATGATATGTATATATCATAATATATGTATTCTTATGTTATGAGAGGACCAGTCCAGGGGATACACAATAAATATTTCTTTCAGAGCAGATTCCCTGGAATGCTTATGGTGACAATCGCAGAAACGTGTTATAAAATGTGTTCTCAGCATTTATAAAAATATTGGTAAATCCAAATGTCACAGTTATATGTTTATCACGGGAGTTGGTAAACAATCAACCTTAAAAAATAATGTGCAATTGATTATAGAGGGGTAAGGACAGAAAATAAATGTAATTATTTTAATTAGCTATGGGAACTGAATCCTTGATGTGTGTCTAGCATCTTGTTAAAAATCACTCACTCCATTTTGCACATCTTATTCCTCTTTCGCAGCCCATCTAAAACCTCACTTTTTGCGTCTTCATCTCTCCTCTGGCCACTGACAGCTGTTAATTTCTATTTTCTGTCTCTTCGTGTTTTCTTAGCGAGATATTCTCTGTAAGGCGACGTTGCGCTTGTGAAAAGCGCTACGAGTAATTTATTGAAATTATTAATTTCAAACGTATCAAATTTTAAATTATCAACTTCGTAGTAACTTAAGTTAAAGTTAAAATGTGGAATTGAAAGATAAATGGTAAACATTACTGTAAGTCAAATAGGTCAAAACTACTAAGAGACTTCGGGAAAAGTGAAACGGGTAATTTTGGGATCTTATGTAACATTTTCAAGCAGTGCAAAAATGCAGTACACATTTTCATATAACGTTTATAAATAACGAAAAATAACATAAATCCTTTGTGAAAACAGTCGCAACTTTCAGACCTCTTTATGTGGATGTTCCGACATATTTCAATTAAGTTTTAATTTTTTTTTCTTTTGTTCCGCATCCGGGTCATTGTAAGGAAAGTACCATGCAAGAACTCATAAGTACTTCCGTTGTTGTGGCTACCCGTTTACGCTTTACAAATTAAAACTCGTCTACATAGAGAACTTGACGCAACCCGCTGGTTTTTGACGTTGCTGCTATTTTATTGTGTGCAACAGATTAAAATGCTACGGTGATATGCTTATATATTACCGTGATATATTTGGAAAAAATATAAGAATGAACACAGAAATTGTTACTGATAATTATTTACATTTAGCATGAAAAATATTACAAAAAAAAACATTTTGAACTTATTTGAATGTATGGTCAGCGTTATAAATATTTCTGAAGTTGTGATTATGTCTATATTGCATGACAGTTACACAAACCAGAGCGTGAAAAAATTATAAAGACTTTCCAAAGGTATTTTATGTAGATATTCATTCTAAATACTCAACATTAATGTTAACAACAATAAAATTCCTCATTAAGTAATAACAAATTGCTGCTTTGAGAATATTATAGACCTATAATAAAGAACACTATGTTTGACATTGGCCAGACATACATGCATAAAACACATGGATTGTCTCATTTTAAAATCAAACCAAATTCTCTCTAGACCCTGTACTTGAATAGGAATAACTGTCATATTTCTCAGATAAATACCACAAAATAGTCTCTTGCTTTAAAACATAATGTCACACATGCAAAATTACAAATATTTGTCATATGACAACGTGAATATCTGATAAAAAACAAAGGACTGTCCCAACTTCAATCCAAATGAAATTCACTTAAGATACTGTATATAGAAACAAGTGTCAGATACCTCAAATAAATGTCAGCAATATTTCACATAGGTAAAAAGTAAATTTTATTTGATTTGAAGCTGGCACAATCATTTTTTTGTGCGAAACAATAGCGGGTAGCTCAATGGGTAGAACCTCGGGTTGTGATATAGAAGTCTCTTGGCTCAAATCCCAGTGCTTCCCATCTTCCCTTGGTATCTGCCCACTGCTCCCCCAGGGGGTGGGTTAAATGCAAAGAAGTTATTTCTCTTTGGGATTAACAATGTACTGTTTATAAAATATGGCCCAAATTTGCACTGGGGACACTGCATCAGAAGCCACTTGTTTGTATTCAAATAAAGTACCTAGAGTAAACCTAATTTGTGTTGAACCTGGGACAACCCTTCATTTTAGGCATGCATATTTTATCTATGGGTGATATGTACATTCAGTGTTTGTGGCATAGTATAAAAAACTAAAAATGTCTGTTTTTCTTTCTGTATTAATATATACACTTTAATTCATGAATAAATTCATAGATGCATATATAACACAATTTTGTTTCAAGTTTTGGTGTAATGCACGTTGAATTGTAGTAGTAACTTTTATTTTGACACACTAAACGAAGATAGCAACCGGAAGTCGCTCCCTTTTTCTTGCTTATTCTTGCTGGCTTCACATTGCTTGGAAGGAAACGATGGCGCTACGGAAGCGTTAATCTGTATTTGTTTTATGAACGTGTGGATATCGGCTGTCCGATGGAAAGTAAATCAGCTGTACCGGATTAAAATACACAGGGCATAGAAGGATTAATTTGTAGCCCAAGCGGTTTGAGCTTTCAGTTTTCTCATCCATTCCCCGTTCTGTAATCAGGTCTTAGTTATTTTGCTTTTTAAAATGGCTCCGGTACAAATTGGTTCGGATGGCCAATTGGTACCGGTTGGGGGTCCGACTTCGGCTCCTCAGGTTCCTCCTCCGGGGGCTCCAGCGGCGCATGGAGTTCGGCTCAGTCTGCTAATCGAGTTCCTGTTGCAGAGAACATACCATGAGATCACGCTGCTGGCGGAGCTGTGAGTGTGAATCCCGCTATTTTAACATCCCACTTTCCCACACTCTGTGTTGCAGCAGTGTTCCCCTTTCTGAACTAGAAATGGGCTTGCAATTCCTCTATGATTTCTTCTTTTCATATCATTTACGCACTGCGCTGTGGTCTTAAAACGATGCCGGTTGTGTTATTAATTCTTTTGATATTGTTGGTCCGTCCGCAGTAAACTCTTGCTGACCCAGTACTTTCACTACAGCGTTTTAATTAATGTTCTTCAGCAATGCTGCAGAATGTTTGTGCAAAGTTAGGGTACTGAAGGAATTGCTTTTAAAATAATGTATTTTTTCTTGAAATGCACCTGCAAAAACATGCCATTTGGCAGTATTTCATTGCAAAATGAAATCCTTTACTGCGTTTTATCCACGTAAAATTGACTTTGCACCGCATGCATTGCAGAATTATCATTTTTTTTTGTACTATACACGCGAGTTCTAATGCAGTGAAGGTGGCTTGGAAAATGCCTTACTGCAAACCAAAACAACAATTGATATGTTGTGTTTGTCTACTGTATGTATAAGTAAAAGCCAATTCGTGATTTAAAAATGCTTTGTGAATGACTAGTTATGCCAGTTCACATTGTAGTAGGTACAGGAGGTAATATTGTACTTGTACTTGTAGTTCTCAGAAGTGTTGTCCTTGGATGAAGGATGAATTATAGTTTACTTTCTGACATGCCTGTCTCGAGGAATGCTGAGTACTTTGCCTGGAGAGTTGTTTGTGTTTGCATAAAATGAATTACTTGTCACGTTTCCAGTATTTCTTGAAAAGGTGTCTAGCTACACTGTAGTCCTGTAGTCTGTAAATATAATTTGTGTGCTACTGTGAATTAATGTATGCTGTCATCTTTCTGTTTCTTGCAGCCTTCCAAGAAAGACAGACATGGAAAGGTCAGTGGCAGAGCAGCTCTGTTCTGTGAGATGATGTTTGTATTGTGGGCTTCTGCCTGCTGGTACCTGCTGCTGCTGGTACAGTACCAACAGGTTCTGCACAGTTTGGCTGTTTCATTTTATTTATCTGCTTGACCCTGATGTTTTTTTTTTTCTGGCAGGAAAATTGAGATAGTTCAGTTTGCCAGCCGCACCCGGCAGCTGTTCGTGCGGTTGCTGGCGCTGGTGAAATGGGCCAGCAATGCGGGGAAGGTGGAGAAGTGTGCGGTATGTCACCATGGTTACTGTTTACATGCAGGGCCTTTACCCTATGCTCTGAAGGAGCTCTGCATACATGCACATTAGGGGGTGCTGGGACCTCATGCATTCAGCATGGCTTTTACAGATTTAGAAATGAAAGCAGCAACTGTAAAAATAAAATGTCCAGTTTATGCATCTGGCAAAGTAAGGAATTATGGGATGTTTAGTGTGTGTGCATGCGTAAACTTTTTGACTTGAGGGTTTTGGTTTGTTTCCCATGGAGCAGATGATCTCTAGCTTCCTAGACCAGCAGGCGTTCCTATTTGTGGACACGGCTGATCGGCTGGCATCTTTGGCACGGGACGCCCTGGTCCACGCCCGCCTGCCGAGTTTCGCCATCCCTTTTGCCGTCGATGTGCTGACCACAGGCTCTTACCCTCGCCTCCCCACCTGTATCAGGGTGAGCTCCCTGCTGTGGTTTCATTTCAACAGGTCTTTAGTTCTGGATCTTCATGCTCTGTTTATATAGTTTCAGCTGGGCTTTATGTATTTGATACTCAGAAACTCTGCAAAAAATGTATTACTGTCATGTAGAGTGAGCTGAATGTTTGACCACAGTGTGTTACAAATGGAGTATATTTTGCTTTAAAAAAGGTTGGAAAGTAAAAGCATGCAGAGTTATGAACAACTGCTCACATACAGATGTTACAATGCTTTATGGGCTCAAAGGTGTTTATATACTTTAGTACCTTTTTTGTAATTGTCCTTTATGGGTACTTTATGGGTCAGTGATAAATGTCCAGTGGATGTCTTGCTTGCTGTGAATGTGAACCAGTGGATTAAAGTTCTCGTTTGGGCTGCAGGACAAGATCATTCCACCAGACCCCATCACAAAGCAGGAGAAACAAGCCACCTTGAACCAGCTGAACCAGATCTTGCGCCACCGCCTGGTCACCACAGATCTGCCCCCGCAGCTCGCCAACCTCACCGTGGGTAGGAACAAAGGGGGGTTTGGGTAACACTGCGTCCTGTCAGCAGGGGTGACCTGCTGGGCTGCCTGTGGCTGCTTCGTGCATTTCCTGCGTCGCGTACTGTTCTGCTTTGCTAATGCAAGCATTCTTGTGTAATGTGCACTCTCTGTGTAGTGTTTTTGAAAGGGGGCGGTTCTTTAATGTTCTGCGATGTGCCTTCTGTTTGAAGCCAATGGTCGAGTGAAGTTTCGTGTGGAAGGGGAGTTTGAGGCGACGCTCACCGTGATGGGTGACGACCCGGACATACCCTGGCGGCTTCTGAAACTGGACATTTTAGTGGAGGACAAGGAGACCGGAGGTGACCATCATGCATGTCACACTTCTGTGGAGTTTTGGGGGTGTTACTGGGGGCTGGTCATGCACAAATTGGGGCTTTTCTTCAAAGGCTAGGTCCTTTTAATAATAATTTATTTTTGCAGTTTGCTTTTCCTGCACATCCCTTCAACTGAATTGCAAAACCATGCCCAGAGCCGTGTTATTGGCCTTGACATCACCAGACTATTAGACCATTAGAAAGTGTGTCTGATCTAATTGTCCTCTTCTTGCTCCTTGAAGACGGCCGAGCCCTGGTGCATAGCTTGCAGGTGAATTTCATCCATGAGCTGGTCCAGTCCCGCCTCTGCGCTGATGACAAGCCGCTGCAGGATATGTACAGCTGCCTTCGTATCCTTTCACAAACGCTGACCTGCGGGCGTGCACGAGGGGGGGGACGTACATGACAGAGTGGGAGACTTGTATCCCATCACTGCTCCTTCAGTCTTTCTTTAGAGCCTCATTTGGATAATGTAGACTGTAGTTTGTGAGGCATAAATTTAAAGCAGACCAGACCTACTGTCTCTGTACTGTTGGTCATCGAATCAAAAACATCAAAAGATTTTCATCTCAACCTCTGACACAGTGTGTAAATTACCACGTGTTATAACAAATAACATTTCTCCACTAACGTGTTGTGACTTGAATTTGTATTTTGTTGTGCTGCGGCACTGCAAGGGGAACTGTAGCAGTTCTGGTGTTGGAGAGTAGCTTTGGTGCACCACAGATGTTTGACCTAATTACTGCTTGGGTGCAGTGTCTGTTTTTTCCAGAAGTGCCTTGCCTCCTTTATTAGCATATTTGCATTTGGGAGCCAGATTTGCATGCATGGGTGTTTCTCTGAAACATGCTTTAATGAGCTGCTCAGCATGGCTGCTGGTCCCTGATTTGTCTGAATAATTTCTTTGAAGTGCCACGCACTGCCATCACACGCATACTAACAAGGCTGTGCAGGAGGCCCGGAGACGGAAGGGTAATGGAGACGTTTTTACAAGTCTAACAGATTAGTTCATTGTTTGTCAGCCTGTTTGATTCTGTTTTACAGTCAGTGGGGTGTTTATTGTAGAATTCTCTACCGGCCCTTGGTGCCACACTGGCTGTTCTCCACTAATGGCTAATGTTTGCTGCTGCGTTACGTTGGCATTGTGGCTTGACATGCGACGGAGGGGAGCTCCTTGACCCTCGCTCCGTCAGACTCGTTCTGCCTGTCGCTGCAACTGGAAGTCCTGCACTCTCAGACGCTCATGCTGATTCGAGAGCGCTGGGGTGACCTGGTGCAGGTCGAGCGTTACTGCCCCGCCAAGTGCCTCGTCCTCACCGTTTGGAAGTGAGTCACCCTCGTCACCCCCGTTACGGCCACGCCACTCTTTTAGTGACGTGTGTTGGCTCTGGCCGTTCGTGTTTTTGTGTCAGTTTAGTGTCAAACCTTGGGTTAGGGAGGGGGTTGTGAGGTAGCTGAAATTTTTCTCCCAGTATTTGGGTGCCCGTGCCCCATTTCACCTGCTGGTTCCTTTCTCCTCCCACAGTCAGCAGGTTCTGGGCCGGAGGACGGGTTCCGCGTCTGTTCACAGGGTCACCATCAAGATTGACGAGGCTGATGGCTCGAAGCCTCTGCAGATATCCCATGAGCCCCCACTGCCAGCCTCTGACTCTAAGCTAATGGAAAGAGCCCTGAAGGTGTGTCCTGTTACTAAAGTCACACCCTACCTGTTTTTACTTAACCATAAGCCCTGTTCCTTTTTCCGTTCTGTTCGGTTGTCTTCTTGGGCCCAGTTTTACACAGGTGCGGTTAGGTTGTTTTCCTCCTACCAGTTATGAGTTGTTCTTATTGGCTTGGATAACTTCAGCTGTGGAAACCAGTGACCCCTCATACCATTAAAATGCTCTCAGTCCATACGAGTGCCAACAGCTGAGCCGTGTACTTCCTGTTCCTCCAAGATTGACCACATGTCAGTGGAGAAACTGCTGATCGACAGCGTCCACGCACGGTCCCACCAGAAGCTTCTCGAGCTAAAAGCCATACTGAAGGGCTACAACCACAGCGACAACTGTAAGTTCAAGCACATGCCAGGCGTTGCCCCACAGAGCGCTCATGGATTGGCACACGTGGTCATCTTTACAGTATGACACGTTTTCATAGGGAGGTGGAGACCAGATTACTAGTGTAAACTGGACCTGAATGCTGGGTGAGGCGTTGACTGAAGAAAGCTTGTAGATGTGTCAGTTGGAGCGGGCCATAGATGGAACACATGAAGCAACTCTGTCTTGTCTGTGTTGTACGTTTGCATTTAACAAACGTAACTTGTTGCAGCCTTCATAGAATCTGCTCTTCCCACCCTGGTTGTCCCCATTCTGGAGCCTTGTGGACGCTCCGAATGCCTCCACATATTTGTCGACTTGCATTCCGGAATGTTCCAGCCCATGTTGTATGGACTTGGTAAGCAACCACACTGAGCTCTTGAGAAACCCTTGAGTTGTCAAAATTAAAGTGGGAATCTCTGAGCCTCTGAGCGTCCATCAGAAAGCTTTCCTCTTGCAAATCATGGCGTAACAGGGGTGGGGTGTCTTTGTGTTTTCTGCGCAGATCAGTCGATGCTGGACGACATAGAGAAATCCATCAATGACGACACAAAACGCATCATTTCCTGGCTGCAGCAGCTCAAGTAACGTTCCTTTTCATTTTCCCATCGTTCTCCCCTGAAATGTCCGCTGCTAGTGCCGATTGGACGGTGCTGTCCAACTTGCAGTTGTCATGGTTGAAGGATTGTAATGTGAGATGATTGTGGAGGAACTGTTGTGGTAGCCTTGAGACCAGAACTAGGCCCAACCTCAGAAGGGCTGCCTGTCATTCTAATCTCCACATCTTGTGATAACTGGTAAGTGCTGACAGCAGCACCTGTCTCTTGGATCCGTTAGCCAAATTGCAGGTGGTAGATTTTCAGATAATTGCATCACAGCGGTACTGATGGCACGCACTGTGACTTACTGTCCTCTCCGACGTAGGTTTTGGCTGGGCGAGCAGCGGTGTCGACAGTCCGTGAAGCACCTCCCCACAGTATGTAACGACACGCTACACCTGGCCAACTTGGACTCCCACCCGGTAGCCAGCCTGTCCAATCACTGCCTCTTCATCAAGCTCACGCGCCTCCCGCAGTACTACATCGTAAGTGTGACGTGCTGAGGGCCATGCTGCTCATAGCCGACACTTGAGTGCGTTACCATAACATCATCTGACGATTCACTCCTTTAAACCCTGAGGGCCTGTAACGTGTTACAAAATACAAACTGCATTAGTTGCAATCCTCCAAGTGCAGGACAAGGCAAAGGATCGATATGGTTTATTTAATTAAAAATTTTTTTTTTTTTTTTTTTTGCTGTTGGCAAATTCCCCAGGGTTGCTATCTTAGCTAAAATTAGAAAAATGGTACACGCCTACGGTTTACAAGGCTGGGAGATGCAGGATGCAGCATGCAGCATGTGCTGTGACTGGGTCTGATGAAGGATTTGCAGGATATTGATTTTATTGCGAACTTTACTAAATCCTGCAGCTCAGTGAACTGAGTAGTTAACAGTAACTGTTTGTATGCATGTTTATTTTTTCATGATTCTAATGTGGTTTTGCCTCTATTTGTCCTATTAGAATACTGCTTATTAAAATGTATACTATAAGACATAGCATTTGTTTTTCTATCCAAATGTTTATAAGATGTACAATTCAGAAAGTATGATTATTCATCTGAGATAAATGAACCCGCGTCATACTATTTTTATAATGCAACATTATGTCAGTGTGTTTTTTCCCCGAATGGGTTTTGTGTACAGTTCTTGCAGCCTGTTAGCCGTGTTGAACACTGTGTCCCTCGAGCCTCTTGGCCAGATCCTTCAAATCCGCCCGCCCTGCAGGTGGTGGAGATGCTCGACGTACCCGGAGGCCCCACCGAGCTAGAGTACAGGTACCACTTCCTATCCGTGGAACAGCTTGAGGGGGACGAGGGACCTCCCATCGCCATTCTGCTCAAGCAGTTTAAGGCCAACCCAGAGGAGCATGTCCTGGACACCGTGACGGGCAAAGGAGGCAGGCCAGGATCCAAGAGGAAGGTGGGGCGTGTCCCGGGCACGCCCGAGCTGCCCTTACTCTCAAGCACACTTAAGTGTATTAAGTACCTGGCTTTGCATCTGTCTTCATCGTCATACATGAATTCAGCATGGTGCTTTTTTTTTTTTTTTTTTTTTTTTTAATGTGACCACCAGGTGATCAACGGGCTAAGGTGGAGTCGTTTTACACAGAAGCATCGGAGTGTGTTTTGGATGATTCTCCTCTGAATGATCATGCTTAAGTTCCTCTGAGCACTAGTTTCTGTGGAACGCTGCTACAGAGAGTAGACCTGTAACGCACAGCAGGAGGCCTGAAATGGCTGCTGGATGGTTTCGTGCGATGCAGAGCCCGGCTCGTTACAGTTCAGTAGCTGCTCTGAAATGCGACTCGCTGTCCTGGAAAACCCCTTGCACTTTTTCACTGGTCACGTAGTAAAAGTCTGATTATTGCATCCTGCCTCAGAGAGAGAATTTGGTGACTTACATTATGAATGCGCCTGTGTATCTCATCTGTGGTCAGGTGCTATAAGAACTAGTGGATGTTCTTGAACAGTTAATGGCGGGGCTGTTCAGTGTACAGGAGCTTCTGTTAATTATTAAACGAATGCTGCTTCATTCCAAACTAATCCATTGTAAGACAAGTCAGTTTTGAATTTTATATCCTCTATGCATTTTGTTATTGAACCAGCCATGTTAAGGTGAAAAGCAAAACATGAACATTACATCACGGAACTATGGCGTCTTCAGCTTCAGGCTGTCTAGGCTGTGTGGATTTCTTTTTTCTTTTTGAGAAATGTCTTGGTTAGGATCTCCATGCAGACACCTAGAGTGCGGTTTTTAATGCGTCTGCTGAGCTCCACACACTGGCATGTCTTGTTCTGCAGCTGTCTGGAGACTCATGTGCCACTGAGCCCAAGAAGCCCAAACGCTCAGGAGAGATGTGCGCCTTTAACAAGGTTCTGGCCCACCTGGTGGCCATGTGTGACACCAACATGCCCTTCATCGGCCTGTGCTATGAGGTAACCTCCCCCCCACCGCACCGATCTCTTTGTAAACGGAACCTGATTGCAATCTTACGAGGCTTCACTCAGGCCTGTCACTCAGTCTTCCTATCATAGCTGCCCTAAGTGGTGTCATGTGACCGATGTAAAGAAAGCCGCAGGCCTGACTGGGTGTCAGCTCAAAGGTGTCACACACTGCTTTAAAGACGTTCTCCGCTTCCAGCTGTCTCACATGGAGATTCCACACCAGGGAGTCCAGGTAGAAGGGGACGGTTGTAGCCATGGTATCCGCATTCTCAGGTAAGTAGTCCCCACACGGTGGTCCTGTTAAACTGCCTTCTTATTGGCTTGCACTGTATGTGTCGTTCATTGTCTTAGAGTCTGTGTTCAGGTGAGCTCCGCTGTCTTACAGGATTCCCGGCTGCAAAGGTGTCGGTGAGGAGACGCGGAAGGTCCTGGAGAGGTCCCTGCTGGACTGTACCTTCCGGCTGCAGGGCCGCAACAACCGTACCTGGCTGGTGGAGCTTGTCCTGGCCAACTGCCCCCTCAGCAGCCCGTCCCTCAAGGAGCCAGGTCAGTTTCTGGGTTTCCAGACAGCTTGCCCCTCTGTTCTCCTGTCCTGAGAAATTGTTGCATCAAAGCTCCCACAAGTAACATTTAGAGATGGTTTAGGATTCTCAATATGTGTGGAACAGTGAAATTGTTGTCTCCTGGGTGACATGGTGCGTCGCTGTGGGAAGGGAATGATCAAGACCCCTGAGTGCTTTTTCCATGCGTCTTCAGTGCCCACACGCCACGTGTACCTGACCTACGAGAACCCGCTGTCAGAGCCCGTGGGGGGACGGAAGGTGGTGGAGATGTTCCTCAATGACTGGAACAGCATCAGCAAGCTGTACGAGTGCGTGCTGGAGTACGCCCGCTGTCTGCCAGGTGTGCAGCTTGCCCACCCGCCTCTCGGGGCACTGGCGTGCTTGCCAGTCGCTAACCCGAACCGTAGATGGCTTCCTCTTGTGCAGCATGGCCGTGTGGATGTGTGTCGTGAAGCTGTAATTTAATGCAGGAGAGGAGCAGTTTGGGTGATGGATGTTCGGAGGTTCTTCATCATCTGCCGTATCTGCTGGCATAAACAGTGTTTCACTGCAGCTTTTAAAACTCCCTTGCTCCTACTGTAAAATTAGAGACCACCTGGACAGTGTTTGCAGATGCTCTTAGCCACCGGCTGAAGTCTGAGTGCTGGATGGTTTTGTGGTGTCTAATGCATGCCTGTTTTCCTTCCTCTTTTTACCAACACCCATCCTGCAGACATACCGCCTTATCTGAGCCTCTTCTCCGAGGTCCGCCTCTATAACTACCGGAAGCTGGTTCTGTGCTATGGCAGCACCAAAGGAAGCTCGGTCAGTGTGCTTTGTTGTGGAACATGGGGGGGGGGGGGTCTGTGTCTGTGTCTGTGTGTGTGTGTGTGTGTGTGTGTGTGGGTGTGTGTGTGTGTGTGTGTGTGTGTGTGTGTGTGTGTGTGTGTGTGT
>JABJVR010000001.1:12593542-12640916 GCA_025773905.1 Chitala chitala | reverse complement strand
TGTGTGTGTGTGTGTGTGTGTGTGTGTGTGTGTGTGTGTGTGTGTGTGTGTGTGTGTGTGTGTGTGTGTGTTAGCACTGGTTGCTGCACACCTCTGGGCCTGGGGTTCAATTCCTGCCTTGGGTCTGTGTGTGTGGACTTTGCATGTTCTCCCTGTGCTTGGTGGGTTTTTCTCCCACAGTCCAAAGACATGCAGGTTAGGTTGATTGGTGTGTCCAAATTGTGGGTCCTATGGTGGGTTTGCGCCCAGCCCTATGTGCTCCAGGCTTCCCCACGACCCTCATCAGGAATAAGCGGTTAAGATGATGGATGGATATATATGTATAATTTTTTTTTTCATTAATTTTCTTGTTGATATAGATTTCCGCATTTCATGAGTTCTCTTTGTGTCACGTGATCCAACGTTGTTTATAAAAATCAGCTGTCATGTCCTCTTCAGGGATGCTGCACACCGACGCAGGGCTGAGACCTGAAACGTGTGAGCTGGTTACCTCTGATTAAATTTTATGGTTACTGTCCTCTTTCATCTTTGACACATAAAATATACGTCTTCATTTAAGATGGTTTCTGAAAGTCAGCTATATTTTTTTAATTCAGATGAACCGCCAGGACGAGTTATTAGTGACGCAGTGACATGTGCAGGGCATGTCGCGTCATGTGATTACACAACACGGATCCGGCCGCCGCGGTGCCGCACCGGACTGCGCCGCTCCTCTCATAACTAACCACGGATCAGCGCTTAACACCGCCGCCGTTATTTTCACCGCCTGTAGTTCCACGTTGGTGCGAGAATGGCCTCTTACAGCCGATTTTCAGATGATGGTTACAAAAACTGGCTAAAAACGACGATGAGCCTACAGCTGCTGAAATCCAGCCTGAACGGTTTCGTAGAAAACGAAACCGAAACTTACCATCGCTCCCTGCGTAAGAAACTGGGGGATGCAACCTGCCGGTCCCAATGCGATGCCAGAAACTGGAAAATAAACTCCAAGGAGAAGGTAAATTAGTGACCAATCAATACAATGATATGGCCAGTCTCTCTCTCTCAACTCAAAATCAATGTCTGATTTTCATTAATGTGCATTAAATTTTATTTAATATTATTTTTTTTTACCAGTTTCAGGGTATTTCACTGTCCATCGTGTGTTTCTTTCTTTGCTGGAAGGGTACTAACGAATTTGTCCACATTTTTATATTGAAATGTGTACATTTTCTGAATTTCAGAATTTTATCCATACATCAAAACTTACATGCATATATAGTATTATACAATTGTCATGTAATGTACCTGGTTTGAGAGGAGAATGAAAAGATCTCTACAGCTGTCATTTTTGTGATATATTTCTGAGTAAATGTCATTTAATTACATACAAAAAAATTGTAAAAAGTACTTCACCATCACAACATACATTAAAGACATAAGCAATTTCAACTGCTGTAATCTGCTTCATTGCCATGTCATAACGAGGGATGGTGGATCCTCCTCTGCAGGTCCCAGCTGTATGTGACACTTGTGTTCCCTGGAGAAATGAAATCTTGGAGAATCACACCTTTAAAGGTGGGAAGATTTATTGGAACAACTGCAAACCCTGCATGTGGTCAACAGACAAGTGGGAAGTGGCAAAGGTAAGGCACACATTTGCGAGAGAAACCTAGAAGGATAAATAGTTTGGTGATAACGAAAACTGCAGCATTGATGAAAACGTGAGTGCAGTGTGTGTCACTTGTGTTTGTGTGTTTTACAGGTGTACATGCCAGATGGGAACAAACATCACATCAAAATCGATCAGTTTGACATCTCAGCCGTACTCAACTTAATGAGTTATTGCAAGCATTTTAAACAGTTTGTAAAGGCTCAGTTTATTACACAGGTAACATACTTTATATAATAATAATAATAATAATAATAATAATAATGTTCCCTGTGAATGTTTGCTTGTTTAAATTCATGCTGATTACTACATAAGATTAGACTGTAATAGTAAACATGGACGCAAGAACAAATACAGCGATGTGGTTAGGCTCCCCTCTCATCTACGCCTTTGAATTTAAGGTCATCAGTGTAAGGAACAAGATGATGCATTCTGCAGACATGAAAGTATCCAAGGAGGACATGGAGACACACCTGAGTAAGATTTTTGAGCTTGTGAGACACCTGCAGCTTCACACCCCAAGCATGAAGGAGACAGAGCAGGAGATCAAACAGGTGTGCCGAATGCGTCTCCTCAGTTTTCCTAGAGGAACAACGGGGACAAATCCGGCCGTTTGTTTGCTTGAACTGTGAGGCTAAAAGCTGAAACACACTTGTTCACTTCTCTGTGTTTTACCCCACTGTCTTTATAGCTTCAGAAAACAGAGCTCAGCATCATTGTTAACAGCCAATATCCTGTGTATCAGGGCAGTATTATTAACAATTTACTGACTGCTCAGAAGCTACACGACCTCGAACAGCAAGTACTGAAGGAAAAGATCGAGAGCTTAGCTCAGTGCCTGAAAGAACATAAGAGTACACTTAAGGTAAGGAGAACAATCTCAGCATCATAGTTCTGATTAAACTGTAAATATTGCTGTGGAACTAGACCTAAAATGTTAGTCAAAAAATGGAAGGAGGCTTTATAAATGATTCTGGTAACTTTTTAAAATATAGTATAATCAAGTAGGATGGTAAATTTAATTATGATATGTCTTTGGAAAATGTCTTTGGCTTATGGTAAACACACAAACCTCCATAGGGTGCTGTCCACAACTGAGGGAGAGTTTTTTATAAGTTCTGTGCTCAGATTGGACACACGTCGCATTTTATCGCCCCCTGGTGGCATTAACGTTTAGTGTTTGTGTGCCCGCACAGAATGAGGAGATTCTTGCCATGAAAGAGTTTCTGGATCAGAACAAGGACTTGCTAAAGCAGCTTGGTCCACAAGTGGAGAAGCTGAACGTGATCGAGGAGAAGGTTGGCGAGCACGAGAAACAGCTGGGCACCCTGACAGAGAAGGTGGATAAGCTGCATACAAAGACCAGCGGTAAGCGTGCGGCAAGCGTGCAGGCAACTGCTGCAAGGTCTTTTTCATCCTTTAAATGTCACAAACGGACCTGAATTTAATTGATGACTGGAATGTGTAACGTAAGCTGTAAAATAATGATGTACAATGATTAAAAACTATATTGTAAATAATATTTAAATAGAATAAATTTTCCTTATGTTTTTGGTGTCAGTCATAAATAACTGTAATGTGGTGTTTGCAGAACTCGTCTTTAGTGTTGTTCCAGTGAGGTACAAAAACCATCTACTGGAAGAAGTAGTGAAGAAGAACTGGCCGGCCCCACTGTTCTCAGAAAAGCGCTCTTCTCATGGTATACCTGTTTACTGAATTTAATCCATAATAAAAAAATTAATAAAATACAAGTTTCACAAAGTAAAATCAATGATAATTATGCCTTATATTTTCCATCGAAAACCTCTGTGCATCTGCAGAAATGAATGTGATGTGTAGCACAGACGCTGTCTCTGTCACCAGGCTACATCGGGGTGGTCGAGCTGAGGGGAAAAACATTTGAAGGGGTCCAGATTCATCCTAACACAAAAGCAGCTCATCAGGAAGTGTCCAAACTGGCCCTGGACTGGCTGGAAACGCAGCCCAGCAGCGGAGAGACCGGGGAGGGCGGGATGTCAACTGACCAACCACAGGGCATGGCAAACACAGCAGGTACAGCAGCTCAGCTTTCACAAAGAGAAGACGGATCATCAAAATAGCATATAATGCATATATTTCAGTAATTCGATAAATGTTATTTCAAAATATATTATTGCTCATCATTTCATGGACTCTAATATAAATAAGCGTAATATTTAATGCATGTTATTTTCCATATACTGTGTATGTATTCCAAGTTGTACAGTTTTGCACGTGTCTATACAGTGTAAAACATGTTATTCGACGTGTTATTCTTTTTCCATCGCTCCTACTTTCTTTTCTACATATTTCAGTTTTAGGCACTAGATTTTTTAGCAGTGTGACTCTGGAACTCAAGAATGAAATCAGTTCACCAGAAGGGCATTGTGGGAAGGAGGAGGCCATGGAGTCTGCCTACAAGGAATTAGCATCCAAGTTTGCTATTGATGTTTCTCCTGTTGGTAAATATATCGAGTCCATATACTGTATTTATTTAGAGTTTTGACTTTGCATGCTTCATGAAATAGCGTGGCTTTCGGTTTTGTTTTGCAGTAAATGTGGCTTTGTTAATAAATTCTACACCCTGTTTTTTAGGAACATCCTATAAGAAGATTCTTCTTCAAGACTTTTTACTGTATGGATTCCCAAAGCCAGAGGAATGTTTCTATACTGATGTTCAGGACAAGGTGTCTTGTAAACTGAAACTTTCTGGACAGTTCACTTTTCATGGCCAAGGTCTGTATGCGTGTACAGGAACATTTCAGGACAATATTCTGACAATTTGTAAAAGTACATGTGCTCTTAGGCTGTCAGATCTTGGGAAAGTGTTTTTACTTTTAATTTATGAAAATCATTATGTGGGTAACACAGTCCCTTTGTAGGTAGCATTGTTGTTGCCTTGTATTTCTAGGATCTCCTCAGAGGTGCACTGGTGTGTGTGGGTGTGTGTGGGTTTCTGGTGGGTACCCAGATTTTCTCCCAAAAACAGTGTGATGTTCAGGTGGTAAGTCTCTGGGCATGTATCATTATTTGTTACAGAGGGCTCATCCAAAAAGAAGCAGGCTGAACAGCAGGCAGCAAAAGCTGCCCTCCTGCGGCTGTCTGGGGTCCTTGGCTGCACGCTCCCGTCTGGAGAAAACTGTAAGGGTATGCTGAAAGAGGAAATGGAGGCACGGGGCCTGCCGCCACCCATATACGAAGACATCACTGGCATGCAAGCAGGTCTGCAAGATGAGCCATCTTTGCGTGAGTTAACGTCTTCCTCTGGCCTCCTGAGCAGAGAGGTCAACAGTTATTCATTACTGTTCTCCAGTAGATGGTTCCTGTACTTGTTCTTCCACAGCTGTGAGCATCGACTCTTCTGAGATGCTGAAGAATGAAGAGAATGAAGCAGGTGGGAAGCTGATGGTTCCTGAGACTCCTAGTATGTCCCAGGCTCATGGAGAAGCACTCAAGGTGGTGTCACCAGGTTTGTTTTCACAATGAGTGGTTATATAAGCTGTGCGGTGAGTAATGCTAACTTACAACTTGGACCTGTTTGAGCCATTAGTCCTCTACTCCTCTGACTGTAACAGCTGTCCATCAACCTGAGATTCAGGACGCTCAGAGCTCACACATTGATTTCACAGAGGTTGGCCAGGGCAGCACTGTGGGCCGAACGACAACCTCTGTTCCCAAACAGCAGGAGGAGCATTCTGTGTCATCAGGTATACAGACTCGCTGTTGACCTTCGTGTATGTAGGATAAAGTAAGAATTGAACAGTGTCACCACAAGTGCAGAAAGGTCCGTAATGATTGTTCCACGTTCACTCAGGAAACAACCAGTTTTATGCTACTGTAAAAGTGCCTGTGAAGAGAGAACTTGATGGACCCAAGGCTCGAACCACGGAGGAGGCGACAGAGGAGGCGTACAGGATTCTGGCAGGGGCTCTTGCTCTGATACATCCACAGACAGGTAATGGTCCGCTGCAGTTCAATTTATTCCGTGAGAATGACAATCAACAACCATAACGCTATCCCCCATTAGCGCCCCCTACTGGCAGCATCAAGAAGCTTGTCTTGGATTTCTTCAGTCAGACGAACTGCGAACCACCTGTAGAGCACCAAGTAACCGAAGGAGGAACATTCTCAGGCAAACTGGGAATCTGTGGTGTTTTCACCTTTCGAAACCAAGGTGAAAATTTTTAGCGATAACAAAAAAACGAGAAAATGTGAGAGCATTAAATCTCAGTGTATATTTTAAATGTTGATTATATTTCTACTTAGAGGGAGCATCTAAAAAGCAGCAGGCAGAGCAGGGGGCAGCTAAGGAAGCCCTCACTCGACTGGCAGGGCTCCTCGGGTGGGACTTTGCTGGCATGAATGGGAATTATAAAGGAAAGCTGCAGGAACTGCTGGTCAAACAGGGTGAAAAAGTGCCAACATATTTTAGTGTCCCTGGACCTGGAGACGCTGAAACAAGCAGTAAACCACCAGGTTAGAGGAGCTCTTTCTGTCTGTCTCTTTTTCCTCATTAGTGAATATGTGTTTAACCTATTATGGCACATGAGGCTGGGACGATGTTGTCACACTACACTCTCCTGAAGCCAGCTCAGCACCTTCCTAATGTACACATTTCCCTTTCAGACAACAGCAGTCCTGGAGTCACAGGTTGTCACGTAGTTTTTCTCAGGGATGCAGAAGCTGAAACACTCCCACATACTGATCACAACCCTCAAAATCCTCAGAAAACTGCCAAGATAGAGGTCCCAGGTAAAGCCATCCTAAGCTATCAGTCTTACACACTTTCAAAGATTGGTTATCCAACATAGGAGTACTTTGTCTGATTTACCCAAACATAAAAGCAGTGTGGAAGATGGTGTTGTATTAAATTTTGTTTTTGAAATGTCTATATAAAATCCATATCTATTTGGAATAGAGTAATACAGTGTACAGTAAACAGTGTTCAGTTGAGTTGTATTACCTTGTTCAAGTACTTTGTATCTGACTTGTGTTTATGTCTTGTCTTTGTAACCATGTGGATGAGACAGCAATTGAGGCGATGCTGCAAATCTTTGGTCTCCAGAATTCATCTCAGAGTCTGCAGATCAGTTCAGAGAAGAGATTTGTGTTCCAAGTGAAGATCAGCCTAGAAAGCTTCACCTTTAAGAACGAGGATAGCCACACCTCTAAAAATGATGCCAGACGCAACACTTACTTGAAGTTCGGTCAGGCCCTTGGCATCTGTGAACCTGATACAGGTATTTCATTCTACAGGAAGCTTCAAGTAGCCAGTATTATAGAAGCTATTTTGTTGTAGGCACACAGCACAGCAGCTCCTGAGTTTGGGTTGAGCCTTTGTGACTGTATTTGTGTGCAGTTTGTATGTTCTTTCTGTGTATGCATGGGGCTCTTCTGGGTGTGCTGGTTTCCTCCCACAGCCTAATAGTGTAGTGTAGGTGATGGTGAAATGGCCCCTCGTGTGTGGTGAGTGAGTGAGTGACTGCCCCATCCAGGATTTTTTCCTGGCTGCCTGCCCCCACACCTCTAATTTGCACACATGGTTTGACAATGAATGAAAAATATTTTAGTGACTTTAACACTACTAGTATCATAAATAAAATAGATGGTAAATAGAAGTGATATTTTCTCCTTGTCTCACAGAAGAAAATCGATGCACCGGACTGGTTAAAGATCATTTCCGACGTCATTCTTTTGACCTTCCCTCTGAGGATTTTGTGAACAAAGCAAATATGTTCTCTTGCTCACTGACAGTCAAGTCATGTTCCATATCCTATGAAGCTGAAGGTGAGGGTTCGACTTGTATGACATTATACATGCACCGATACTTTGATGTGAATGGCTGAACTCACAGGCCAGTTGTACCCCACCCCCAGGGCCATCTGAGGAAGCAGCAAGACAGGAGGTTTCAAAGCAGGCCTTCTGCCACCTTGCCCCCCTCTTTGGATACGAGTGTGCTGTTAGCACGAGCCGAGATGAAGAGGTTGAAGGTAGACTGTGCCTGATGCTAACACAAGCCTCTCAACAGGAGCCAGAGTACCAGCACACTGGAACCCTGTATAAGGGAATGGTACAGCTCAGGGTTAGCGATCTCACTTTGGAAAGCAGGGACACCTGCAAGAGAACTGCTCGAATCAGTCTCTGCACTCGCATTCTTGGGCTCCTGGGAGAGGATGTTTCAGGTATGTGTTACGTCAAAGTTACAAATTAAATTAGGGGTCACGCCAGAACATGAGTGTGGTAATGTCAAGTGATTTGTACTGTTATTCGCTCACGGAACACGGTGAGATGGTAATGCTACAGTCGCGGAGTGTACAGGAGGAATGTGCTATATAATGTGCTTGATAAATATGTTCACTTACAGGAAAAAACAGCAATGCTTCAGCAAGAAATATGGTCGATGATTGGTTTAAGAAGAGGAAGATATCACCGCCAGTATTTCAAGACATAACAGATGGGACAACGGCAACATTTTCAGCTCCTCTAACTTTCTGTCATCCAGGTAGCGCTGATACTTTTCCCAGTAAACAAGCAAATTTTTTAACTTAAGAAGTCATGCACAACACTATTTTGGTGTCCTCAAACCAAAAGATATATAGAAAAAGCTCACATTATTACACCCAAATTAATTGTACTTTTCAATTTCACAGACTGGCAAGACAGTTGGGAGAATGCAGAGAAAAAACTGACAGAGCTACTGAAGACACGATTCAGTAATATTCCTGAGAAGACCAATTAACATCATGGAGCACACGAACCTACTGAGCCACACTACGCAATGGGTAAAGCCTGAAGCTAAGGAGTGGAAATCTCCTGCTTCAAATCCCACCCCTAGTGATCAGTGTGTCTCAGAGCAAGACGTTCAGTGCCAGCTCCCTGGGTGCCAAATAACAAAGACATCTGCAAAATTAATAAATATAAATGTGATGTCAAAATGTACCAACCTTGCAGCTGATTCTTCCTGGAATTATCTGTTTAGTGCCAGCATTCCTAACCAGGGGGTCCAGGGAAAGTATGTCAAATGAACCTTGAACAGAAAATAAGTGACATCTTAATTTCACTGATCTCTAACTAAAAACCAACATTTCATACACTGAAAAATATTTGGGGAATATACTGTTAGGAGCCCTTTAACTGCTTTTTCAAGCTGTATGTTGTAAATACTGTAATATTTTTTCACTTTACAAAGCAACTTCATATTTAGCTGTAATGATTTTTTTAGCATGTGAATCCCAACAAACGTGCACACCAAGAAAGCAAACTACTTTAGGTATATTTATTGTGACTACGTAGTCTGCAGTCTGGTGTTCTAATACAGTAATATTGAACAACAGGACAATATAACCAAAATATTACTTTGCAATACTGGGAGTTATATGTGCTTGATTATTTTGTACTTTAAACGACATTTTACAATTTCAAACATGGTGTAGTGTTTGTACACTAGTCCGACAGTGTTGGGTGTAACATCAAAATAATTCCGGGTGGCGCAGTATGCCATTAAAAATGACGTACCTTCTTGCTCATGGATTCTCACACTGGTGGGTCATTTTGCAGCTGATGAAGAGTTTGAAAATATACTGCACTAAATTTATCGACTTAGCTCGATTATTTTGTACTTCAAACGACATTTTACAACTTCAAACCAGGTGCAGTGTTTGTACGCTAGTCCTACACTGTTCTGTGTACCATCAAAATAATTCCTGGTGGCGCATCATGCCATTAAAAATGACGTACCTTCTTGCCCATACATTCTCATACTGATGGGTCATTTTGCATTTTGAAGCGTTTGAAAATATACTGCACTAAATTTATCGACTGAAGTCCTGTTCAGCTGTTAGGCAGTGATAAGGGGCATATTTAACAAGCCCTGCGACGTTACCGAAATGGCAGCTGTCAGCATCACGGAACCGCTTTGCCAGCTTCACACGTATGATGCCAAATTTAAAGGTGAGTAAATATACAGTAAATTTTCATTTGAGCAACAAGTAAATGCAACAGACAAGCGTAATTTTATTTAGGTGAAATAAACAGTATTTTCGATATTGAAATTTTACACATTTTAAGTAATCTGCACAGTTATTTCAAGCATTAAAATAATTGTCATGTTATCCGTTAAAAGGTAATGCAGTAAAATCCGTCCTTTCTAAAATCGTTCTGTTTCAGTTTACCATTGCTAGACTTACATTACTATGGAGGTATTAATGGTGAGATCTGTTGTTACATAATCAATATTAACAAAAATTTTGGTACAGCAGAGTGGATTATGTTTGGGGAGGCAAGAAAAAAGTATACATATTTCTGCTTAACATCTAGTTGACGTAAATGCTTACATATATGGTATCCTTTGATTACCACTGTTGCCTTGACCCTTCAAGCTTGAGGGTTCAGATCCCGCCTCTGCCCAGTGTGTGTGGAGTTTGCATGTTCTCCCTGTACTTTGGGGGTTTCCTCTGGGTACCCCGGCTTCCTGCCCCAGTCCAAAGACATGCTGTAGGCTGATTGGCGTTTCCAAATTGCCCAGTGTAAATAGGTGTGTGTGATTGTGCCCTTCAATGGGTTGGCACCCCATCCAGGATGTCCCCTGCCATGTGCTCTTGGCTTTCTGGGATAGGATCCAGGCTCACCCGTGACCCTGCATAGGATAAGCGATATGAAAAATGATTGGGAGAGGGGGATATCCTTTCAATATCTACCTGAATTCTGTAACCAAAGGGAAGGGCTGAAGCAATTCAGAGAATTTCCTTCAGTCCTGTGAGTGGTCTCTGAACTGAATTTCCTTCAGTCCTGTGAGTGGTCTCTGAACTCAATTTCCTTCAGTCCTGTGAGTGGTCTCTGAACTCAGTTTCCTTCAATTCTGTGTGTCCTCAGTGGATCTGCATTTCATGAAACCCCTGATACCTGTGCACCTGGACTATGAGCAGGTAGGCCTAGAGATGCTGTGTCTCTGTAGCCAGCTGGATCTCCTGATCAGGGCCCAGGTGAGGAACTTTTACCTTGTGTGTTTTTGTGAGAGCTCAGGCAGTCTTGAGTTGGTTCCTTTTATTTTAATAGACACTGGCTGTCATTCACCTTCATTTTGTGGAAACTGCCTCACCAGTTCCATGAACAGGTCAAGAAGGACTCCAGCCCTGTGGAAACAGACTCCTTCAGGCAAGAATGTGGGTCTGCTCTCCCATTCTGTAACCATATCATACATTTTTGTGCTAGACAGTGAAATCAACACTTAAATGCAACACTTAAAAGGATAATGTTAACATTGTTTTGGAGTGTAATATGATCTCAGTCTGCAACAAGTAAAAAATACTCTCTGTGCAGTGTTAAATTAAAAACTATAGCACTGCACAGTGTTACTTTAAGTCTCAAGGTGTTCGTTTTAATACAGAAAATTTTACGTTTGTGATTTTACTGTGTAGGAAATGCCACTGGTAAACTGAGAGTAATGGGCATCCTTTTATCACCTGTGCACAGGTGCAGAGGTAATGCAGCGCATGTATGAATGTTTAGAACATCTGCCGGAACCAGTGCCACAGCTGGAGGTAAATTTGGTCCAGCTGGTTTGGCATGTGACTTCTGCTCATAGGTTTGGAGGAGCTTTTCCTGCCTTTCACAGTGTGAGCGTATTCCGTGTAATGAGCGGTGCTGCACTCTCCTCACCAGGACTACTTGGATGCAGTAGGACTGTCGGCCATGTTCCCACGGGTGGAGGTCTTCATCATACACGGTAGTCCAGTGGACATGTTGGAGAAGCCTCCCATGGATGGTGAGGAGACCCCTCATCTTTGAGTCAGAAACAGTGTCTAGTGTGTAGTGTTGGGTTAAAGATATGCAAGCTCTCGACCCATTAAATCAGGCTGTCGAGTACAACGCCACACAAACCTGTTCTTGGCAAGTCAAATCCTAGTCTTCAATAATTAGTAATGACCAGTGATTCATTTAATAAATAATTTATAGAAAAGGAAATCTGGAAACCTGTTTCCTATTCCTGATGCTAAAAGCAGCTGTGATTAATTATGCTAATAACCAGATGTGTCCTTGCAGACTACTTCCCCCACATCGGGAGGCTGAACCAGCTCCTTGTCCTCAGTCAGCAGCTGGAGGATGATGTGAAGCACCTGGGCAGCCACAAGTACATCGCCCATCAGCTGTCTGTCATTTACGTAAGAGCCTTTTGTATGGGAATTATTAATCTTCTTCCTGGACCAGCTGTCCTTGGGTTAAGAATCTGTCATCAGTCGCCAGTGTGACAGTGTCACCTTTTAGGTAGCAGACATGAGTGGGCATGTTTCTCCTACTCAGAAGGGCTTAACCCTCGGTGTTACTGTTCACTGCCTTTGACTGAATGCTTGTGTCTCATGTCTGTGACCCACAGCAAGTTCTCAGCTCCTTCAAGGGCGTTCTTCCATTATCCATTCTGAAGAGGGACATTGAAGCAAATTTCAAAGAGCTAAAAATGGCCCTAGTGATGGAAGAGGGTTCAAAACAGGAGCCCCAGTTACCTGCGCATTATATCAACTGGTAAGTACAAGTAGTGACTATTTATTGTGTATACAGTGAGTAAAATGACAACATCTGTACAACAGGTGTGAAATTACTCGTTTGTATATGCACATATGATTGGGAATCACTTTGAATAGTCATAGACCATGAAAACCCGAGTTGCATCTGGCCCTTTGTAAAGCTGCTGTAAAAACATCCACAATAAAATTTTGACACAGGCTCTCAGTTACCAGACATGAGGACAAGCCTGTCGAAGTAATAACCCCAGTCTCCTAATCGGAGTCTTGTCCTGAGGACCTGGGGTTACTACCTTGGCAGACTAACTTACCTCCACCAGACTACATGAATAAAAACGGTGCTTGTTTACACAGTCAAAATTTTGGCAGTCGTGTTTGGACTTTTGCTTTCTTATACAAACATATATTATTGGTCTGCATTTAATTCTTTACAGGATATTTGAAGTGACTCAAGGCGTCATATCATCGGTTTCCTCGTTGCCCAACGAACTCATGGAAGATATCAATCTAGCGATGGATTTTGTGTCCAACCTCACGTGATGGACACCGCAGCACACGCCCTTTACGCACCTGAACCACACAATGCAGTATTGTTGCGTCCAGATGTGCGTTTTGCCAAATGTCTTTATTTTGTCTATAAATGAACTGTTTTATGTGTGTTTGTTTATATATATATATATATATATATATATATATAGATTTTAAGATTTGACGTGCATGTTTTGCAGTCCAGTTTTTGGTAATCAAGAATTGTACTAAATGTACCGATAGGCATTTCAATGTAACTTGGAGTAGTGCAAACTGTGCAGTCACATAAAATTGAGTTATTTTAATGAATTTGTTAGATTGTAGTTTCAATGTCTGGACAAGAGCAAACCTTGTAACGCGTTTTGTGGACTATGTAAGTACTTTACAGTTTTCAGTAAGGCATAACAATTGTATTAACTGAAAATACCCATATAAAAGTTATTTAAAGTGCTGAATTGCTCCATTTCAAGACTTTCAGAAATGTTTAGTTAGAGTTCAAAGTCTGTTTTGTATTTTCGTTTCATTCAATGCTGAACAGAATTGCCAAACCCATGAACCGAGCAATGTTTGTCTTTGGTTATTGTGTTTTTATTTTGGTAAAAAAAAAATAATAATAATAATTTTTACATACGGTTTAGTGTAATTTCATGACCATACTGTAGACGCCGAACACGCGCGACGTAGTTTTACTAATAACAGGTATAAAAATGCCACATTTCACCGTATTTCTGCTCTTGTGCACTAGGATGGTTCTTTTGAGATCGTCCCTAACACGCACTGGTTAAACAGCAGTCGGAGGATACCCAGGATGACGGACAGTGGACCTAGGCCATGTGTCCCGATCTGTGCTTTTGTTTACAATCAAAGGCACGCTCGGTAAAGCGGTATGAATTAATGAATTAATTAATGTGCCTTACAGGCTTTGCTCTTTCGATAATGAACCACAGAATGGCGTGGTGAGGTCCCCACCTGGCTCTAACACATGGTCCCAAACTGCCAGCCTGCTCTTTCTGCTGTAACGGGATCGTTTTCCGTCCAGATCTGCTTACTTGTGTTTGTACGGTAAGAGAACATAAACACAACGTGCAAGTTAGAAATGCTGAAGCTTTTATACGCTGCAGCTTTTATAAAACCTGTATTGAAAGTGTGGCATTGGAAGATGGTGCACATAACAGATTGCATGACAATGTAACTCGCAGACACCCCGGTGTCATCCGTGTTGTAGCAGATTACACGTTCACCGTGCAGTACTGTGGATATAATAATAATAAATAGGGAAAGTTATTATAATGAGCGATGCAAAAAAATCAGTTCTACATTATAATGAAAGTGCACGTGTCTTTCTTATAAAAACGTTTTAAGTCGTGGACAGTCAGTGTTTACGGGCGAACAGAGGAGTATAAAGTGAAAGGGTGTGATTATTAAGGTGAGGATTGCTGTGACGGTGTCCCATTAGCTGGTCAGCTAACAACACAGCGCTGTCCCTTTGGCTCCAGGAAACAACAAGACCTGTGCACTTGTCTGGTTTTTTATTTTTTATTTTTTGTTAGAATTACTTAAAAAAAATAATAATAATATACAGTCCAGTACAGAAAAACATGCATTTTACACTGTAAATGTACCGTAGTGTGAGCCGGAAGCGGCACTTCCTGTATCAACAAACTCTGACGTGCCACGGATGGCTTCATAATAAAGGGTGAACTAATGCATAAAATTAAAAGTACGTATGCGTACTATATATTATTCCATATATTATTTAAATTCTGCTGTTCTTGCCATTTCCCCCTTGTTTTTCTGTCTTACCGGCATGTTTATGCACGCATATTAATTTGCCCGACATCAGAGTTAGTTTTTAAAATGCATCATAATCTCAGAAGTGGAGACAACCAGATTAGTTTCCCTTGAATTTATTATTATATTATTATACATTTTTTAATGACCGACCTCGCGTAAACTTTTTTCCCCCCCTCCTCCATTACAACGTGTTTGATAAAGATAAACGGATACAGGACAGATAGATGCAATAATCACAACCATCGCTTATGTCCCTGGCAAGTTGAATTTATATGGATAGTTGTGCCCTGTGAAGGTACTTACATAGTCTAAGGCTGGGTGTCTACCTGTGGCGTCCGGTGTTTTGTCGAGCGATAAGCGTACTGTGAATGAGTGACTATGTACAGCATCTGTATTGTCTCTGTCCTTAGGGTGCTGTTGTCATGGTAGATGAAGCTGCACCTCCGAGAATTGCGCAGACGTGGCAACAACATTCATGAATCTTGGCAGTCTTTTTATGTCAAAGTCCAGTTCACTTAAAACATGTAACCTTCTGGAAATAAGAACTTCAGTTTACGTCTTGCAATAAACCCACAGATATGAGGGCAGCACACCTGTTTTTCATGCCGACCCCTTTAACTAAAATGTGTTTCTCCCCCCATCCCCTGCCCATGTATTTGTATTATAGTCACTCTAAGGTTCCAGTCATTGCTCCTGTCTGAAAATGATCTGAACAGAAATGATTGCAAAGCCCACAATTGCCACCTGGCCCTCAACACAAAAGTAAGAGCACCATGTTTGTAACAACATATATGTATTTTATTTGCAGAGCATATGTTGCACGCAAGGCACGTTAAAGAGAAAATGTGCTGGCAGCCATTGTTTGTGCACCGTTTATTTATGTATCAGTTTCCTTGTGTAACATCATCTCATCACATGCGATATGCCAAGTCTTTACGACACTCTGACAGGTCACACAGCTTTTGGATTCAGTCTCTTCTTTTTGGGCAGGTAAAAGGTAACTGCCAAAGGTATCTGTGTCAGCGCTGATCCTGTCGTTTTTTTCCCCCTCCTGCCTTTCCAGAGAGAACTCCGTTGTAGACCTCGGCTCCTCTGGATCTGTGGCTCACAGCTCGGGTGGAGGAGTGACAAATGAGAACAGACAGGAGAATGTGGTCCGTGCTGTCGGTCGTCACCTGAGACACCTGCATGGGTCCTGAACACTGACTTCTTTCCTCCTGCTTCTTTTTGCCCTCTGAATGTTGTGCACTGTGTGCAGCTGTCAAATACCTGTTTTCACCCTCAAACGCAGACCTCCAACATTCTGCGAGCTCCTTAGGACTCGGTTACCAATTTAAAGATAAGAATGCTGGAGGAACCTGCTTTGAAAAGCTGTCTAATCTGGATGCTCATACAAGGAAAAGAGAAAACAACAGCATAAAAGAGTCAGCTCTTTTCTACCTGAATACAGCCAGACAGATATTGACATTGTTCCTAATATATATTGTGGTATCTTTCATCCAAAGACACTAGTTAAGTCCTTTATACATTGGCACATAATTACCTGTGAATTTTGGAAAGTAATTCACTAGCAGTGTTATTAGTAACCAAGGAGACCACCATCTGTAAATAGAAACTAAGGTTTGATATTATAGACAAATGCAGGCAGTAGCGTAACACACAGGTAAAAACTGAAGTTGAAAAGTAAGTAGTGGTTTATTACACTTCGCTGTTTCCCTAATAGCTCGGTGACAGGAGTACAGGTAAGGGAGGCGTGTCGCCAGGTGTAGCCATGCACTACGTAACTGGATGATTATTCTGTAAAGAACGACGTGTATAAAGTTGAACACGCCTGTCGTCTCTGTGTGCCTCACGCTCAGAGGGGGAAGAGAAAAGCGCGGCAGTGGTCAGAAAATGCCAAGCGTCGAAGATCGGAGCACAGCGTTGCTGGCCTGAGCGCGGCCGAACGCCACCACCTCAGAAATGGGGACGTCGAGGCGGTCACGTTGTTCGAGGTTGTCACGATGGGCAGAAGTGCTATGCAGGTAAAAATCCAAGCGTGTGCCCCAACAGTTCGTCATTTTGTCTGTCACTTTGCTCTTTGGATAAGGAATTCCTGATCATCAGAACGCTGCTCCTTTTGCAGGCTGTGGTGGATGACTGGATTGAAGCTTATCAGGTGGACAGAGAAGGAGCCCTCCTGGATCTCATCAGCTTCTTCATTCAGTGCTCAGGATGCAAAGGTGATCTTCCCTTGAGCTTAATGCAACACAAAGCAGAGCCCATGGGAACCCCACCTGTTGTCATGACGCCCTCATGTTAAGTCACTAAAGTTACAAAGGCTTTGTGTGATAGGCGTTTCATTATGAAAGACCGTCTTTCAGCACTGCTGTCTCTGTCACAGGTGTGGTTACAGCTGAGATGTTCCAGTGTAAACAGGACACTAGTCTCATGAGCAAAATGGTGGAGGAGCTGGATGAGGTGGGAGCTCTCGTCTTGGCTTCGCTTTGGTCAGCAGTCGACCCTTACTGCGTCCTTAAGTGCTGAGAAATTTACTCGGTGTTGTAGGGCTCTGGTGTGCAGTACAAGAGGTTCCTTGCGTTCCCTTGGATCTTGACAGTCACATGGCCTTTGGACATGGTAAGGCTTGGTACTGGGATAGTACAACACAGTTATTTAAATTACCATAATTACCGAAATGACAGTGCAGAGGCGTTTTACACAGGTATGCTTTTAATACCGTTAAGACTTAACTTGCAAGTCTGCTGTTGTCCAAGAAGATGCCATCTGCTCTCCTGGGCTGCTTCCACACCGTTAAATAAACTGGAGTGTTTATTGCTGTCGAGTTGTAGGGCCTTTTTGTCTGGCTGTGAACTAATGGAAAATGGGTGGACCTCGTTTGTGCGTTTTGACATTTACAAAGTTCTGCTTTAGTACAGCGGAGAGTATCCTTTGGTCATGCCCGGGCCGTACTGGAAGAGGTTCCGCGCCAACTTCTGCGAGTTTGTGTCCGTGCTGGTGGCGCAGTGCCAGTGCAGCGTCATCTTTGACAGCTACCTGATGGACACGCTCATCTCCCTGCTGACCGAGCTCTCTGATTCCAGCGTGAGGGCGTTCAGACACACCTGCACGCTGGCAGGTGAGGAGCGCCGTCCTGCGTGCCACGGGGAACTCTGTGGGCATGGCTCAGATGCACACCACGCCCACGGTTTGAGGTGTTGACCGACATACGTAAATTTTATGGAAATGGTGTAATGGAGAAATGGTGAAAGTTAGAACTCATGGTCGCATGGGCTTTTCATAGCAAGTCAGGTGTGGTGTGTTTGTTGAATTCACAGACCACCCACACACTCTGCCACTGACAATTCAGGCAAACGGAAGTTAACAGGAGCTGTAACTGAGTGTTTTGGCAGAGAGCTTGAACCTCCTACTTGCATACGTGGGCGGAAGGAGATGCGTGACTGTTTTTCACTCCTGTCACTCACTCTCTCGAGTTCAGTTGTCACCTATGGTAGTCGTTAATGAGCGCTTTAACGGATCCGAGGTCTTTCCCGTCAGCCGTGAAGCTCCTCAGCGCCCTGATTGGCGTGGCCCAGAGCCTTGGCGTCAGCGTGGGCAACAGCCAGAGACTCTATGAGGTGGAGAAGGCCAAGGCCTCCTCAAGAAGGGGCAGCTTCAGGCTGGAGAGGGTCCAACGGAAGATTGATGAGGTGATGTGCTTGTGAGCCGGACGTTTCTGTGGGGCACCGGGTGCATTTTAAACCGTTTTAATGTTGATGCAGAGAGGAAGCGGATGGTGCAGTTAGAGAGTTAGTCCTGAGTCAAACAGAAGTGAAGTGCTTGCATATGCAGGTGTCCATGTGTGCTGAGACTGGGGACAGGTACTTCATACTGACAGTAACATTGGGGTTCTGGTGAGAATATTGTCTGTTTCTCTGTTACAGCTGGAGGAGAAGAGGCTTGAGATAGAAAACATGATGGATGCGATTTTCAAAGGAGTCTTTCTGAAACGATACCGGTGAGCAGCAGTGTCGCCGTTTTACCCGTGGATCTCTTCTCCCGCCAACGGCCCGCTTTCCATTCGCAGGGACGTGATCCCGGAGATCCGGGCCATGTGCGTGGAGGAGCTGAGCGTCTGGATGAAGCTGTACAGCCACATGTTCCTGAACGACAGCTACCTGAAATACCTGGGCTGGATGCTGTATGACAAGGTGTGCGTGGACCGGCGAGGGCGGGGGAGAGGTTAGATTGTCCCAGCAGTCTCCGTGGTAACTTCTTTTCCTGTGTTCTCCAGTCCTGGAGAGTTACTTTTTGGTTTCTGCCTCTGGGCTCAGTTAGGTTTTTTTTTCTTTTCCCTCCCTGAGTTCGCGAAGGTTGGGGAGGGGGTACTTTATGGAAATGCGGCTCCCGCTGTGAGTGACAGCATGCCCTGCAGCGCCCGGGTTTTGACTGCGACGTGTCACGCTGTCAGGAGGGCTGTGCGTAGCCCACGCCTCCCTTCCCTGTATTCCTGTCACTGAGCTATTAGGGAAACGGTGAAGAAATACCATTACGCATCTCCATTCTGCCAAGCTCCTTCTGTTCCACAGGATGTCTGAAAAGGTTCTCTCAGCCGTGCGGCTGCAAAATCAAAACCTCCTAACCTGTTTTTATTTGCCTCTGTGAGAGGGGCTGTGTGGAAATCAAAAACCCGTTCAAAGACGAACAACGTAAATATAACGAATAATTAAAGTTACTAAACTGTAAGCTGTCAAGTTGTAATGGGACATGTGTCGTTTTCAAAAATACTCATTTCTTTTAACTACACTGCGTTCCAATTTATGCACATGACATATTAGTGGATTTCAGTAAAATAACAAGCAAAAACTAGAATGTTTTCATTGCTCACATATTGTTAGGTAACTGGTGTCAATCTCAGACATGGTTGTTACTTAGTTTAGCAGGTGATCTTAAGTAAACAGAAACCTGCTTAAAGAAGTTATTCTGCATTGTTAAGACACTCAGTTTTTCTTGCAATTTGAGGAATAAAAATGATGTCTGAAAGTGAAAAGCATGAAATCGTGCAGTGCCTTAAAACCACTGATATTTCACAAAAACTGTAGAGAGATCATGAACTGCGAAAACATTCGTGAGTGATGCTCACCACAGTTGGGTCTGGTCAAATAAAGGCTTATTAATGACAGCTTCCATCAAGACAAACTAATATCTCCCTTTTTAACATGGTAAAGAACCCAATGTTGAGGTACTGGTATTTAAAACAGCTGGTGTCTCTGGAGTCCCAGGAACCTCCCGATGCAGAACCGTCCAGAGCTCCAGAGTTGTGCATGAAGCTGTATTTTAGCCATGTCTGACCAAAGCTCACAAGGACAAATGTTGATAAATGCGTGAAGTTAATTGTCAGACAGTTTTATTCACTGGTGAAAGCTGCGCTACGCTGGATGGTCCAGATGGATGGAGGTCACCCTGTTCCCACAAGAGTGTGACATCAGCGAGGAGTAGGAGTATTGATTTGGGCAGGAATTCTGGGTATGTCCCTCTGCAGTGCCTGAGGGTGTCAGAATGATGCAAGACGCGTGGAGTTCCTAAGCGACCATTTTCTGCCATGTTATAACAAGAAGAGTTGTGCCATGCAAAATAAAATAATTTTCATGCAGGGCAAAAGCCCATGCTACAAAAACACAGTTGACTCTTCAGTTGTTATGGGATGTAAATGAATGAATTATGGGTATTAAAGGAGAAAAAATAATGGTGTGGCCACATCATCCCCTGATCTCAACCTGAGAACCTTTGGAGCATCCTTATAAGGAAGAGCTATGAGGGTGGCTGGCAGTACAGCTCAAGCGGCAAAATACAGCCAGACACGATACAGGGACTTTCGAGTTTGATGGATGACAGTGTTGTGACTGTATATTCGTATATTCTCGTATATTCATATGTGACGCAAATGTGATTTTCTGAAGAACGATCTATTCACACAAGAAATAAAACTGATTCAGATTTCTGTTTTGAGTTCATTGTGACGTACAGAATGATTTCAAACTGTTCTGCGTAACGTAATAATGTGCTTTTGTGTTGCTTTCACACAAAAATATTTTGTCCTTGAACTAAAATTCACGTAATATAACAAAAAAAAAAATCCTTAATTGTACTGGCTGTTTATGAAAGGCAGACAAACATGCTGTTTGCATAATAATTTGGTATACAGCATAAAATGTTCAATTATCTTTAAAAATATCTTAGAGTTGGCATCAGTTTTCAAGCCTGGTTATTCCATGTTAAAAGTTAATTTCATTTTAATTGGTAAAATGTGGTTTTAAAATACTGTAGACTAACCGTTAATGTGATGTACTGTAATAGCTGGGATACACAGTTCGTGGATATAGATCTCACTTAACTAAATTATACACTTAAGCTGATATCTTTATGTTAACAGCAGCGTTTTATTTATTTTTCAGCAGCCTGATGTTCGGCTGAAGTGTGTACAGGGTCTGCAGGGCTTGTATGGAGATCCTGTCCACCTCTCCAAGCTGGATCTCTTCACTAATCGCTTTAAGGTCAGTTGCGTTCACACACTGAACACAGAATGTTGCTTAGAAACTGCTTTTATTTTTATGATGTTTTTGTTTTCCCTTTGGGATGTTTTGTTTCGGTCGAGACCCCCTTTGGCGGCTCACAAAGGCCAGTGGAGCGAGTGGGAGATGGTGTACCGAGGGGTCAGAGGGCACAGTCTGTGGCAACGGCGCTGTTGAGAAAACTGCCCCATTAGCAGGGCGCTAATGACTCTGGGCCTGTGAGGGCCCTTGGGTTTGCCTGGGGGGCTCCGCAGCGCTACGCCCGGGTCGTTAGCTTGGCCTGGCGTATCATTACCCCAGAGCACAGTGCCTGGAGCGGCGTTCAGATTGGCGTGGCTCTGCTGGGGGGGTGGTGGGTGGGCTGCTCTCACCACACACCGGTGGTGGTTTTTTTTCTGTTTTGTGAAGCTCTGCCTCCTCCTGTCTGCTTTGACTCTTTTTCAGAGGTCTGGCCTGTTCAGCTTCAGCTTCTGTTTTCATGAAGCTCTGGCCAGTTCAGCTTCTTTTTCTCTTTCCTTGAAGCTCTTGCCTGTTTATCCAGCTTGCAGGATCTCTGGCCTTCCAGTGCCTTTTGTGAGCTCTGTGTCTGTTTTCTCAGCAGTGTCTGAGTAGGTCCACCCTACTATAAATCGAGTTTTCTGACGTAAACATCCTAATGCTTCGCATAACCTTTGGACTTTGTTGGTGAACATGGCTTCTCCATGTTCGACACAGCTTATTCGGTCATGGTTTTTATATGTCCAGTGCTGGCATCTGGGCAAAATCTGAAGAACAAAGTGTTTTTTCTTTTTTTAAATTTCCAGCTGATTTACTCATCTGTTAAAGGCTTTGACGGGGCACCATCTCTGTTCCTGCAGGAGAGGATGGTCTCCATGACTCTGGACAAGGACCACGAGGTGGCAGTACAGGCCTTCAGGCTGCTCATGATCATCTCCCAGTGAGTGACAGCAGGTGGTGTGGTGCTTATGCAGACCTGTTCCTAACCCAAACGTTCCAGGTTAAAAACCTTGTGAGGAAGCTGTCAGCTGACCGTGAGCACTGTAGAAAGCAGCGAGGCTGCTGGCTCGTGTCTGAAGCGACGTGTCTCCTGGTGTGCACCTCCCAGGTCCTGTGAGGACATCCTGAGCGCGGAGGACTGCGATCGTATGTACCAGCTGGTGTTCTCCTCCCACCGGCCCCTAGCCTCCTCCGCGGGGGAGTTCCTGTACGCAAAGTGAGTGCAGGGCCTCCCATGCTCCCTGAGGACCCCCCTCTGGGGCTGTAGGTTTTCTGCTTTACCTTTACACCAGCAGACCCAAGCAATCTGGCTGTTGTCTGCATGTGATGCTGACGAGACGGTACCCTTACTAGAGGGCCAGTGCTGAAATGCCAAGTAAGGTTCATAAACGTAAATTGGAAGAAGACGCTGGTGTAACGTTTGAGTCGATGTAACAGCTATAGAGCATGAGCTAAAATACAAAACAGAAATGAAACTGAGTTGCAAAGCTGTCTGTCTGGCTCATTAAATGGGCTTACAGTCAGCTTCGCCAGTTAGGGAAAATAAAGGTGCACATTTTGTCCTGGAAGATGAGGTAGATCCAACATCTTATAAATGCAACACCAAAGTCAGACAGTGTTAGGCCCCAGAAGGCCCATCTTGTAGTAATCTTAATATGAATGGAAATGTTTTAGGAATTAATCTGGTGCCATGGACCTCTTTACTGATGGAACTCCTATCTCCCTTTTCCAGGCTGCTTCACAAACCTGTCTCACCAGAGGTCAGGGAGGGGTCTTCTGAGAAGGACCTTACAGCGGCCAGAGTCCTCGTGCTCCTCCGGTTCTTCAGGGAGAGTGAGGTAGGAGGGCGTGTGTGTGTGTGTGTGTGTGTGTGTGTGTGTGTGTCAGGAAGCGCTGACCACGGTGTGAACCTGCCCCACAGTTGCACCAGCACTTGGTCTACCTAGTGGACAGCCTGTGGGACTCGGCTGGGGTCCTGCTTAAAGACTGGGCTGGTCTAACCTCACTGCTGCTGCAGGATTCTCCTACACAGACACCAGGTACGTTCTCACTGGTAGAGCCCAAAGGGTCGTGTCTGTAGGACCTCATTTGTCTTCTGAAATATTGTGGACGTGTGTGTGTGTGTGTGTGTGTATGTGTGTGTGCCCACAGGCTTGGGTAGCGGCCAGGAAGGCCTGCTTATTGAGCTCCTGTTGGCGTCCGTACGGCAGGCAGTAGAGGGACCCCCAGTGGCCGGGAGAGGGACTGGCAAAAAGGTCAGAGTTCAGCTGATTAGCACAGTAGAGATGTGTAGATGGCCTTTTAGCTGCCTGACTGAATTCCCCGGGTATTGTCTGGAGTGGATTTATGGGATTCACGGGGTATTTTCAGGAATTCTGAGTAGCCTCCTGGGCTAAATATGCCAGCGGTACAGGATTTGGGGCACACCCCAGCAGACTCAAGGCAGTGATGCGTTTGTCACAGGTGGTCAGTACCAAGGAGAGGAAAGGCCAGGTGGACGACTGCATCCTGCTGACAGAGCACTTTATGCAGGTTCTGCCTCAACTATTGTCCAAGGTATGGGGGCTGTGGTCTCCTTTCAAGTCCCCGTGGGTCAGAACCGAGCAGGAGACACTCATCTTCTCTTTCTACTTTCTCTCCAGTTCTCTGATGATGCAGAGAAAGTGGCGTGCTTACTTAGAATACCGCTGCACTTCCACACCGACGCTGGAAATGCCAGGCTGTTGGACAAGGTCAGTGCCTTTTTTTTTTTTTTTGTGATGATGCAGATCTGTTGTCATTGAATGTGTAAAGAAAGATCCGATGCGTTACACTTTTGTCCGTTTCTCTGTTCGTTGCCATTGCATGAAAGTCTGATTTGATATTGCATGCCTGCGCTGAAATACCAGCTGAAATTTGAGCTGTTTTGATTTGCAGGCGGGTTGTCTTTGGCTCCCCCTGTAGGACGCTGTCTAACAGTGCGTGTCTGTCTTGCTCTTTCAGCACTTGGAGGCCTTGCTGAGCCACATGGCCACGGTGCTGGAGAGGCACACTGATGCCACGGTGCTGGAGGCAGCTGCCCGCACCTACCAGGCTCTCTGTGGTGAGGGCACAGCCTGGCACAGCATAGCATCTGTCAGCGCCGACCAACTCGTCCAGCGCTGGGCGGCAAGTCTGGGCACGCTGCTGGGAAAAGCACTGAAGCCAGTGAGTCACACACGTGCATATCGCCTTCTGGACACACACGCACATGCACACACCAACATACGCTCAGGAACAGAGCTCATTGGCAGCCGTGCTTGTGTTTTTGTCAGGACGGAGCTTTTGAAGGAGACGAGGGGACAGTGGAGGAGATTGTGTCCACGCTGAAGAGAGTGTGTGCTTTCCACAGGTAAGTGGAGGCCTCAGACATCATGCCTGCTGCCCCCAGGCCGTGTGGCGTGCCCACCGCTGCCCTGAGGCCATGTGACATGCCCGCCGCTGCCCCTGCGAGCGTTTCTCTGTCTTGGTTCTCAGCGCCCGGGACCTGTCGCAGTGGGACTTCCATGGCATGGCCTCCCGTCTGCTGGAAGCTGAGGTCCAACACAGAGGCGTCCCCCCCCAGGTAGGGATGAGTAGACTGTTTCCTTTTACAGGGCTGTGCTCCCCCCCCCCCCTTCCTGACTGAGTGTGGTATGGGGTGTCTCTGCCACAGGTGACAGTGCACGCCCTGCAGTGTATGTGCTGTGCTGTCCTCTGGCGTCTCAGCGTGTGCACAGAGACGCTGCTGTCCAGAGTGAGTCCACAGCCTGCACCCCCCCCAACACTCACAAACCCTCTGCCCCAGAGGGCTGCGTTACCTATACGCATGTGTGTGACTTCAGAAAAACTTTATTACTTGCACGTCTCAGTGTGCTTGTGACACCAAGAGTAGAATGTACTCGTGCGTGTGATTTCAGGAGGATGCTCTCTCCCAGAGAGCTCTGCTCCGGAGATTCTGTGAGTGTTGCCACCATTGCCTTTCTCATGAGCACCCAGGTGTGAAGGAGCAGGTAGGAGGATGTCTGTCTGGAGATCTTCTCCACAGGAACACGTTCATGATTTCACTTCTTTGCTCTTGCGTTTATAGAATACCACCTTCACGTTTTTGTGATTGCTAAGACAAAGAAGCTAATCGGTTTTTCCTGGAGGTTTTTTTTAAGTGGTGCCATGTTGACTTGTGGTCAGTGATGCTGATGATGACAGTGGTGGTGATCCCACCAGGCCTTCCTCTCCATCTGCGACCTCCTCACTGCTCACAGCTACCAGCTCCAGGCGTGGGACCACAGTGCTGGCGCCCCCCCCTTGTACACCCCAGACCCCAAGCTCCAGAAAGCCCTGTTAGCCTACATCCTGGAGAACGCCTTCACGGGCACCGAGCACGACATCCAGGGCAGGGGTGAGCACTTCGTCCTGCCAGCCAAAGCGGCGTACACTGGGTCAGAAATGCAGAAAAGGCAGCTTCACTCTGCACAGCCAGTCACTGTCCAGGTTTAAACATGGGAGCCAGCAGTTCACTAGCTGGAAGTGAGTAAAAGCAGCTGGTGATTGGCAGGTTGTAGCATCCCATCCCTCATGTTATTAATGGATTCTGCATTGCTTTACTGGTACTGGTACCAGCACCAGCATCTTGTATTCCCTCCAGAGAAATTCTTGTTAAATTTCTAAGCACTTATACCCGTCTCCAGGAAAATGAGCCTGTGCAGAGATTTATTAAAATTTGCACAAAATGTGTTGAATACAGCTCACTAGTAAGATCCGACACATTTCCTTTTGGTTGTTTCCAGTTTGACTAAAGTATAGTACGTTTCATGGCGATACCGTCAGTTCTGCTGTTGTCCAGTAGGTGGCAGCCTTTGACTTTGTTTACATGGTTAAGTTAACGTCTGAAGAGCAAATAGTGTATATTCCATGCAAGTAATTAATGATAAAATATTCAGGTACTAAATGCATGGTCATTGTTTGATTTAATGACTTAATGTCACCGCTGTACAGCAATCTGGAAACCAAAACAAGTGAGTCTACTCATGTTTAATCCATTCATTTTTCATTTTCAAAAATGTGTTTTGAATTAAGCATTTATCTCATCTTAGGCAATTTTGTGACACTGAATAAGTTTCCAGAAAATTTTAAAGAGATCTGTCTGGGAGGGCATTAATCATTCTTATGTGTTGTGTCCACACAATTTATGTTGGCAGATAATGTTTTAGAGAAAAATCATATTTGGTGCAAAATTATACTAAAAATAAAACATGCACTTCAAAAACCATCACTGTCAAGATGTTTGAGAAACGGCAGATATCAGGCGCATGTGGTTAGCAAACGGTTTATTGAAATTCATGATTAGCAGTGCAGCGAGGAGCTCTCTGAAGCGCGTGTTGATGCTGTCGAACAGCCAAGGAACATCTGTAGTGTGGTTCGCACACGAGGTCCGTATTACCTCAGATGTTGTTGAGGTTGTTTGTGATGTGCAGCACATCTGCATTTCTCTGTGTGTCACTGCAGAATAGACGCCCATTAAGGTGTGTGTTTGCACCAATGAGATGGTATGAACGCGCGCCCATATCAGAAGGATCTTAGGGGATGCGTTACCTTAGTGACAAAGCTCTGACATTGTGTTGTGATGACTGCTCGCCCACACCATGACACCTCTGTCGCACTCCATGCAATGTCTTACTTTAAATTTTTTTTTTTTTTCCCCCCCCACACTTAACCAATAAAAGAAACCAGTTTTCTTGCTCTTGTCCTGTAGTGTGTGGCATTCAGGGGGAGTTTTTTGCTTATTAAAAGTGGAGTTCTCCTGTTTGGATGTCCAGAACTGTTTTGCGAAGCCAAGTAAATTTGGGAGGTCCGTCCATCCATCCATCCATTCCACTTTACCGCCTTATCCAAGTCAGGGTTGTGGGAAGCCTGGAGCCCATCCCAGGAAGCACAGGGCGCAGGGGACACCCTGGGTGGGGCACCATCCACTGCAGGGCACATAAATTTGGGAGGTCTTTGTTGAGAAAACAGAGTTGTAACATCCGTATGCTTACATGTGCGTATCTCTCTGGCCTGCGGACACAGCCAGCGATGGTGACCTGGGGCTGAGCCGACTTGAGGACCTCCACAGACGCAGGAACCTGCTGGCTGCCTACTGCAAGCTCACCGTACATGGCGTGCTGGAGATGAGCATGACTGTTGAGGTCTTCAAGCACTATGTGAAGGTATTACTTTTAGGGAGGGTGGGGGTGTGAAATTCGCCTAGCAATCCACATAGAACCTGCCCTGCCTGGCAACTCTGCGTTTAATAAAAAAAAAAAAAATGAACCTCATGAGTGCAGGAATAAACGGTCAGAAACATCTCTGATTGCTTTAATGCATCGGCTCCTATTCGCTCAATACGTCCCTGGCCCTAAGGACGGTTTTGGGCCTTGGCATGTCTCCTCACGTCTGGAAACAGTCATGCCAAAAAGAGGGTCAACATCAGTTCCTTAAATCTCTTTAAAGAAGCAGGAGCCGGGTACGGCACCTGTACCCCCAGACAGAGGAGCCGGGTGCGATACCTGTACCCCCAGACAGAGGAGCCGGGTGCGGCACCTGTACCCCCAGACAGACGAGCCGGGTGCGGCACCTGTACCCCCAGACAGACGAGCCGGGTGCGGCACCTGTACCTCCAGACAGAGGAGCCGGGTGCGATACCTGTACCCCCAGACAGAGGAGCCGGGTGCGATACCTGTACCCCCAGACAGAGGAGCCGGGTGCGATATCTGTACCCCCAGACAGAGGAGCTGGGTGCGGCACCTGTACCACACCCCCTGTTTGAGGAGCAGCTTACATCTGGAAGGACACAGTGGAGCTCAGAAGATGGCCCACAAAAGAGGCCATTGACTCTTATGTTGACTACAGACGCACTTTAACACAGTACGGGCGTGTCACGGTTGCCGCTGTGTGAGTACACACTTGTGCAGATAGCAGTCAGGAGCCAGTTTCTCTCTGGTAGTGGATGGTAACCCCATGTTCTCAGGCAGCTGTGCTACACAGCCGTGGTGCACCACTGCTGAAGGTGCTGACAGCCTTTTCAGCCTTTCTCTATTTTTCATGGGGCTTTTGAACTCTTGTCAGCACACTGCCTGATCAGGGCCTGCAGAACAACAGGTCAGTCCATCAGTGACGGATGGCTTTCACATTCTTACCGAAAAGGTCAGCAGGGGAGAAGGAAAAAAAAAAAACTTTTATTAACTCACTGTTCAAGTGACATGGTTCAGGTTCAAGTGCAGTTTTGTGTAATCCTGTTTTTTTATCCTCCTTGTTTATTGCATAGCCTGTTCTTCATGTTAAAGGTGTGTTTATTAAATAAAATATAGTATAAATAAGTAAATGCAGGGTGCCGGGTTGAAGAGCGCATTCCTGCTGCTGACAGTGTGCTAATGAAGATCCACAGTGTGAGAGACAGGAGAGAAGGCTGACTGTTGCGAGGAGACTGAACGCGGCGCCTGACAGACAGAGGCATGGCCTGCAGTTCTTCTCCTGAGGATCGGCAAGGCTAATCGCTGCGTTCTGGCGCCGTCCACCGGAGCGGAATAGTCCCGCTTCGGAACACATGGAGCCCACATCCCGCTGGGCTGGATAAAGTGGTCTCATTTAGTCCCCCCCAGCTCTCCCCTCCCCACCCCAAAGTGAGGTGTTCAGTTTGTCAGGTGCTGGAGACAAAGATGGCAGCAAACTGAATGCATAGCACAGCCATGAAGAGAGGCTGATGTACGCCTCACTCTGAGAGGTCTGGACTAGCCACCTTTCTGGAGGTGGTAAACAGACACCGCCCAGGTGTTTTACTGTCATGACTGGCAGCAGTTCATTAATTACTCGGTTATGAAATCCGAGTAACGGGCCGTTTGCCTGAAAATCCTTTTTTTCCCGTCTTCCCCCTCCACAGTACTACAACGACTTTGGCGACATCATCAAGGAGACACTGAGCAGAACCCGGCAGATGGACAAGATGGAGAGCGCAAGGACGCTGGTACTGTGTCTGCAGCAGGTACGCCAAAGCCCGCAGATGGTGCCAGCCTGGGACGGCTGGCACACCAGACAGGTCTCCCCTGCGGTCCCCCTTACTGGAGACGACAGGGCGTAGGTAGGATGCGAGGGAGCGTACGCCAGGTGCAGTATGTATGGGCCCTCGCTCCTGCACCCCGTTGTACCTGTCATCGTACCTGTCACCGGGCTGCGTCGCTCTCCTCAGTCATGCAGTTTCTGACCTAATGTTCAGTTAGGACCAGGTAGCTGCACACCTGTCAGTGTAAACGCTTCTTGTGTAACGCACTTTATCTGGAAGTTTAGTCATGTCAACTGGACTTCTCTCTCTTTTACGTAGAAACGTTTCACCTTTTAACAAAAGGCTTCATCAGGACCGAAAGAAAAAACTTCCTAAAAAAAAAACTGTCTAAACTTCCAGATAACCTCACCTGGATGACTGAGAATCTTCATAGACGTCTAACACACCTTACCTGTATACCACCGTATACCAAACCTCACGTATGCCTTTTATCAGTATACGGCTGCTTCTCAAAATATACACACAATCTGTACCGGCACCGTTTTATTTTTTAAGTTCCTGGCTCTCGGTGTAGCCTTCGTCTCTTCGTCCGTCCTGTCACTCACACCCCTCCCCTCGCTGCAGCTCTACCTGAGGCTGAAGCAGGAACAGGGGAGCCGCGGGCCGTGCAGCTCTGGGCTCCAGACCTTCAGCAGCATCAAGGAGCTGGCTCGTCGGTTTGCCCTCACCTTCGGTTCTGACCAGATCAAGTCCCGGGAATCCTTGGCCATGATTCACAGGTGAGCGCGGACAGCGGAGAAACACTTCGAGAAACACTGCCGTCGCCATAGGTACGAGGGGCCCTTATTACATACTGCCGTAGCCACGGCGGCCTGCGTGTCACTCTGCCGTCGCCGCCCCGCACAGGGACGGCATTGAGTTCGTGTTCCAGGGCTTCGTCCAGCAAGCAGAGAGACACTCGCCGCCCAACATCTCGTACCTCACCATCCTGAGCGAGTTCTCCAGCAAGCTGCTCAAACCTGACAAGAAGTCTGTGTAAGTCCGACGGCGTCCAGCATGCCACCAGCAGGACGGCCCTGGTTCTATGTGCTGGTGATGGACACGGTGATAGCTGACGTGCTGTTTAGTGTGTAGGTGTGCGTCTGTCCCTCAGGTACAGCTACCTGCAAAAGTACATTGGAGAGCAAACCATCAACAATAAGGAGGAATGTTGGCTGCCGCTGGTTTACTACCGGGCCTCTCTGCTGGCCACGAGCGAGGGGGAGGATGCCGTCTCCTTCATCAGCTCGGACACCTTCAGACACCGTGCCTTCTCGCCTTCATTCAAGCAGACTGCCTCTGACGGTAGGGGGCGCTCTGGTGTAACACAGCATGGTAATGTGCAGATACAGGCTACCCCTCAGTCCCTGCAGCATTGCACTCAGAGCCACCTTCCTTAAACTGTCACTTTTCATGGTGTCAGCAGGTGGCGTAGCGGTTAAGCACTTGCAAGCTAAAACCACAGCATGCTACAGTGAGTCAAACCTGTTTACTGTCTTTCGTGACAGGGGACATTCAGTGTGTTATGACACCAGAACAGAAGTGTCCACCGGTATTTGCCTGGACAGAAACCAAGGGAAAGAAGCCGCCGAAGTTCAGCATGAGGTAGGGGAAGGCCTGGCGTGCACTGCTACTCTGTACATTGTAATACTGGCGGACATGTTGGATTGGCTGTGTGAGTGTGACTGTGATCCCACTTCCAGCCCTGACGATAAGCTGGAACCGGAAGGGTTGCTACCCCTCACGGAGCCACCGGCACCAGTTCTACAGTCACAGAGAGGGCCCGGTGCCTCCAACGAAGATGTCGATGTGGACACTGTGGACGGCGATCCCTGACCTGTGGCCCAGTGTTGTGCTTGACCCCTCAGACTGTAACTATGGAAACAGTAAAGTGATGCAGTGCTGTTGGTATCATTATGGCACTCGATCTGCAGACAGAACTGGTGTTAACAGTGAAGTCACGCTACCCAGCCTGCTGAAGTGGGCATTACTTTTGACGTGCCATAGCTACTACGACCCTTGAACACGAGAGTGCATCGTGTTTGCGTTTAGCAGTCATTGGATAATTGATTTGTATTTCAGCTATGATCAGGTTAATAAGCTTGTATTACTGGGAAACAGCTTTGCAGCTGTTTAAAATAGGCAAAGCTAAATTTAACACTGTTATAACTAGAACATATCCTATAGGTGAAACTGTATGCGTACATTCCCATGCTGACCGCACGAACAGATGCCCAGAGGGGCAAACAGATCAGAGTGTTAAAGGTAGATATGCCGTGTATTCATGGCATGAGATTCCATTATGTATTCTAACTTTAGTTACTAAAAGATGGTTATAAATTACGTAACTGGTTGTATAACAGTAACTAACTACCCTTTTCCTTTATACTGAGTAACAAGTAAGCTGTCAGGCTCATTTTTGTACTTAAATACTGTATCTTTGTTACTGAGGGTTTTGGCAATTTCAAATGAACTTCGTAGTGATTGGCCAGCTGAAAGGCTTCATAATTCCACTTCTGAAAATTGCCTCCCATCTACGTTGTGTTTAATGGTTAGGCTCCTCTCGGTCCAAGGTTGGGCTCATTACGCTCACCTTTCTGACTGTCCCGAGAGGGAGGGGCTTCTGTTGCTCAGGTAACGCGCCTGCCTCGTGCGTAGGCAGCTCATGCAAACCGGCATGTTGCTAACAGGAGGAGACATGTTCTCGAAAGCCGCGCTGCATGACAAATTTCTACTGGCTGATAGCCGTTTATGTCAGACTACAATTTTTGAAAAGCTAACGGCCCCATCTACATTAAGGTAATGTTTTTTCGGTTTGGGTGAGGGCGTTGGTCCATGCTGAAGACAGTATCTGTAAGAGTGAGCTGTTTACTCCACTCATTTCATACTCTGTTGTAAATGCATGTTGGTTATTTAAATATCTCAGTCTTGTTCGTTTTATTATGGATTTATAATTTGAGAAACATACAGGGGTGAATTTGACGATGAGCTCAGGTCAAACTGGTGTTATAAATCAGGAGGTTGCCGAAAGCCAGACATCTTCATTCCAAACGCGTCAGGAGTTCCACTTACACACGTGTGTTTCAGTATTCCTCTTCTTTGTACACACTGCTGGAACATTATTACGTACTGTTTATCCATTTTTAATGGCAGCTTGTTGTCTGGCATGTCATCTTGTTAACCTTTTAATCATTGTTAAAGTATGAAAAATCATTGGCTGTGGTTTATCTGGTAACACTTCAATGTAAAACTGAAATTTCCTATTAAATATCAGCAAACTGTATTGGACTTTATTAAATTTAAACATTTACATTTCGTCTTCCTTCTTACCAAAAGCACCATCAGCAAAACTGATATAAAGTCTAGAAGATAATTTGTATTAGTAACACTGCAACCTAACCTGTACAACTATAAATATCTAATTCTTCCCCTCTACAAATCCCACTGCTTACAGTAAAAAAAAAAAAAAAACCCAGATAAATACATTACCTTCACGCATTAAGCCCAAGTGCTCCTGGGTGCTAAAATGTAACCCATTGTTCTATCAGAGGACAGAGGTACAGCTTCCTGTGTATTACTCGGTCCGGTGGACATCTCTGGAATGTCACGCTAGCCCAGTTCTAAGAGCATGTCCACTGCCTCGCACACTGAATAGTTCAAGTCTAATTTAGTTGTTGAGCATCAAGTCCAGGGAACTAAACCGTACAGCTGTGCTACTCCACACCGTTCACGTGATTCTCCTTTCCCGAGGCACACGTCCAACACACTGCGCTGCAGAACACGCTAAATTCATTCTGCAGTAGTGGCCAAGAGCTACTCGATTGGGTTTGGGAAACACGTTTCAGCAAGCGCACCTGGGAAAGCCTCTCGCCAAGGTGCACCTGAAGGATGTGGAGAGGGTTGGGAGGGGGGCGAGGGGTTGTTTTCTTTCCTTCGCCGTTTCTCTTGATGTCCTTTGTGTCAACGCTTCCTGTTCTCACCTTTCAGCACCTGCAGCTGCAGGTCTGCGCCAAGCTTACAGCGCTGAGGAAATGTCTATTCTGTAGTTCAACGCCCTCCACCCCACGCTGGTGGTGCCCATTGAGGTCGACAGCTGGCATCATTCAAAGTCGTCTTCATACTCGTAGTCGTCTAGGTCCAGGGTGCAGTGGGGGCTGGGGATCTCAAACAAGTGCCTCTTCTCCGTCCACAGATCCAGCTCGCCTATGGTATGATGCTCTGGTGGATCTAAGGGGTTTTCGAAGCTGGCGAGATGACGGGGGATGGGCAGACATGGCAAACTCATGTTACGTACTGTGAGCACCAATATCAGTAACACGCTTGCTGTTCACTGAGTGTACTGAACATGCATACAATCATCTGTCACGTCGACACAACGTGACCAACACCTTAGCACTGCACACTGCGGCCACCTCAGTGTCACACCATAGTCTGCAGATCGACATCCGTTCAGCAGTTATAGAAGCATCGGGATGAACAGGATGAAGAACGAGAAGCAGATGCCCACAGGAAGGGCAAGAGTAGAGGTGGTAAACAGAGTGTGCGCATGTACAACACTTGTGCAACAACGCGGACACCACGCAGACCCTTGAGCGGCTGACCTCGAGTTCAGCGGACGGTTTGAAGCTGACAGCCGAGATGCTGCTTCTGCCTGTACTAGGAGTCAGCCAAGGTCCTGCAATTTCCACAAAACGCCTGTCAGCATGACCTTGTGCTGAGTCTACAGCGGTGCATCGGCTGCTTGGCTCGACCAGGGCCACAGAGCCCAGGCCGCTTACAACTCACGCATAGCGTGATGTGCTAAAAGCGCGAACCGCTACCCATGTGTTTATAAGACCACCTGACCCCGTGCTTCACCAGTCATCGTGCCCACTGCTTTACCAGTTATCCTGCCCATTCGCTTCCTCTGCCACCAACATGTCATACTCCATCGCCGCATACTTCTCCCAGTCGGACAAGTCCGGACCCTCGGTCTCTTCATCCTAGGAAGGGGGTGACACACGCTGTTACCCATCAGCCCTTGCACAGTCCTCTTAGCTACTCGGGTTGACGTGACCTTTGCTCCTCACCCTGAGGAGTGGGAGGGGCTCTCTACGCTCCCGTGCCAGGTACTTCTCCATGTTGAAGAAAGTGTCAAAGAACACGTCGCACATCTTGCATTTCTTCAGGTCGCGCAAAGTAATTTTTCCTGCGGGAATTTTAATTTGGCATTTAGAAAACCTGTGTCGGAAACCCTTTGGAGCCTGTGGAACAAAAAGGCTTGCATTGCTGGTGCGTCGTAGTGTTTTGGCTCAAGACCTACACACTCACTCACACGCTATATGGAGCTCTACAAATCTTATGAAAGAACGACCAGAGCTAGCAGTGAGAGGTGTGTGTGTGTGTGTGTGTGTGTGTGTGTGTGTATCCATCTGATGCTGGTGGTCACCTGGAACCTCAGGCTTGACCAGGTCCAGCATCTCACACAGGCAGTCCTCGAAAGGCAGAGGCTCAATGGCTTTGTCCTTCAGACGCTGGCACTGCTCCTCATAGAAGTACTCCAGCTCATACATGGACAGCAGTCCGTCACCGTCCAAGTCCATACATCGAAACCAGTACTCTATGCTGCAGTATCCAACGCCGTGCCACCCAGGAAAAAGAGAAAAAGCACTACTGCTACCAGAACTAACAGGGCCATTTCACTGGGCTGTCTGCGCAGCTGCAAACTGCAGACATTGCAGTGTCACACACCTGGTGGGCGTCTTCTTGTCCTCTTCTGAAATGAGGAACCACACAAAGTCGGCATAGCTCATCCTGTTCTCCGTTTTCACCTTCTTGCTCCTAAAGAAACAGAGGAGACGTGCTCAGCATTCTGTTCCAAACTACCAACGCTCTGCAGCTTGAAAACACACACTGCACAATGTTGCACGTTCAGACAAAGCACATAAGGGGGTTGGGTTACCTAGTGACGGTTCCTGAAAATATCCTCTCAATCATCTTTTGCGAGATGGCTGCAGGACAGAAAGGCTGAAGTCAGTATAATAATACCGTAAAGGCAAAGTGTTCCAGAAGAACAATGCACTACTACCCTCTTACTTTGGATGCCACATTCATGTTGACACACAGAAGCTTTGAGAACAGGTGTGCCCCCCCGGGCTCCCAAAAAAATACAGCGTCAATTCCCGCTATGAAACTCGTGATGTGGTATTCACATTAGCACAGTGGTTCTGAGAAGACAGGCTGACTTTAACAACCTTGATCACTGTGTTGGGCCAGATCCTTCTGGTCAATGTAGAGGTCGTGGTCAGCGTCCAGCTCCCAGAACTTGCAGTAGATGACGTAGAAGTGCTCATAGGAGAAATATTCGGTTAGCTCGTTGACGTCTGTCTCCTCTTCCAGGAGCGCCACGTTCTGGAGGAGAAATCACAGAAGCCATCATTGGCTACGGCTGGCTGGGAGAGAGTTGCCGTGACGACTACTCCAGTGGAGCTCAACAGTGCAAAAACAGAAGTGACTGCTGTTGATCTGGGAGACTCCCTCATTGCTGACAAGGGTTACATGTGGATTGTTTTCATCAGGCGCTGCACAAGCAGCAGCAGCAGAAGACGAACCTCGGGCACGCCTGAAGACGACCCTGGGTGATGGCAACGCTAGCCAGATTTCTATACCCATCATTAGCATTTTCATTTTATCTCCTTTAAATATGATAATTCACCAAGCCATAAAATACCGTTACACAAAGGTTTCACTGAAACCACCAATTCTCAGGGCATTAGCTATATCAGCAGCACAGTCAAAACGTGTGTGGGCACTTAACACAAACCTGGAGAAAGGTACTTTTCCTGAGTTCTGCACATGTGATCCTTCCTGTCCAAGACCTGTTTACATTGTAAAATATCCTCTGAACCACCTGCAAACAGATGAAACATCTGGTCCACAGGGTGCAGTTGAACAGGGCAAAACATCTGAGCGCCTGAACACACACATGGTAAAACATCCAGAAATGCACATCCTAAAGAATGTCACAAGAACGCTTTTAAATCTGAGCAGACATGCAGCAAGAGTGAAAATTCAGATGTAGAAAATGTGTGTAGATCTGTGAGCGTGTTTGAGGCATTCAGATGTGCTGTGTGAAATGCAAGTTTTGGTTTTTGAAGCATGTCTTTCGTTCACGTAGTAATCTTTGTCATGCTCTCCCAGCTTCCCTAAGCTTGCTAAAGGGATGGCAGAGGCTTCATCCTTTACCCTCAGTGGGTGAAGGACAGGTTGGTCCAGATATGACAGTATAATGGCAGGAGGTAAACCGTGAGATTGTGCTAACCCTAGGTGATGCCCGGAGACGTTTCTGGGCTGCCAATTTCCCATGTCCCCCTGCTCACTTACCGTGGTGATGTAACGAGAGTGAAATTCGGACGCCTCCTTCAAAAAGGCCAAACCTGCGTGAGTGTTCACCACATCCTGGTAAAGAGGGCAAACAAACATCAGCTCCTGGCATGAGCTGCTGGTCACAGCCCACAGAATGTAAGCGGGCACGCCATTGGATGACAGGAAACGTGGCAATACGAACATACCTCTCCAGAACAACGTCAGGCGGCATTTCCGTGTCCAACACGTGACAAGAAACATGTAGGACACAGAAATGCAAGTAGCCTGGCTGGTAGACTGAACAGAGGCAGAGAAAGTGTCTCTCCATGGCCTCCACTGCACAGTTTACCCCGACCAGGGAGCCTAGTTACTGCGGCATCCACACATGCTCCCTACACAGACTCTATATACTGCCAATGAAAGCCAGGCACCGGGCTTCTATCCCCGTCTTAAGTGAAATTCTGACGTGCCAGTGTATGTGGAAATAGAATTAAAGTGTTTTATTTTGAGATGAGTACAGTGCACCCTGACCCTTCCCTTGTGAAATTAAATAATAGAAAAACACATAAATCATTCCTCTTATGAATCCGGGGGGAAGAGTCAGATCTGCTCCACTGCAATACTTATTTCATTTATCAGAACGGTCAAAGCAATTCCCAGGCGTGAGCGTTACAAATTAAACCGCGGACGCCAGAACGCATCTCTGCTGGAAACGGGCCGCGGGTCTTCTGGCAGCGGCTCGCCCCGCCGTCCTGAATACAAATGACGCGCCTCGTGGACCGGTGGCATGCTGACCACAGAAAGCGCCAGAACAGCGGGCTTGCATTCTGCCCCGACTCCAAAAAGTACAGTGAGAGGAGCGCAGTGACTTTTAGCTCAGGCTGACCGGGCCTGAGTATCTCGTGTTCCGCTCTGGTGATGCGTGCCTTGACTGTCAGTCTCAGATGGGGCAGGCAAGCAAGAGGAATTGATATTACGCAGCTTCCAATTGGCATCAGGAACGCATTATTTTAATTTTTCAGGCAACCTGAAAAGCTGGCAGATCTCAATACAAATGCGCCGACCTAGTGTTGAGGTCGTTTTACTCTGTGCACCAGAAAAGCACAGACACTCCCAAAAGGAAACGATTAAAAAACAGGAGGACAAAAGCGGAACGGGTCCCTTGTCCTGTTTTCATAACATTTTAAAGGTAGCGAGAGGCTGTTTCTGCACTCGGCCGCTGCCGTGGTCACACCCTCCTCCCACCAAACAGCCTACCTGCAGGAATGGAATAAAGTCTTCTTGTTCCAGATAATTACAGCCAGGCTTGGCCAAAAGGTGAACAAATTTAGATGCGTCATCATGACAGGTCTGCAGCGTTCTGGAAAGTAGGAACAGATGGCGTTAGCGTTTTTCCCCTCCTGCGTAAACTCTGCAACCGTACATGCTAAACGCGGCGCTCCGGCGTTTATGAATTCGGAAATTAGTATTCTGTGTTCAGACCCGGTGCTTTTCAACTCCTGACAGCATAGCATTAATTAAATTACAGACTGTTTAATCACTTCTTTTCAACTGAGCTAGCAGTCCGCATTACCTGCACTTTTGGTCCTTTGCTAGAGCCCTTTAAAAACAGCCTGCATGTTAAGAACTACAACGCTATAAAAACACCATCTTTGGCTCAGAACCACATGGCCATACCTAAACAAGTTTAAACAGAACAGACATCTGTGAAGAATTACTCTTCACGTTACAAAAGCAACTGTTCTCATGAGTGTAACTATTGATACGTTTAATTTGATTTAAATGGTTGTTTCGGGTTTTGCAGGACCAATAATTCATTTGTCAAGTTGGGGGTCTTGTAAAAGATCTCTGATCTGTACAGGTTGTATTGTGTTGGGTTTTCTGTGTTTCCATGTGCATGTGTGTGGCCCACACAGAGCAGTCTACCACCTGTTATTGCATTTTTTTTTTTCTTTCTTTCATTTATTGCAGTACTACGAAACTGAAGTAAGCTATTTGACAGGCACAGCCATTTGCCTGCACATCACCCACTGTCCTGGCCCAGCGTTAGTGCCTTTAACGTCGTTTTGTTGAGACTTTTCAGCCTCTTTGTACTCACTTTCTCCACATGGCCACAAATTTATGCACGGACACCAGACCAGTCCTGTCTCCTCCAGCTGCAAGGAAAAGGGGGGTTTTCCAGTACAGGGGGCACTCGCTGGCCTGACAAAGACATGACAGCATCAATAACTGCGCATTTACAGACGCAGCCTTAACAGCCGATACTAATGCGACATTCATCAAGACCGGCTACATCATTGAGCAGGTCCTAATTTAGCCGTTAACGGCGTACAGCCCCTCGCTCACGCCGCCGTTAACGGCGTACAGCCCCTCGCTCACGCCGCCGTTAACGGCGTACAGCCCCTCGCTCACGCCGCCGTTAACGGCGTACAGTCCCTCGCTCACGCCGCCGTTAACGGCGTACAGTCCCTCGCTCACGCCACTACAAAAAGCGTGGATGGCTTGTGACTTAGCAGGTAACCTTGGTTTGGCATGGAGTAGGGCTGAATATGACCGCAGGACTGTACATTTTGATTCACAATGACTGTTATTCTTGCATCTACAGAGAAGTTCCTCACGCACTGCACTCCCTTACTGTTTTCAAAGGTGTGACCATTTGACGATTTTGATCTGACCAACTCCCCTTCTGCCATTTTTATTTAGAATTTGTTTACACGCAGTCCATGCTGGTACAACCATAATCTGTTACTGAAAATAAGAGTGGATGGATTTCCTGAAATACACAAAGCCTTAATTACAGACAACATTTTCTAGTGATTCCCCACTTTCATTTGAAAAAGGTGGGCAATTGTTAAAAAAAAAAAAAAAAGTCATCTGCAAGCCAAACTTAAACAAGTGCTTGCTGGAATCTGAAAGTGAAGAAAATTCCCAGTAAATTCAATTTTACAAATTGTACAAGATCCACAGCAGAATCCTAAAAGTTGGCAAAAAATTTTAAAATACCATTTTTTATCCAATGCATCACAAAGTTGATTTTTTTGCATTCAAGTGTAAACTTAAATTTTCCTGTACTTCCAATGACAAACACAAATCATGCATTTACTGCCCAGTTTACAGAGAAAACTGAAAATTAAAATACACTTAAAAGCTGTAATTTAGAGGGAGGAAAAATGTGGACACAGAACGTGCAGGTGGGTTTAGACACGCTGTTAAATCTGAGTGCTGTTTACTTTACTTCTGACATGAACAAACAAACAGGAGAAACCGCTGTGTTTGCAAGCGCGCCCATTCACACTGATAATACGGATTTTACATGTAGACCTCCCTGAGGAAACCAACCAACCAACCATCCCATTTAATTTCACCACAGTTCCTTTCAGTCCACAGTTATGCACCTTGGGGATAAAGGTAGCGTTTCTTATTGAATGGGGGGGGGGGGTCCTGAAGCCAGTAAACTGTTACAAACAGGAGTTAATTACGCTAATGAAAACGATTTTCTGGGTGGCTGGAGACTACATGTTACAAATCACACTTACCTTGGCAACCTTCCCCATGTCTTCAATAGTGGCCCTTTCACTGGGGAATTGTGAAAATATTTTCTCTATCCTGGAAATGAGTGCATCGATGTTGAGGTTGGCCACAGGCCGGCCCTGGGGAAAGTAGAACTTCGGAATGCTTTCGCTAAGGGCGGGAGTGACTGGCTCCTCTTTCTTCAGCGGAGTCTACAGAACACAGACAAATAAACGTTTTACGCCAGTGCCAAACCAGCTCACGTTACTCAGCTCCTCTTCGGAGGGAGTTACACTTCTACGAATTACATCTCTGCAAAAAATGACGCTCGGCTGACGTGTGTGATGTGACGTGTGGCTCAACAGAAGAGGTCCATTAGTATCATTTTGGCAGCTGTGACCCCAGAATTGACTGATTTCTCATAATGCCCCGTCACACATCAAAGGACTTAAAGGCAAATGACTTCAGCTGATTAAGACCGTTACGGACACCACCTGACCACCATAAGACAGATTTTATTTGAATGAACGTGAAAAGTTAGGGCAACACCGGATACTGGGTGGTTCAAAGTTAAATTACTTACACCACTGCACTTCTGGATCTGGGGTTAAAACCTGGGATCAGCTGGTGATGACTGAGCTCTCGGTTATGGGGCGAGTAAAATGAGTTCAAATGCAGAGAGAACACCCACTTCTACCAGTGTCACTCAACGCCAGAGTGACACAAACACTCAACACAGCAAAGAATGGCTGAAGTTTGAAACTTTAGGAACTTCAGAGGTTTGTACTGTGCAATTATACAGATATTCCCACAAGTTCTCATAATATCAAAGTGCCACTGTTACAAAATATGGTACATGTTCAAAGTGCTGAACTGACATCAAGGTTTCACTGAACTTTTTAAAACCTACACTTCACATTTAAAACTGCTCTTAATAATAATATTTCTAAAGTTAGAAAGGAGACCAGAACAGAGTGATAAGTGTGGGCCACTGTTTTAGCAGGGAAATCCCCACTCTGCTATTGTGTGATTTGGCCTGAGAAAAGACACAGTTCTGCTCTGGTCTCGTGTGCTTACAGTGGACACCAACCGGCACGCTCAACGTGGACTGACGAAGGGACAAAACAGAAGATGGGACAGAAAAGCTTTACTTATGGACAAGACCTCATTGCAAGGACACTGTATCTATGCAAGACAAACAACAGCCCTGCTGAGTCCCCAGAGAGAGCCTATCCTCAGCAACCAGTGTGATAAAACACCTGTCTGAGCCAAGAGCTAAAACCAGTAATCAAATAACCAGATAACAGAATGTGGGCAGGACTTCAGTCAACTGTCAATCACTGCTTAGTTTAAACCAATGGGATAGTAACAGCGAGCAGTAAATCCCACCCTCTGAGATTTCATAGCCTCTCTGCACAAATAAACCATCATGGTAAAAAAATGCTCTGAATGAAAGTACCCGCTAAACGATGAAGTAGCAGCAGCCACTGTTATCAGGTCATGGAGGGTGTCCATATGTACCACTACTAAATGAGATATTAAATTAAAGGCCTCAAGGAAAGAGTCGGCCCTCTGAGGTAACAGCACCTTGGATCAGATAAGGCCAGTGACCAAAGAAAAGACGTGCGTTGCCTTGACATGTTTCCCCACGTCTTCTTTGTGACTTGTACACAGAAAGACTGACAGAACAAAATAATTTAACCTGCCCTGCATCCAAGGATTATGGATAAAATCCCTTAGAATGTTAGGAGGGGGAGAAAACCAAAACTAACAACAACAAGTCAACATTACAAAATCAGCACCTCCGGTACGAATCTAATTTACACCCATATGAAACTTTTAAATTTATACATGACATTGCACAAGTTCTGCATATATATATAATTTTTTTTTTTGCTACTCAAAAGCTGTCAGCCAAAACATGCCTTCGTGGGACGGTGAGTGTGAAGTCATGTCAGTGAGGAAAGGAAGACAAACGTGTGAGAAATTCACAGCATGCCAGACAGCAGACACTACGCAGAGTCAAACACGAAAAGGCCGCCACACACGTCTGCATGCATGTACCCACGAATCCCATCCACTTATACACATCTAACAGGCTTTTCACGGATAGAACAAAGATGTCCCACAGGTGGGTTACTATTATAACACGCAAAATTCTCCAGCAGTTCACATGATAAACAAATTTGACAAAAACCAAACTTCCTTTCTAGACGCAGCTAGACTGAGCATACTCTTACAAAGTGTCTCTGTGTAACCACATAGCCGAGAGACAGGACTCCTGTCAGACGTGCGTCACCAGAACACAGCTAGGTTCTTGGTGAGGGTGGCCTGTGCGGTTTTCACAAGCACAGTCTAACTCAGTATCAAGAGAACATGTCCTAGGCTGGCTGCTGTTTACATGCCAGAGGGGTCCTGCTCAGCGCAGAGGGCGACAAGATAAATGCCGTTAATCTTGCCCTCCTCAGCGCAGTCGGGCATGGCTATAAAAGGCAACGGACAGGTCCTCAGCCATGGGCTTTCGCCGCAACTCCGCTCTGGATTTAACCCGGCTGAGTATCCTCAACACAGCGGCCTGAGCTCTTTACCATCCAGCAAAAGGAGCGAAGAGGAAGAAGGCAACCTCAGGCAGGGCAGCTGGGCACGCATGCTGTTAGGCTCTCCGGGAAAACCGGAGCTAAAGCAAAGCACCGACAGCACCATCCTGCAGCCCAAATACCTCCCCCCCCCAGCCGCAGAGACGACCTGCCTCTCCTTGACGGAAAGCTCTGAGCCTCTTTTTGAAGCGCGAGGGCAGGACAAAATCGCAGCCTTGCGCCAACAGGGCGAGCTCCTTGCGCAGGTCCGGGTCCCGCCGCAGTGACAGGTCTTTCACCCTCATGGTGCCGGCCAGAATGGGACTGTCCTCGGGCCAGGCTGCCTCCCGTCTCGCTGGTCGCTATGCAACGGCCCCCAACGACAGCTGGGGCTCTGCCTGTGGCTCCGAGAGCTGAAGGCCAGCTGTCAAGCCAGGAAGCCCTTTCTGGAAAAGGCACTGAGGACTGTGTGTGCGTGCATGTGTGTGTGTGTGTGTGTGGTAACTGAGTTAGGATTGTACGGACCGCCCTTTTCAGTCCACATTCCAGAACGCTCACACAGGGCTGTGTACACTAGCAAACCTGTTGTTTTGGAGCCCCCTGACAGAAGCCAGAAGATCAAGTCATCTCTCACTAGGACCCCAGAGCACACCAGTCTTTCTCCAGAATCTCCTCCCACCCCCTTCCTTCATTCTCCCCCCACCTCAGTTTCTATCTCAAACAACTGAAGCTGCTCCGTTTTACTGAAATAGCAGAAGCTGGTCTGAGTGGCCGGAAAAGTTATTTTTTTTAAAGCCCTTCAAAACGACCACATTGTGCTGCTCAGCAACGCACACATTTACGCTGGAGGCAAACAAACAGCTTGGACATGTCTTCTTCATGGGGGGGTGGGGGGTTAAAAACAAAAACAAATTATAAATCTAAAATAATTCCATGTAAACTCATCCATTACCAAAGCTGGAAATAAGACTGTTAACGACAAAAGAGCACAGGATCGAACCCGAGCCAAGCATCATGGCCATTTTTGCTCAAATGTCTGCACCTTCCAAATTTGCCCGCGTCTGTCATTATGGTTAATAATAGGTGGTCCGCGCTAAGGGGGTGTGTTGGATTTAAAGTGAGAGGCAGGTTAACCAATCACACTCCAAACAGACGCTACATGGTCTATTTGGGCAACCCAAGAAGTTAGACCTTCAGAACGAGGTGTGTCTTCCGTGCTCACAAACAGTCGACCCAGGCCTGACAGCAATTACATCAATTCCCGGTAAACACACTGATCCAACGTGCAACACGCATGTTGGTGTGTCTGTGCATGTGCAGCAGACAACATCCACGCACAAACGAGCACATCACATCCGACGTGTGAGCGCAAGAGAACCCCCCCCCACTCAGATAAACAAAAACACAGCCTCTACTGTTGAATTACGTGTACTTTTATGAGTTCAGGCTTCTCCCCTGAAATAGAATAAACAGAATAACACAGTCTTCTATAAGGCTGAAAAACATGTCTTTGTGCCAACAAGCTTTACACAGAGATGTCTTTGTGGCTTCACCGTGCTGTATTATCAATAAATATTTTACAATCATATTGAAAAATCAGCAGGTTTTCCATAAATGCTGGCACAAATATTTACTTTCCTTTATATTTTTAAAAAGTGCTTTTGCCCCCATATAGTACAATATCAAAAGGAAACACAAGAGTCATAAGTCAGCTCCTGAACACACAGAGAGTAACAGCACCCATCCATTTCACTTCCTTTCCACTTTCACATTATGTTTCTGGTGAACACATTCACATAAACATGCATGCAGAAAACAGGATGAAGATGATGGTGAACACCTTCCAGGTACGCAGAACACGTTCATGCAGGATGACAGAGATCGTGTTTTACAGGAACCTAAACCCTGTCCCAAGCCTCAGCCTCTTCAACTATTCAGATATCTCCATGAGCTCAGTGATGAAGGCTGAATTATTATGGATCTCCAGGCATTGTTCACATCACAAGCGAAAATCTGCCACAGTATTATCTCATGCCAAATGAACGTTGCGTCTTTCTGACTCCAACTATCCTTTCAACTAGGAATTCACAGAGACTCATCACCTTGTATGACATGCATGTCAGCGAGATACAGGCATAATTATGGAATCTGAAATGAAATGCAATACGTCTTCATTTAATTATAGTCTTCTGCACTGAGGCCACGTTTGAGTAAAACAGCACATTTTTCCAGAACCTCTCTCAGTCCTGCTTTTTTTTTTTGTAAAATTTTCTTGACTGTCCAGGCATCACAATTGAACGTCTGCGTAAACAGATAAACTTCTTCTGTTGTGAGGTTTGCAGTGCTCCAAGAAGCATGTATAAGGTGTTATCAACAGCACGCGTCCTCAAGCCAGACTTGCGAGTATGCGGTTATGTGTGTCCATAAGTCTGTAAACATCCCTCCGTGTTACAACTTCAACTAGAGCAAGGGTCATTACTAACCAGTTGTAGAATTCACAAAAGGGACAGCACTATTTCAGGCCTGACAGACACTAACCTCTTGTTTATTTAAATGCCTCGTGTCAGAAGACAATTCTAGACCTGTCTTAGACAGAAAGACAGCTGATTATTGGAAGGATTCCAGACTTTAGTATTGCTGCCTATTCATGTTAAAATTAACACTGGCTGTCTTTCTTGAAGAGCTAATATCACGTTACAGGCCAGCGAGCAGGCTGTAATGGTTTAAGTTTAGTTGTAAGAACATTTCTTGTTATTTTTAAAGACATCACAACTTTAGTCTACCAAACACCAAGATGCCAATATGATGAAATCAATACAAAACAAAACATAAAAAACCCAAAATACTAATTTTTCACAACTGAGTCCCGTCGTGTTTTTAAAAATAAAACAAAGATGATGGGTTAAATATTTGTAAAATATGAAAATATATTTAAATTGTATGTGATTTAAGAAGGTCGGGAAGACACCCATATCAATCAACGGGACAGCTATAAATATTATAAAAAAAAAAAAAAAAAAAAACAAAAACTGTTTTTATCATGAAAATATCCCAGTGTGACCTTGCACAAACTCTGCTTTAAGTACAGAACACATCTGTAAGGTGTGCAGTATGTTCTTCACACAGCCCTAAGCTTTGTAAACAGCAGCCCTGCTCACTCATTGGCCCCTGAGCCCCACATGTCACACCTAGCTCCTCCCTCAACATGGGCTAACCGGCGGCAGCTGTCACATGTTCACCTCTTGAAGGCTGCTACTGGCCAAACCATCTGTGCTATGATCCTCATGGACTGTTGCTATGGCAGCATTCTATACTCAACATTCCAGCTGAAATACTGAATCCTTGTTTGAACTTTATGTTGTTCATTAACAATTTCCACCAGCACTTGGGCTTTGATATTTAACAGAACAAGCCAGCATCACCTCAGACATTTGTGACCAACACAATAAACATAATCCAAGAAGACAAAATCTAAAATGACAAGTCCATATTCAATTATATTTTTTTGTATGAACAACATAAATCTTGATATTCAGCAAATATTGATAAAAGTCTTCAATTACTCTCTGCAAAAGAACAACACAGTACAATTAAAATAATGACATTACAACTGATCCAGCACAACAGAAAGCCTCACACTGAGACAGACAGTAAAGTCTTGTAAAGTCATCTCATCCCAGTGACAGCTGTGCAGGGGGCACACGACGTCACGGCCAGACACACGGGGAGACCTGCTGCCTGTTCTTCCCTCAGAAGGCCTCTGCTGATGGACAAGCAAACTATTTAACCCCCTCAGGGCCGAAATAACACAAACAGGGAAAATCTGATATTAGCTGATGCTCATTTGGAAGGTCCACCTGAAGAGTGTGGTAACTTTGTCAACCTTCACAAAGGTCACACGTGCAGTTTGCTGGCGCAGCTATGGGTAACTGTGGCGATGAGGGGCTGGGTCTATCTTCGTCGCCGCCCAGCATCAGAGCCACGTCAGCTGTCTTGAGCTGCAGCTGCCTGACGCTGCCCGAATTTTTCGCTAATCCCCGGTGTAGAATGCATTTGTATGTGGAAGTGCTGCGACTTTCTTAAAATAGCGCCTCATTTTATGGCAGATCAAAGTCACGTAAACGCACACTTTGGGCGTACGTTGCCGTCGTCACACACCAGTTGTCCTGGACATTGAGTGGAGCTGAGGGTCATCCAACCCTGAGGCACACGGCACAATGATCTCAACATCTTTCACATTAAAAAAATAAAAATCCACAGAGAAGACCAAGAACACCTGATGCACAAGCTAACACAATTAAACGCCTTCATTAAATTTTACACAGCGCCCTTCAAAGCAAGGCTGCGTCATGCCAATTAGCAGAGATGTAAGACAGTAGATGGTGTTGCATTCATGAAGTGTAACGACTAAACAAGGTAATATCAGTATGTGTTTAAGCCGACACACTGAAGCAGAGCAGATCTGTGTTAATACAGACTCGCTGTACGACGGCCCATTTACAGGGTCAGATCAGTATCTAACCACCCAAGGCATGACAGCTGCCACGCTGCCAACTGTTCTCACCCCTGTAGCCAAGATGCCCCCAATCTCTGAGCTTCAGAAAAACATGAGTACTTCAGGAACTCTTTCCAGCCATGAGATACAGCAGGCGTGTGTGCCTGCATGAGTGTGTGTGCGTGCATGAGTGTGTGTACAGGATCTTGTTCTTTGCATTTATTTTATGAACAAACAGCAAATATTAAAATTCAATTCAATTCAATTCAATTTATTTTTATATAGCGCCTTTCGCAACAGCATGCCTCAAAGCGCTTTACAG
>JABJVR010000001.1:12559012-12583447 GCA_025773905.1 Chitala chitala | reverse complement strand
TCAGAGTGTTCCCTGTGTTAAGAGGGCATCCACACATCCCCATTCAGAGTGTTCCCTGTGTTAGGAGGGCATCCCCATATCCCCATTCAGAGTGTTCCCTGTGTTAGGAGGGCATCCACACATCCCCATTCAGAGTATTCCCTGTGTTAAGAGGGCATCCACACATCCCCATTCAGAGTGTTCCCTGTGTTAGGAGGGCATCCCCACATCCCCATTCAGATTGTTCCCTGTGTTAGGCAGGCATCCAAACATCCCCATTCAGAGTGTTCCCTGTGTTAAGAGGGCATCCACACATCCCCATTCAGAGTGTTCCCTGTGTTAGGAGGGCATCCCCACATTCCCATTCAGATTGTTCCCTGTGTTAGGCAGGCATCCACACATCCCCATTCAGAGTGTTCCCTGTGTTAGGAGGGCATCCCCACATCCCCATTCAGAGTGTTCCCTGTGTTAAGAGGGCATCCCCACATCCCCATTCAGAGTGTTCCCTGTGTTAGGAGGGCATCCACACATCCCCATTCAGAGTGTTCCCTGTGTTAGGAGGGCATCCCCATGCCTTTTACCCTCTGCCACCTGGCTCAGACTGTAGGCCCCAATGACCTTGATGGAGAAAACAGGTTTGAGAACATAAACATTTAAAAACCTCTGTTTTTTGCAGACGTATTTGGATTTTATGTGTGTTTTTCTTTGTCAGCATTTGTCATTACCTTGCTCCACTTGTAAAACAACATATTACATTGAATATAAATAAATGGTTGGATAAAGAACTAAAAGACGTCTTGCACTCTTCTTACTGACATGGTTCCTTCTTCGATTAATTATTGAAAATGGATATCTGAGAAAAAATGCTATAAATTACTTAAGAATTAATGCAGTGAAACTTATATATTTAAGAGTACACAATGAATATCAATATTAAAATATGAGCACATATAAAAAGGAATGAAAATGTAAAAAAAAGTTTGCAATATTCTCTTGTTTCATGAAGTAACATATCACTTATTTAAGCAACTGAAAATGTATAGCACATGCTGCATTACCTTAAAATTCCCATCACTGCAGAGGCGCTGGTGTAAAGTTTTATTATAGACAAAAAAAAAAAAAGCATTTCTAAAGTTTAGAGTTCTGAAGAATCAAAACAGGACTTTGGACCCATATTTAACAAACAATTTAATGAGCCTGGCAGACCCATATTTTGTTTTCTACTTTCACAATAGGCAGCAATCTCAGATCTAAGAAGAAGGTGAGAAATTGTCTATGTCTGCCAGAGTCTGCACTTTCAGATTAAAAAGAAAATCGGTACATCGCAGTTTAAAGTTCTGAAAGCTGCACTACAACCCAGAACTGTTTCACATATCATTTTAGTTTCTTTTTCCTCCTTTGCTGCACCTCGAATGTGCCAAAGCTTCAACCATGGCTGAAGTTCAACGGAGGAACAAAGGAGATGTTGGAGGATCTCTCCCGGAGACGTGCCACATGCCAGCGCACGCAGATGATGTGACTCAGGTGTGACTGTCACATGTCTGCCAAGATGCAGTGGCGCTCGCTTTAGATGTTGGCGGAGTGCGATCACGCGCCGGCAGTATGAGTGACTGAGAAGTGCTCAGGCACGCCTCACCCGCGCTTCATCAGCCGCCTCAAAAACTCGGCACATAACGATGCGGTCGTCCCTCAAGGGCTAATGACAGTGGTCCATCGTCGTGTCCAGACCCTAACGACTCCCTGGCCACACAGATCTGCATGCTTCATAGCGTGTATTTCTGGCTCTAGAGTAACCATCTCTGTTTTCAGACACTGTCTGTCTCTCACACCTTTGAGAGGCCACTCTTCTTTTTCCCCTGAGGAACACTCTGCTCCCCACAACAGCAGTCCATGGCAAGAAAACCATGCGCTGAAAAGGACGCCCTTTTCACATCAATGGGTATGACCATCTTGGCAAAGCCCCCCCCAACAGAAAACAAATGGGGCCCAGTCCTCATCAAGGCAGGATCAATGGATGAAATTGTGTTAGCAGCCTGGATAACAGCACTCAGTGAAGGCTTCAGCTGGCGGCCCACTGTCATATCCACCATGGGTCCTGGTTCTGGTTGGCCTGTTCTGCAGACTCATTACCTGTGCAAGGTCTAGGCTCTCATCTGTGATTATTCTACAAAATGGCCTCGTCAGATTTTTCACAGTGGGAAACAGTAACAGTGGTGTGTGGTTGAAGCTTTAATCTATTAAAGAACACCTGAAAGCGCAGTAATTTTAACGTGTAAATTTGTAAATTTGTGTCCTATTCCTTAATTTTATACAGCCTGTACTTAAGAGAACTCATTTTGAACAAGAGCCAGTTTATTGAAAATCCGTGCTATAACAGGATGGTATTTTTGTTTGCTCGTCTGATGGTAAAACATGGCACTTGTAGAGTGTAAAGCATGACTACTTTTGTTCACTGAGGCGATGCTAGTCTCCGTTTGTGCTCATTTCAAATGTAATTCTCAGCCCTTCTTGGCGGTAATTCTCTATCTGTATATCTTTTTGAGGTTTTGACAACGGGTAACTTGTAATGAGAAGTTTATCTGTCCCAGTAACAGTGTGCTGTGTGCCCCAGTTCCTGGACACCACTTAACTCAGTTGCTCACGCTATGCAAACCGAGAGAGCATCCGTACACTAGATGGCAGTACATCCTACGTATCCCATCTTTTTCAGTATTTGTATTTCCAATATGAGACACACAGAAAGGTTTCGTGGTTAAAAAAGGTGGGGGGGGGTTAGGTACTAAGAGTATCAAAACAAAGCGACGTAGACATTTTGCCCGACAAAATGTTTTGTGCATTGAAACGCGGATTAAAACGCTTGCAGCCAAAAAGAATAAATGAACTCACACCCTTAACGTTAACGCAAAAGTCCACCAAAATGCGCTTAAACTGTCGTGGCTGCGTAGTTTCAGTTCTTTTACAAGATGTGAAACAGAAAATCCCACATAAAAATCCACTTTGCTGTGTTAAACCTACTTGTGAACTGGTAGTTATCCCAGATTTGAAATTGCCGCACTTAATCTGGTTATTGCAACGTTTTGTACGTACGAGAACAGAACACGGCGCTGCCTGGCTGATCTCTACATGTGTAAAAATGTGATAATGTGGTGCACAGCAATAAACAGCCGTGTGCAAGCTCAGTGCTGCAGGGGAACTCTGTTGCATGAGCTTTCGTTTCATTTTGCCGCAGAGCCTTTCAGATGTATAGATGATGCTGATCCCTGGTGAGCACGTGCTGATCGCTCCTTGGGAGCGCGTGCCACATGAACAGTGTGATAAACGGGGAGAGGTCTGTGCAGACCGTGGGCAGAAGGACAGTCCCCAGCGCTGTCCCCTGAGTGCCATGAGAAACTGCCCGTCTCTGGTTTACATTATCATGTCAACACTGTACATAAATAGCTCTCCGTATCTAGAGGAGGACTCTTGGGGGAACGTCAATAAAATAACACGGAGCATGGCAGAACTGTAGCTGGTCATAGACGTCTGCATGCTTTTCCTTCCCATTGATTTACTGACAATTTTGACTCATAATGCAATTATAAAAAAACGATTACACGTCGTTTGCATGTGTTGCCCCGCGTGTACATTAGAAAGTAACGATCATCTGCTACTCAAGTTTATTACCAATTAAGTTAAATAAGGAGCCAGCAGAGTGTGGCGGCGTTTAATGGCCTTTCTCATAATAACCGCGTTATTTTGACCTGCATGCGTAAAAAAACGAAAGAAACACGTGGTCCTACAAATTAGACCCAGATACAGCTGCATATTAGGTACAGAAAAGCAAACCCATCATAAGAGTTAAAACAAATTTGTTTCTTTATTTTCAGGCCCGTTTCATTGGTCTCTTAAATGCAGACCAGAATCTCCTGTGTAGTGAAGGCTAAAGCCGGAAACGGCTTAATACCGCAATTTCCTAACCTACTAGGGCAGTAATTGAACCCCACGAAGGAGATGCTCGGCTGCGATTCCTGTGGCAACTCGAAAAAGATGGCATTGTTCCCAAGCGCAGGCGTGACGGACAGCGCATTGTAGGCACCGGCCATGTGGGTTTGAGCAAGATGTAAACACACGCAGACGGGACAGTTTAGACGAGACAGTCCCGAACTGTGAGGTTTCCTGGAGGCGCCATGTAAAGTAGATGATCTACAAAGCAAACCTTTTCTGTGTGTTTTAACAAAGGAAAAAAAAAAAATACAGACATTATGCTTTGATTAATTAATTAAAGCAATGCTGTTTGGACGCACTAGCGTGGGGACTTGGTATTGTTATGGAAAAAACAAAAAATAAACCCAAAAAATTCCCACAGTGGAACTTGCCTAGCTGAAACATCAAAAATAAATAAAATGTAGATGAGAAGCCCTCCACTAGCTGGATTTACAGGGTCGTCTTACTCCTCTGCACCCCAATATTCCTGCTGGTGCCTCTGAGAGACCCGGTTTTGCAGCAAGCGATGTGAGGTCTGCGATGTGTGCACTTCCCTATCACCTAATCCCACTTGCTTTCTAATTAATGCGAAAAGGAACGAAAACCTCCTTTGCAATATGCATATTCTTATGCAAAGCAGTTTTACCTGTGGTGCCTGGACTGAAGCTATGGGCTTTGATCTGTGCATCTGACACTCTCCAACTATGAAGAAGAAAAGAACTTAAAAATTGTAAAGAGCCTTAATTGAAGTTAACATAAAAGAAGATACATGGTGTTAATTGGTTGACGCTAAGAATAATTCAGGCCTCGGAGACTACTGTCCCTTACCACTCCCTCCCCCTCACCAAAGTGTCAAGATTTACATCTTTAATTCAAGATTTCCCTGTATTAATTCCCTCTTCGGTAGATGTAATTCATTTTAAAGTATAATAGAAGCAAAATTACTTTTTTCAGTTTCTGCTGCTTTATGGAGACAGCACATCGTCGCTAGACCTGCGGGGAAAGGTGAAAGGTGGAAATAAAGCAGGTGGAGAAGCAGAAATAGTGAAATGTTTAAAAAAGTACGTCGACATGGACGCGTGTACTTATCATTTCATATGTGACTGTTTCAGTATTTAAACATGGTTAAATGTTACAGTTTGTTATACATACACTGATGTACATTTCATATTTGTACCTCAGAATGTTGATACCTCTGAAACATGATAAATACATATTCAGTTATTAAACAGGTACACAAAGTGGTAAAATAAAAAAATCACATTTTCCAAAAAACACAACAAACACCTGCCAGCTAACAAGAACACAAACCTCTCCTGTTCTTCTTCAGCATCTTGCGCTCACACACATACACACACACACACACACACACACACACACCAGGGGACTTAATGGTGCAATAAAAAATAATATTTACATGGGTGGCTATCTATCAGTGTGTAATGCAGAGTTCAGCCAAAACCACACTGCACTAAAACATGTCTGCTAAAATGATTTCAGTGAGCAACCAGAGAGAACCTGAGGCTGTCCACAGCTCTTGCTTTTCATGGTGCCTAAGAACACCAATTAAACAAATTACAAACTGAGGATATACACTGTCTGTTTTAAATTGTGCATTAATGGGCACGCATTTGTAAACCTTGACTGCAAGTGTTGTTTCAGAATGTATTTAGTGGGAAAAATTGTACAATGTCTCTCCTTCTAGTATGTATTTTTCAGTTTTTTTTTTTTGTTTTTTTTTGGGGGGGGTTGTATATCTTTATAATATTCTTTGTCATTAGTTAATGGTTCAAATCAAAACAATATTATTTTTGTAGAATATTTAATTTTTTTTTATAATTACATAGCATTAATTTCTTCCACAATATTAAATTGCATATATACATCATACAAAAGTCTTAATTTCCATGACAGACACTCTAAGGACTGAAAGGCACTTTGCCAACATTTTCTTTAAAAAGACCTGTAGCACAGGTACAAGAGTAAATCTCTTATATAAGGAAAAGGAAGAAGAATTATAAGCAGCTACATTAATGTAATGTTTCAAGCAACAATATACTATTTGTTTAAACACAATATAAATCTGTGCTTTTCCTTAGCATCAGATTCAAATTTTTTGTTTTGGAAGTTGTTTTGAAATTTTCTAGCAATTTATTGGCGCAAAGTGCATGATCTTATGTTAGAAATAATTTGGTAAGAAAACCTGCAGGGACATATTAATTAGAAAAGAATGTAATTAACATTCCATAGTGGCTTAAGAGTTGAATATTATTACAACTGCAACCATCTGACTGATGAAAAGAAGTAAACGACAGTAAAATTTAAATTCAAAGAGCTCGACATAATGTACACACAGATCAAAAGAATAAACAGAGGAGGGGAAAAAAACACCACAAAGTTTCATTTCTTTCTGTGAGAACAAATACAAAAGCATAGAGAAAAAGAATGGGGGGGGGGGCAGTCCTGAGCAGTGTGTGTTAATGCTACCAATTAAGAGTGTCACAGTTTGTGACTGTCAATCCGATTGTGTGTCACACATATCTGTAGAGCCAGTGTCACCTCCCTGCATTCGTCAGGATCACAAACGATTTGGCAGGGAAAATGAAATTTAAATATTGAGGTTTGATTTCTCCTCTCTAACCTGACCCGTGGCTTCTGCAGCACTGGCCGCGCTGCTGCTAGCAGAGAGTGGAGCAGTGCAGCCTGTTCTGAGAGCACGTCAGGCCGTCCCCGCAGTACGTCTGCAAGCCAAAGAGGCCCTAATTATTATTCATTAGTATTCATTAGTTCCAGGTCCAGCCCGGTGTGTAGCTCATGTTGAATCAGCTCCAGCGTTTGGATCCTGACGAGGGCTGGACGCCCGGGTCAGGGAGGGAACGTTAATTAGGCCCACTAGTCACAAGTTATTTCGCAGTGTCTGTGTGCGGGGGTTAAGCGCCGCCAACGTCCTTCGCCCCTGCCAAACATGCTCGTGGAAGGTGAGGCCGGGAACAGAAAAAAAGAAAAAAAAAATCGTTGGTTTCTCATACAGCTGCTGACTTGCTGGGTGGGAACAGAAAGAATCTCGTCGTAGGAATGCAAACCGTTAAGTTGGGGTGTAGCGCTGACCTGTACTTCCTTCTCATGTGACAATGTAGCTGACCATGTGACCTCTTCCTTACTTTGCTCCAGTTCTAAATCTGTGTCTCTGCACTGTCTTTGAGGGTGCAGTAGTGACACGGCTGAAATCAGACCTCTTTGTTTGGTTTTTGGAAGTTATTTTTGCTTGACACCTTCTGAAAGCTTTCAAGAAAATTTACCTGTTGCTACAGTACTTTAATCTGTTTAAAATGTATACATATATGACAGGCACTGAAATGACGTCAGGATTTCATTAAGAAAGCAATTCATTCTCACAATCATCGCTTAATTTATTAGTCTGTGGCACCTTAGTTGTGTAATGGCACATGATAGCATCAGGTGAATTATTAGCATTTGCAATCAAAATAAAGCAAAAGTAAAACCGAAGTGGAAACTGTTATCCTTTCCTGCATAGCACGTTGCAGTCGGTTTTATTTGTGTCTCAGTACCTCGAGGTATGCCGGTGAAATAAACAACGCCTTGTGGCAGACGCTAAACAGAGAGGACTGAGAAGCGCTACTTTCCAAGTGATAGTCTGAGGTAACATTAAGTGTTTTGGAAACCTTTGTTTAGCACCTGTCATCACGCCTGTTTGTTTTGTTTTCAAACAGAAGTAATTTTTGCAGTGTGTGGGAGCCAAGAGGAGGAGGAGGAGGTAAGTGGGGGGGAAAGGTGATGAAAAAGCTGCAGCAGTCACCTGTGAGCCCCCCCTGTATGCACATAGAAAATACACACACTACGGGGACAGTCCTAACAACCGTTGTTAACGTTCAAAGACCTGTGAAGATGGTTGTGTAATTTTTAGCAGGATAGAATATGAGACTTCTGGGCACACCAGCGGTGTAGTCAAATAGTAAAGCATAACTGAATTAATTTAACAGGGAAAAAATTATGGTTGCCTTGGTGGGGGGGGCAAGACTCGATTTATCATACTGCCGTGCAGCCTTGTAGAAAGACCACGGGACTCACTAACTGGGTAAGACTTGAGGCAAATATTCATGCTTGAAATGGAGAAAGGGTGGGGGGGGGGTCTCATAGAACACTTAGCCCAGGACAGGAGGAAAACGGGTCACTGATGGGTGATTGACAGCAACTTCAAAAATGAAGTGTGATGCAGATAGACGAGTCCTCTTGGACAGCAACGGCGGCCGGCGATATGGCAGGTGCAGACGTGGTGTGAAAAGTTGGTGTGCTTTTCTGGATGTGTTGGGGCAACGTGTTAGTGGAGAGGAGCCTCCCTCTGTCTGCCCCCTACCTTGGTGTGGCTCCGGGGGGCATCCCAAAACTACAGGCAAATTACATGACACCCCGTGCATCTCCAATGTGCACGTTTTACCTTAGATTCACACTGCCGCCACATAGGTGCACCTGACAGCTTTCAGATTGCAGCAAAGACGAGAGGACTTTTTAAGCGAGACGGGTTCACTGGGTAAATGTATCAAGGGGTCTGTCCTGGGGGTGGGGGGAGGCTTTGGGGGCCCTGCTGAGCAGCACGCCTCCATGCTGTGCACATCCGCAGCTCCCTGACAGTCGTGTGCAGCCTTCACTGTAATAATGAATAAAAGGAAACTCCCTGCAGATTACATATCTTCCATGTTTTGACATTGACCCTAATACATAATTTAACCACAAAGCCTGAAGAGTGTGTAACAAGATGAGAAAAGACCAGAGAGAAGCCGGCAAACAGGACGACGCTCCGTCACGGGGCAGATTTGTATCTGCAAGCAGCGGTGTGGATGCTGTTGGCAGGGCTGGAGGTGTTTGTCTGTGTCGGGGCGGGTGCTAGAGAGCAACGTGGGACCATCGGAGAAGCACTGTCTGTGGCGAGTAAGGAGCTGGGGGGAGGTCGTCAGGAGTGGGGAAGCTTCCGCCCAATACCTGTCCAGTCTGAGAAACACCCCCAAGCGCAGGAGTGCTTAGTGGGGCTTTATGGCCTATCTGAAATTCAAGTGGAGTCTGCATGCTCCATTTCTACAGATTTAGCTCATGTAGACATCCCCCAGTCCTGGCACAGGACTGGTGAAAGCAAACCTTGGGTCAGGTGGGCTGCAGGTGAGGTGAGCTGCAGGTCAGAAGGACTGCAGGTCAGGTGGTCTGCAGGTGAAGCTTGCTGTGAGTCGGGTGGGCTACAGATCAGGTGGGCTGCCGTTGAGGTGGGCTACAGGTAAAATGGGCTACAGGTCAGGTGGGCTGATGGTCAGGTTTGCTGTAGGGAAGTTAAACATGTCACTTGTTTTGACCTGTAATTTATTTATGATAAAATATGCTAGATGGTTAGACTGAGCCTAACCATAGCATGGCACAAGGGCATTCTGGGAGTCCAGCCAGGCAGAAGGAAGTGTTAAAATGGTGCTTTAGGTCATTTTCACTGCTGTCAGAAAAGCCAGGTAATCACACAGCTAATTTCCTGTCTTTGCAAGCTTCCTGTAACCAGTGATTGTTCCATAGGCCCAAATACATACAGCTATAATCATGATCAAAAGATTTTAATAAAGCCCCCATCCATGCTTCACAGGCATTATACTGACCATCCTTAGGTGCAATCTCACTGTCCTGCATCAGATGACAGAGCGGTGAAATCATCCATAGAAACCTGATTTCAGAAGCCTGCCTTTTATCCTGGTCTTCAAGGGAAGGAGAATCTTCAGACAGCAGTGACCTTGAAATGTACAACATATGTTCACAACAAACCAAAATCAGAATCACAGCGAGGTCGTATCTGCACCAACTTTTAACATGTCAACATATTGACAAAGATCATAGCTAAATTTAAACACATCTTTAAAATAAGTATGTTGCCTTTTCACCATCTGAATCACATAGAATCGTTTATATACAAACATATATATATATATAAAAAAAAAAAAAATTATATATATATATATGCATGTTGAATATATAATCTTCAACTCCATGGGCATAAAAATTAAATTTAAATTTCACATCATTCAGATCCTCTCATACGACATGATGCATTGAGACACTCCTTAAGTGTAAGAGCTACGATTATGTTGCCCTTTGAGGCATTAGTAATTATTATTAGTAACTTTGGAATGTTTTGAACTCTGGGAAAGCATGTGAGGCTCCCTGGTCTGTGAGGAATGACCCCTCCCAGCAGGGAAGCCCTGCAGTTGAGGCGCCCCCCCCACCTTGTCTTACCGTAGCAGATCGGCGAGGAGGACCATTTGAAGAACAGGCTAGCGGGCTGCATATTAACCACTCCGTGGATGGGAGCACAGTGTTGATAAATAAAAGATCTATGGGCTTCTCGCCATAAAGCCAGCAGGTTAACGCGCACGCACTCTCTCTCTCTCACACACACACACACACACACACACACACACACACACATGCGCGCACCAGACGGGCCAGTCCAGAGGCAGGCTCTGGCAGCCGTACAGCTGGACCTGGACTTCCTCTGAGGGCGCACAGCTGCACAGCAGGGAGTGGGGAGAAGGCCCGGGCCTTGTCAGTCGCCGTGGCAATAGCCCGGCAGCACAGAGTGGGACACGGTGAGTCTCCGGTGGGGCTGGGGGAGGGGGGGCATGCTGCCATGGAGCCAATCTAATCAGCCTGTAAACACACTCATTTGACATCATTAATTGGGAGAAAGATCAGAAGGCTTCACTGAGAGGGGGGAGGGGGGTTTATGCCCGTCAGAAAATGTTCTCACAGATCAAAGATTTAGACTCTAAAATCCTTGATTATGTGACAGAGAGACACATTAGACGCTGCTTTCACTGGAGAGAGTTCAGCCACACAGCGCCAGCCAACTGGCTCTCCAGGCACGTGTTGGCATGGAGCGCTGCTCAGCTGAGGACTGAGGCAGACTACCAAAAGTGCCACAGACGCCACAGTTTACAGCCCTCCGGGTTCCTGCCAACGAGTGTAAGTGGGCAACATGGATTTTCAGACATTAGGACTGAGCAGAGCGCCAACACGTATCTGTCTGTCGAGCTGCATTTAAACCCCAAAAATCTTTAACAGAAATGACCAGCAAAGAGAACAGTCACAAAGTGAGGAATTCAGGGAATTTTGTTTTTTTCCCCTTCTTGTTATTACACAGAATCTCTGCTGATGGGTTTTTCATAATTTCCCATTTGTCAGCTAATTCAGGACTTGACGATATTGCAGTTGAGCTGCGCAGTTTTTCAGCCTCTTCTCGAACGTCCTGACTAGAAGCTGGTCCGTTGCTAATGATCCGCTCTTCACACACTCCGACACGAATCTCCTGTTAGCTTTCATTTCCAAACCCATGGACCAAATTTCAGGCTCCCCTTTGTTCTCTAGGTGCAGTGTGTCGATTCATGTTCTTTTTTTTTTCGTTACAGACGGGGAGCTAGTTTGTGCAAAACTTATTTTGTGGAGAGCGGCGTGCCGTGGAACGTTATGAAGACTTAACTTTCCCCCTTTGATTCTGTCCTGACAGTCACCCTTCAGCCTGGCTTTAAAGTCCCACTTTAAAACCTTAATGGCTGTCATGTCACTCTGCTCTCTGGACTCTTACTCAAAGTGTCATTGGCATAATGGTCTTTGCGTCCCGATTCTTTTGATCATTGACGCCAAGCGTGAAAGGGTCTGGTGCGGACTCCCCGTCGCCGCGGCATCTGACGCAGCCGTTCTGGGGAGAAACGTCGGACCGGAAATCTAAAATTCCCTTTTAAATCGCTGCTGGTGCCTAATGGCTGTGTGGGGGTACGAGTGCAGGGCCACATTTCCGCGCGCCTCCGCGTCTCCCATGCGCACGGCCCCCTGGTCGGGACCCTGGGCCTCAGATCAGAGCTCACACGAACAGCAAGCCCCCGAACGGCACCCCCGCCCACCAGCCTACACTGCCTGGCTTTCATATCCGTCTCCTGCACCTGTGTCCTCCCACCCCATCCCCGACCTTCAGCCAGATGTTCCGCACTCCCAGTGTGTTCCGCTTACAGCGTGCAGGGCATGACTTAGACGCACCTGGTCTCGTCCCCAGTCCATCGTTTCTCCATATGTGCTCCTGGTCAAGGGACTGAGCACTGCTGATGTCATGGGCTTAGGGTCAGCGAATTCACACCAGGCCTCACTCTGATTTCCCAGCATCCTCCCTGACCAAAACTGAGACACAGAGCAAATATGGGATGTTTCTAATGTGCTCACGCTTAAAGTACAGAAATGCCTACCAGTGACATAAATACAGAGCAGTAGGATGAAAAGAAATCAACAAATTTGTAATACAGCACAATATACATTTAATTTTACTGCTGACAGAACGTCAATAAAAGTGAACTTGCACCCCAAATAATACTCAAAATATTTTTTATGAGACATCTTAGTATCCTCTGAAAAAGATGACTGTTGTATCAAAGAGGAATCTTCCTGAGGAGGACTCCAGGTTACCATGACACCACAGGTGTGGAACACGGCAGAGAATTAATTTGCTGGACTGCTGTGCCACGAACCATGTAGCTAAGAAAAACAGCAAACTACAGCACCTAGCAAAACGAATCCTGAAACGTATGTACATACCAGACAGCATGTCTTTTTAACATGCTGTTTGTATCACAAGCTGATTTTGCAGTCAATATACATGGAATATACAGTGCTGTTATACTTGATATTATGCTTCATTTTACATGTTTATTTTGGATATGTATTTCTCTTTTTATATCTGTGGAGATCACAAGTACAGGTCAGCTTAAAGATGTTTTAGAATTCAATTATGTAATAAATATTCTGAATTATGGTAAACCAAAGTTAGTTACTGTGAAAAACCCAGAATCTACATTATACTGAACAACTACAGCTTCCTTACAGATGGATGTGCTCTAAATTCCATCTTTTTTTTCCAGTACGGTCCAGGCATGTCTTGTCATTTTTGGCATTTCTGCAGGTAATAGGGAAGTGTACTTCTGAGTTCAAAACTAAACTTTTCAGTGTTTTTTTAGTCAATTGATTTATCTGTTTGTTTATTTATTCATTACAAATACTGTCTGCTCCATTTCACCCTAAAATGGAGAACTCTGATCTGAGACCACGACCAAAATGTTTGTGAAATAAAACCCAGAGAATGAAAGACGTCTTTTCCAATAACTCGCCTTCTGTGTGTATTGGAGGCTGCGTCAATTTCACTTATGCACAATGCAGAACTTGGAAGAGGAGGGTTTTTTTTTTTCCTTTTAACCTTTTAAAAGAAAGAGCATTCAAGAGTGTGCAATAAATCACCTAACCTGTATGACTGAAACATAAAACATGGAGTATCAGTGAGACACGGGGAAGGCACTTTTCAAAGCCAAAGAGTATGCACCAAGAAATGGATCAACACAGACAGAAAGAACATTACCAACAAATAAAACACATTGGTGACCTGCTATCATGGGTCTGTTCTGCAGAATTACAAGGACAACAATAAAAATACTGAAAAATTTAATGGGGAAAAAACTGCTATTTGCTAATTTGCTGTTAATAATAGTTAAATAAAACAAAAGTTCCAATAAAAAGACAGACCACAGGCAATGTTTGGTTGAGGTGACAAAGGGCACACGTAGAAAAACAGGTGACCCTCCTGGCTGCTTCAGTGGAGTGACACGAGCCCCTCCCCCCAAGATCCTGGGCCATGATTGGCTCCGACGCTAACGGAAGTTCCGGAATCCAAATCCACAACCTTACAGGTAAGCTGACAGCAGTGCCTGCTGCGCTCCCGCTGTGTTTCCTACGATTAATTCAGGCGTGTAAGAGGACAGCCTAGTCCCGAAACCGTGTTTGACAAAATCTGTCGAGGGGCGCTTGCCTTTGTTCAGAGTCGGACACATTTTCCTCCATTAGGGGACTTGACACAAGTCTTGTTCCAAGCTAAGGCTGCTTACAGAAGAACATCTCTCCGTCAGTTCCAGCCTGTCACAGCAAGAACATTGGAAAGGTGCAGTGTTCTCCTTTAACCTTTAGCGTAAACTCTACATTAAAGACAGACAGAGTTAAGATCTCCAGTGCTGAGTAGTACATCAGAAAAAATGCCCTCTGACTCCTTTGTCTTCTGTTTTCTGTTCATTCCATGTGATGTTGTGGATGTTTACAGATGACTTACATTGAAGGTTAAGCTCCACTCCAGACCTGAATCTACTGCTAGCACTAAGGATATCAGTCAAGTTACTGACAGCCAACATGTCTGGATCAAGAAGATCCATGTTGACTTCGACTGCCCGTGGTGAATGGATTACACTGCCTGTGGTGAATGGATTAGACTGCCTGTGGTGAATGGGTTAGACTGCCCACGGTGAATGGGTTAGACTGCCCGCGGTGAATGGGTTAGACTCTCTGTGATGAATGGGTTAGACTCTCTGTGATGAATGGGTTAGACTGCCTGCAGTGAATGGCTTAGACTTACTGAGGTGAATAGGTTAGACTGCCTGAGGTGAATGGCTACCTGAACGCCAAAGCCTCTGAAAAGGTAAAGCAAGCTGAATGCATGTAAAGTTTTCACAAACATCACACCACTAGGTTTTAATGAAAAACCAGACGGAATACAAGGCGTCGACAGTACACGACCTTTGGTACTAACGCATTTCATTACCAACATCACATCAGTGTTTGTTAAACAATCTCAATTAAGAGAGGCTGAATATCCCTGTCTACCTGCTCAGAGAATAGCACCAGTTTGACCCTCTTTTGTATAACTGATGAGGTCATCAGCTGCTGGTGGCCTCGTGCACAGTTCTGTACATGCCTGAGTGCACAGCTGTTTTACGTGCCATACACAGTTTTTGAAGGAGAACAGTAAGGAGAGCAGCCTTTGCTTTAGGCCTCAACTCAGACTGATCACCGGATGCTTCAGTAGGTTAGCAAGGAGAGGCAATTAACATTCTGCACATATTTGATGTGGAAATAATTATGCTTATTTTACTGAATATTTATTAGACATTAATTATTGTTCAACAAATCATAATGCCAGCCATATTACCAGCCGTCTTTATTTTAAATGACTGTGGAACCAAACAATGCACTAACCAATTAAGAAAACATTTAGAAAAAAGACAGGACAATTAAAGGCATGGAGATGCCAACTGCCTTGGTTTTAAAGAACAATTGCCAACAGCAAAAACACTTTACAGATTAATAGTCTTAGCATAATAAATGTCAAAACCAGTGATTCTCAGGGACAAAACATTAAGCCTGGTGCAAAATACAGAAGACAAGCACGCATCTAATGAAAGCACATATTCATCAGCTTATGAATATGAACAAGGCAAAGACCAATTTATTTTATCTGAAACCACGGCACATCCAGCGTCACGCGCTGCTCCTGTTTCCGTGCCAGAGGATGTCAGGGAGGCAGATCCAGCAGTCAGGTGTAGGACAGGTAAACAGTGGAAGGGCCTCACCTTCACTGGTCCTCCACTACCTGGGCACTCTCGCAAAGGAAGTGTCCAGACAAACAAAAATAGAAACGTATAACCTGAAAATAAACTTTGTAGCCTTGGAGGTCGGAATACCATTAGACATAATAAACCAGCGGAAGACGGTATCAAGATGTCGTCATGTCAGCGACAGCGACATGTATCTAGGTGCTCATTATTATCCTTGAACAGCACCAATTTACATCTAATGCCATGACTAATTCTGATCCAGTGTTGTCAAGAGGGATAGCTAATGCCCAGGATGAGATGACAGTGTTCTTGTCAAGAGGAGCTAGATGGAGGATTCCTTGGGGCAATGATTTAATGCCCATGTCAGGTATTGCTGTCAGGCTTTTTTAGCCAACCATTACAATTCAGTGTACAGTACTGGGGACTAGGTCCTGGGCTGCTCGAAATTCTCTCCCTGGCTAAGAATGCGGCTTGCTTCCACTTCTTTTTTTCCAGAACAGATCGCTATAATCTACAATTAGGCCATTAGTGACCCTTAATGGCATCTTCCACTGTCAACTGAAGTTAGCTGTATCGGTGCATCGTGACAATTCACTGAGGATTGACCGAGAAAACGGTAAAAACACAACAAGCTCTGCAAAGGTCAGAGGAAACGTTTGGAGGACGCCGAGCGCTCGTGCGATCTTTCCAGGTTTCGCCGGCTTCTTACTGGTGTCACTAGTGCTGTTTTACTCTGTTTTTGTTGTTAAACAAAAGCAGACAAACAACGCCCCCTCCCCTTCCGTAATTAGTGTGCTCTAAGATGTCTCAAGACAATTTCATTGTTTCTATCTGCCGAATTTTTAGCTGTCAGAAGGAAAGTAGAGCAGTCAGCCCAAAAGGGAATAATCTGAAGCAAAAAAGGGTTTTCTTCGAATGCAGGGAGCTGTACAAAACAAGGGCTGGCTGAGGTGTTCCTGTGTGTTGAGAGAGTGTCGGGGGGGGAGCAACCAAGTGTTGCTATTGGTCCTAAGAGGGGTCACGAGCCTGACCAGTGGGGGAGGGTCTACTGACTCAGGCAAACGCTGTAAAAAAGCACGAGAGGGACCAGTTTTGTAAATTTACCGCCGCATGGATTTTTTTTTAAGTTCTTAAATTCTAGCTACAATGATTTAAAGTATTTCACGTTTTAAACAGTCTAAGGTTCTGCTGGGGCAGCTCAGGTTATTGTCCTCACTGTAGGTAGTCTTAGACACATTTAGAAACCTACTTTACTTTTATACATGGTGAACAAAAGAGCAAGGAGCACACAGACTGACAGAGAAGGAAAAGCAGAGTAAATGCTTTACCACTGGCATAACAACAGGCATGAGCCTCGGCCAAACTGAGCTATATTTTAGCTTCCAGCAAGGCCTTTAGTGTTTCAACCCTTGGACCTCATATCACAGCTCCTTCACCTTCGCCTTCGAGTAAAGACTAGTAATAAGGCATAGTGTCCTTCACGAGCTTTGCTATGTGTAAAGCATACGATACAATTTAAACAAAGAATTTCCCATAAAAATGTCCGCCTACCCCACCAAATAAAACGTCTGCTCTGTCTGCTCATATACTTTAAAACTGAGGGAGGTCCAGAAAGTGAGGGACAATCCCCAAAGGTGGAGCTACATGGCGCTCAGTGCAATTTCTTTTAGGATCATGCACCCGTTGGCCTCGGAGTTGGCCAGCAGTGGTCTCAGATGTTCGACCAAGGAGAATAAAGCAAGCTGGTTTGTTTAGCTCTCTGCTGCCACTTTAACGCAACGACCTGGTGAGCAGGTCTTTACCACCCAGTTGGTTCTCCTTCATACCCTTGGCCCCCTGTAAGGGGCAGCATTCCTGATGTACATGGAACATAGTAATAAGCAGCTGTGTGGAGATCGGACAGATCTGCTGGTTCAGTTTGGTCATAAGAGCTGTTTTTGAAAGAATGTTGCTAGCGAAACTACAGTTTAGCATAACAAAACAGCATTTATACCGAACAGGGACCATATCCCTGTTTAAATACCACCAATATTGGCAAATTATGTCCACGGAGCTCAGCCTTGGGACATGAAAGATCATTGGCTGCGTATACATGCCCTCAGCATTCAGATCTGGTCCTGAGCCTGCATCTGTTCACTCTTGGTCACTCTGGGGACTTTCCTTCTGCGAGACCTCTATGAATGTCACAAGACAGCATGCTGACAGTGCTGTATGTTTAAAACGTGGTCCAAGTGGCGTGACCCAGCGGAGAAACCTGTACACATTCCTAATTCTCTCATGTTAACAGTGGGCACGTGTCACAGCAAAGAGCTGACTCTGTTTTCAACTCCATCAGCTCTCCTTGCCAACAGAACAAAAGGGTGTGAGACCCCCCTCCTACACTTACACACCCCAAACCTCTGCCCTCTTAACGAGGGTGTGATTAATGACAACAAACGCTGCTGGTTAATGAGTTTGTGAGTTTGTGCAGCAAGCCCTTGGTAATGTTTTCCTTCAGCTCTTTACAGGGCACGTGCAGGAAGTCACTGCCAGGCCCATCTTTGTTTTCACAATACAACCCCATTTTTTCAAGAACTGATTGAAGCCATTCCCTTTAAGGTGCCTTATGAGGGGGGAAAAAAAACACAATAATATCAATAACAGGTCTTGTGTTGATTCGCTGTAATCAAGGAAAGGGAGGTCAGCCCTAGAAACCTGTTCATTTGTCCTCCTTGAAGTCTTGATAGCCATTAATTGCACGTGGAATACAGGCTGAATTGGTTTGGCCTGACTGGTGTGCACCCCCACCCCCCATCCTTCATATGAACTGGAGCCTGACGCGACTGATTACGGCCCTCAAAATGCCCCCGCTCCACTGGAGGACGCTTTCAATTTGGGGCAGCGTGCCGAGACAGGAACCGGAAACCAATTAGCAGCCAAGGAGGATAAACGGGCATCTTTCCTCTTTAGAACGAGCAGTTTGCCTAATATCCCAATTAAACAAGCTCCAGTGAAATTTCTGTTTCATCCCTCCTGATGTGGGGATTGAGTTAAATGGATAACTGCAGACAGGCCCGGTGACGCCCCACATCTGGGGAAATGGGTTTTGCAGGTCTGGACTAAATAGCCAAGGCAAAGGGATGTCTGTTTTTGGGGACATCATGAGAGAGAGGATCTTCTGCCCTGAGAAAAGTAGGCTTCTACTATCTCCACCCTTCCCAACTGACATTTTTTCTCATGCTTACACAAATTCACACAAAGAACAGAAACTATAGTGTCATCATAACAAGCTAATCACCAAACTGGGCATGCTGTTCATCTCCCAGCACTCTGGTTCCAAGGGTTGACACTTAGCAACTCTGCCCTCTGCTGTACGGAGGCAGGAATGCATGCTCCTGTTCTGCAGTTTCATTAACCACAAGAAATGCTAAAAGCAACCTTTCTTGCAGTACAAAGCTTATATATCCTAGTTTTGTGCCATTAAACCATCAGCAGGCACAGTGAAGGAGAGAGACTCTAAAACACCATGCCACCTACCACACAATGATAGTGGTATTGCTTGCTTTTTAGGCAGGGGTGCTGTGCCACCACTCCTGGCACATGCCATGGTGACCTGCCCTCAGCAGGAAACACATTGACCTTTGGCCTTCCTTTGTGATGTAATTATTTCTTGAAAGAGAGGCCCATTCTTAGTCTTCATATGAATTACAGCCCAACTGGGACAACTGTCTCATCATCGGACTGCTGTTTGCCTTCTTCATGTACACAAAGGACGAAAATGAAGTTAAATATCTTAAAGTGCTTCCATTGTTAAAATCCAAGGTTTAAATGGCTGCGACATAAAAGTAAACTAAATGGAACCAGGACTGATTGTTAGGATAGAAATGTCATTGATGAGTGTTTTCATGGGTCATTAGTCTGTGTGGGACTGTGCAACCAGTAAAGCGTTAGTACTTCTCAGCATGCAGGCCCCAGAAGCAGAACACGGGATCGCTGTTGGCATGTGAAAACCTTTAGGACAACCCAAATGTTGGTGTTGTGGCTCTGAGAAAACCAGAGACCATTTCTGTGTGTTTTTGCTCTAAGTGATTTTGCATCGATGGCGCCAATTCAGAGCCACGAGAATCACAAACAGGCGGCATAGCAGCTCCGTGCCGCACCGCGCGCTCGCTCAGCGGCCTCCAGGGAAGTAATTATAAAAATAAATAGGGAAGGGGCAGGAGATGCTAATTTGCGTGCCATTGTTGACAGTCGGAGCGCTGTTTAACATGCATGGGGTGGACCTGTGGTGTCGGGTTTTGGGAAGGACGGGTGGTGGTTCGCGGCCGCCAGACATCGCAGCGTTGACATGCTTTACTTTGCTCAAGCAGAATACCCGGTCTCACCTGGCATCCTGGCATCTTCACCATCTTCATCCAGCCACTAGACAGGTTGATGTGGACCAGAGTTGAGCACACACACAGAGAAGGCTTTTAATTTCAGTACGTTCATGTGTGTGTGTGTGTGTGTGTGTGTGTGTGTGTGTGTGTGTGAGATATGTTCAAGAGCCTGCCTTCAGATGTGCCTGGTTTGAGGTGCCAGTTTTGTGTCTGGCAGACACCTTTGCTTTGTGACAGTGTGCAGCAAACCCAGCACACTGGCAATGCCCGTGGGCATTTGTGCTGGGCAGAATCCATATCACACATGAGACACCCCCCCCCCCGAACTTTCTGCTTTTGTGTGGATTTTCTACAGGACTGTCTCAGATCACCCAATCACTTGCAGCGTCTTTCTGCTCCAACAAATTTCAAAATAGGACAGCAATTTAAAAAAAAAAAAAAAAAAAACTTTATTACTGACCAGGATTACTGCCACCCTGTAATTTAAAAAATGTTAATTTTATAAAACATGTATATCCCACTGGTGTGAAAGGACTACACATTAAGTACCCCAATAACAAAAATGATAAAAATATTAACTTAACCAATAGCCGATTCTGTTATGAAAATGACACTGTATTGTAGAGATGTCTTTTAGAAAGGCAAAACAGAAGTTATATTGCATGAATCGATTACACTGATGACTATTATATCATTACTACAGTTCCTCTGTCGTAAAACACATACCCCTCTGATAGCTGAAGACGAATTTGCGTAAACTCATCACAGAGCATACATTGTCGACCCTGACCACCATGGAGGAGACCTGCCTCAGTAAGAAAGCTTATGGTCTATATGCTTGTTTCTGAGTAGGTTACCCTGAGGTACCCTTGAACAAGAACTTGGAAAACGTCTACTGTCAGTAAATGACTATAGAAGCATTTGACTGTAGGTAGAAGGCATTCATTTGGGTAAAGCAAATACTAGTGTCTACTAAGAAATTATAGGCTGAAGTATAAAAATCGCAGAATACTGACCCTCAACTGGACAAAGAACAGGTCTGATACAGTGATGTATAATAACGTATCTCCACAACAGAAAATGCCCTTCATATATTCATCAAGGCACAAGTCAAAAAGCGCGTGCCAAGGGCAGAAGAGGTGTCGTCACATTAACTCCTGAGATAAGCAACAAAAATTTAAAGTTTTCCCCGGACTAAACACCGAGGATAAAATATGAAAAACTAATGAGGCTGAGTGGCATCAGACAGCGATCCAGAGAAAGTTTCTCCGAATGAACTACGAGAAAAACACCTTTGAATTCAAGTGAGAACAGAAGCGTACAGTAGGTAACTTCGCAGAGGGGTGAGTCTGCTCGTGTCATACTCTCATCCTTACAGTAGCGGCGCTAAGAACTGATTGATCAATTTGTTTAATTGAATGTAAATAATGAATTCCCAGGGAAAAAATTTTAGCCCAGTTGGTAATTGCGAAAGATCACAGCTTGCAATTTAAAACTTCAAACTGCAAGCGAGAGGCGTAAGAGCCGTAATGACGACTTCGAAGAAAAAGAAAGAAGTGGGTCTAAGAAGAGAGAAAGAGAGAGAGAAAGAAAAAAAAAAACCTGAACTAATGAGGTACAAAGACCTAACGAGTTTGGCGAAGAAAACCAAGTGTTTCCAAAGTCGTCTTTAAACTTGGCGAGATGAAACGCCGATGCGCCAGTTGTTTTTGACAGCTGGAGCCGGCTCGCGCCACCGCTCTGAGGGGGGGTAATTCCCTATTCCTCCTTTATTATCCGCGCTCCCGCTCTGGGGGGGGGGGGGGGGTAATTCCCTATTCCTCCTTTATTACCCGCGCTCCCGCTCTGCCGGGATCTCCACTTCCCTCCTCTCCACTCCCAACATTGATTCTTGAATTAGACTTTTATTGAATAATTAATACGCCGCTCCAGTGATTGATGATTTGCATGGCTTGAGCATTAGGTTCTCAATCTAACGCCGCCCGCTGTAATGTAACCGTATCGAAAACGCGTCGAAAAATGTTTACCCGCTTTGTGCCTAATGCAGGCTTAAGTAGCTATACTAGGGACATACGATACTCTCTGGTGGGGAGAGTACGGAACTCCACTCCGCTCTGAAAGAACAACACTAATAGACCGTGCTCAGGAACAGCCATCAATGGCTGGTGCAGTAACGCTGGTGGTTAGACCAGCCTTAGTGGGCCTGGCAGTCAGACAGATTCAAGAACAGAATATAACATTTATTTATTTATTTATTTACAGTAAGTGTTGTCATAATAATTGATACCTTCAAAGATTCGAACGCTTTACTTAAATTTGGCAGGCAACGAGAGGTAATAAGAATTGCAAACGAAAGCAATGTTTGTCTCAGCGAATATGTATTAGAGAACTGTTTAAGCAACAGGTCCTGGAGGTGTGTGTGAAGTAGTTAAAGTGATGAGTAAATTCCTTTAAATTGTAGCAAAAATTGTGGAGGTGCTTTAATCTGGCCATGAAAATCCAGGTTCATGCTGACCATAGCAATGCTTAGGTTCACACGTAAGTGTGCTGGCAAACAGCTGTTGTGAACTATTCTGCCAACTGGAACCAACTGGTGTTGCTGTTCGAGGAAAAGGTGGCTTACTGCAATAAAGAGTCCTTCAACTTTTCAAGATAATTTCCTGCAGAGGTATCCGGGCCCAACATTTGCATGCTGGGAAACTTGTTTTTCCACCAACAGGCCCAAGGAGTCTCAGATAATGTTAATTGCACACAGTCTCACCAACAGACCTGAACTAACAAAGCAAAGCTCTCCAACAGTTCTGTAAATACTGTTCACAGAATATACAGTGAGTTTAATAATACAATGTCCCACACAACAGAAGCTGTTTATGAACCCCAGAAGAATATTACATCTCACAAGTCACTTTTAATCAAACCATGTGAGTAGATAATTTCAGTTTCTTAATGAAAAATTTAAAAACCATGACGTAAAAGCACTTTTTTCAGTTGTGGTACTTCATCCATCCTTGATAATTCTATTCCTAACCCATCCAGTTTCTAAACTTATCCTGATAATGTTCATAACTAATTAATGAAAAAAAATTAAGAAATTGCAAACTACTATTATATTACTATTACAGTTTCCTTCAGTACCAATGTAATGCTAATTACTGTAATTCAATCAGGACTTAAAACAGAAGGGGAAAAACCAGTGTCCAATGAACACAAAGAGTTTTAAAGGCACGTTGGAGAAGGGCTGTATTCCCATGAGCTTGTTGCACATCTGATACATTGTTCAGAAAAATCATTAGGTTAAATTAAAAAGCTGTTTGAAAGTAACTGGATATTTTAATGAGGAGAGAGGTTAAGATGGACACTGAGACAGAGCAGTGGAACAGCAACACGATACATCTGCAATAAGCGTGCATTGATTATCAATCAGAAGGGTCGCTCACCCTCATTGCCTGCATAAACCAGCAGAGTTTGTTCAGAGTCAGTCTGCTCTGCAGAGCCTCTACATAGTCTGCTCTGCAGTGTCCCTACACAGTCTGCTCTGCAGTGCCTCTACATAGTCTGCTCTGCAGTGTCCCTACACAGTCTGCTCTGCAGTGCCTCTACATAGTCTGCTCCGCAGTGCCTCTACATAGTCTGCACTGCAGCATCTCTACACAGTTTGCACTGCAATGTCTCTACACAGTTGTACTGCAGTGCCTTTACACAGTCTGCTCTGCAGTGTCTCTACACAGTCTGTACTGCAGCGTCTCTACACAGTCTGCACTGCAGTGTCTCTACACAGTTTGCACTGCAATGTCTCTACACAGTTTGTATTGCAGTTTCTCTACACAGTCTGCTCTGCAGTGTTTCTACACAGTCTGTACTGCAGCATCTCTACACAGTCTGCACTGCAGTGCCTCTACATAGTCTGCACTGCATTGTCTTTACAGAGTTCGCACTGCAGTGTCCTTACACAGTCTGCACTACAAGGTCTGTACACAGTCTGCTCCGCAGTGTTTCTACACAGTCTGAACTGCAGGGTCTCTACACAGTCTGCACTGCAGGGTCTCTACACAGTCTGAACTGCACAATCTGCACCGCACTGCAACCCTACATAATTCTCTTTGCAGTATCTTCTATGTAGCCACCTCTGTAATGACCATAAGAAGCTGATTTAATGTTGAGTACACAGACTGGCAAATCAGAGGAAAGGGTGACTGCAATGCAATGACTTAAAAAATGAGAGTAGGGTCTGATGTTGAAATGTTATGATTTACAATTCTCATCCTGTGCAAAATGTTCTGTAATATCATAATATCAAGTTTTCACTCATTTGCTACAACTAGCAGAATAACTAAAATAGAGAAGTTGCATCCTTCAGGCAGCCATTGTGGTGGAGGTACCATGTGACAAACCTTACCCTGAGCTGAAAGTGAGGTGGAGAGATTGTCCATTCCAAAAGGCGGGCTGCGGAAAAGCAGCGTGAGCGCGGGGGCCGGGCGGGCGCAGGGGCTGTGATGCGGCCGCCCCGACGTTTGCGTGAGATGGTGGTAGACAGGCCTGACTGCGCGAGCGGCCGGCTCGCTGACAGGGTGGCTGTGGTCCTGACGTGAGTGGCAGCGAGGGGAGCTGAGTGTGGTGGCGGGGGCGGCTGTCAGCTGCGGGGACGGGTACAGGTGGGGTGGATGGGGGAGCCGGGG
>JABJVR010000001.1:12545946-12558912 GCA_025773905.1 Chitala chitala | reverse complement strand
GGGGAGCCGGGGGGTGCAGGGGGTCATGGGGTGGGGGGGCTCCCAGTGGCACAGCTGGATGTCAGGGCCAGCTCCTCCAGCAGGTGTCTCATCTCTTATTTATCTCCTTCATTAGCCCCGTGTTTTATCAGTGGCAGCCATGTACACAGAGACGACGGGACGTATGGAAATGGATTCCCACACACACAGAGACACACACAAAAACACACCATCCAAACTCACACATACACGATCCAAACTCTCACACACACGCACACACCATCCAAACTCTCACACACACACACACACACACACACGCGCGCACACACCATCCAAACTCATACACACACACACACACACACACACACACACACACACCATCCAAACTCACACATACACACACACACCATCCAAACTCATACAGACACACACACACACCAATCTCACTCGCACACACACACATGCACGCACTCATGCATACACACACATACAAGAGATCTTAGAAGTAAAAAGTACACACACAAATGCATACATTCATTCATAAGTGCATGGTTTACAAACACACACTTTACAAACATAAACAAATGCAAACATACTCTCACACACACACACACACACACACACACACACACACACACACTTCAGCTGTTTCTGCTTTTCTTCGTCTCTAATCCTGCATGAGAAATGTGTTGCGTAGCCCCTTGTCAGACTGCACAGCTGCACGGGCGGCTTTGTTAAAGAGCCCTGCTTCGAGACCTGCGCTTGGAAAACGACAGTCATACAGGACAAGAGAACTTCCTTCTTCCTGTCACATGTTCTCACGATAAAACTACATACTCTGAAACGATTCCAAACACAGTGTTAAAGATGCAACAAGAATTCTCCCTAAAGAATGAAGTGCACTTGGTGGCTGGTTAACACTGACCTGCTGATCTAATTTCACAAAAGAGTGTGTGGCAAGGTGCATTCCCATCGGGCGTCCTCATTCACCTGACACCACAGGACCATGCAGACAGTGTGAAGACACACATTTACAACCTCTAATGAACCTTCGTAAGGACCTACTGGAAAGCGAGTCACGGAGAGTGCGACAGATGACAATGACACACCGTTGTGATTTTACCTCCGGTTTCATGCTTTTTCCATCTTCCATCCATCAGATCTTGTTGTGACAATGACCTGCTGGCAAAATGTCCAAAGGATCACCCTTGCTCCGTGGCAATACAAAGACCTGGGCAGCCGTAGTATTAATGCGTGACACATTAGCATCCGAGGGTCTCCTGCCTGTCCTCAGGGAACCGTGGGCACTCACGTGAGCGTTGCCGAGAAGATGAACTTTGACCCCGAGACTGACAGCCGCTGAGTGAGAAATTTCTGCCAAGGTTAAAATCAAAGAGGACACTCTATGTTGTTGGCTCAGGTGTAATTATTGAACTTAACATTACAACTGTCATTTTGGAGGAGGAATAACCAAGGGCCTTAAATAATGGACGAGTTATGATCCACAGGAGACCCGAGTCGCGCTGCGCACTTGTTTTTTTCTCTGTGCCATCGTCTCATCCGCGGGGGCCAATGCTGTTGTTTTATTTAGGTGGGGGGGCTCTTCGTTTATGTTCCTGATGCACGACACTGCAATTGACAAGTGCTGCGTCCTCACTGATGACTGCGGCAGGGAAAATTCCAGCGGGACCGGCTTTTTGTTTGTCAGCACACATGCTTTTGAAAGCAACAGTTGTCAGTTGATTTAACTATAATTACTCCAACACCTGCTAGAGCAGTGTTAGGGGTTACGTTTTGGCCTTTGGACAGCGTGTTCAGCTACATCGCATTGTTTCTTTCATGTAGAGAAGCAGCTTTTGGTTTTTTTTTCTCCTAAGTGCCTCTGTTCTTTTCAGTTGGAACGAAAGCACAGCATGGGCCAATTAGATGTGGTCCCTGACACGGTTTCCATGGTGACTGAGTAAACACTTTGTGTCCATCATATTTTTATTCTCAAAATAGCAATATGAGCGAGGTGGCAGGTGCATAACTGTGCTGTAATGCGCAAGGAATTTAAATGGGAAGGCGTTGATGTCCCACACACAGGCTGAGCGGCTGGATATGCAGAGATATAGGGTTTGCCTGTGTGCCACCCCCGAACCCTCCCCTAACAACATGCACAAGGCAAGACTGTGTGTAGAGGTTTTCTCTGGATGAAAATCGTCAGGCGACTTTACAGCCTGTGTCATCTCATGGCAGCATTCCTTAAACAGAGCATACTGTACATTTTGGAGGCGTGAACATGGGTTTTCCAGCCCCTCCCCCCAGTTTCCATGCTCAGAGACCTTCCTGTACCAAACATCCTTTCCAGCACATCATCAAATGGCACTATTGCATGGCCTAAGAGGCCTATCGGAGTTAAAAGAAAAAAGAAAAAGTTAAAATCAATACATGAACGAATGTACAGCCGCGGTTTCTCCATTTGGAAAAAAACGGCAGATTCCAGAAGAGTGCTATCTGTAAGGATATGAATGATGTGCAGGGGACGAGTAAAACTCTAATGCACCCTGCATGGCGGTGGAGACGACACTTTGTGTATGAAATCACGTCCAGTTGGCTTCTCTCTTGTACCCCACCATTCTGTTGTGAGAGCTGATCACTTCTGGCACATTGTGTGTTTTTTACCTCTTCAAACACAAAAACACAGTCACCAATTCACTTTGATTATGAAGAAGAATTTTCTTAAGGTTGTGTTTATTTCTCAGCCAGAAAAAAAGGTGCCTGTTTAATTTCTTCCTTGCTGAAAAGGTTTTGATTGTATTGAAAACCCACCAAGCTATTGATGCAGTTAAAAAAAATTTTACTCACAAAAATTACAGACACTTTGTAGGGTAGTAAGGAAGCTGTGATGAAAATTTATAAACAACATGCAAAAGTAATGAATATAACCACTTTTCTTCTGAAATCATGTATACCTCAATGTAAAGCCAAACTATTAACATGATATCTATAGCTCAGCTCCTTAATCAGCACAAAGAGCTGCTAAAGATTTTGTAAAACATACAGCAATACAAAATTAATGTAAGTTTACGACCTACTAAACATTGTATGTCTTAAGTGGAGTTTATTTTATATGTGCTTAAATGTTAGTTTAGTTGTTCTACTATTTTTACCGATCCACCATTTTTCAAGAACGACAGGCAGCTACAGTATTAGGAAAACCTAGTGGTCTGGTGTCACATGGTCCGATTACAGTCCCTGAATCTGATAGGTCGGTGCTGAATGTGATGTTTGACATCACCGCATGTTCACATTTTCCCTGCGTGAGACTGTGAGCGAGTGCTCTGAAGGACCACGAGCTGACGTGAGCTGACGAGAGCCTGGGCAGGTCTTTGTGCCGGAGCTGTACTGCAGATGGGTAGACCGGACCTGGCTCTGGTTCTGGGTAAACTGGACCTGACTCTGGTTAAACTGGACCTGGCTCCTGTGGTACGGCCTGGCGTTTTGTGACGTGTTCATGTGTGTCTCCCGTACAGGGTGCTCATTAAAGGAGCTCTACAGCCTTCTGGTTTTCCCCTCTCGGAATTCTGGCAGGTGCTGTCGACGTTTTTGGTTCGTCTGACAATCAGCTGCATTTCTCTCGGTCCAACAGCTGTTCATAATGACTCCCTTTCTACAAATTCACATTCGGTTATTTTACTGAGGTGCCATCAGTTTAATTGGACATTACAAATAAGTGAACTGGACTCTGATCAACTGAAGTTCAGTTCTCACAGATCCCTCCTGGATAGAAATCCATTTTTCGCCATGACAGTGTGTTCCACCTCGTAATAACACAGCCAGCACTGGAAAAGAGTAATTAATAAGCCTTGCTGAATCTGGTGAAACATATTGTACAGTGAAAGCAATAACAGCCATGTAAAAACAGGCTAGCTGGGGCCTTACAGGAAATGGTGGGGCTCTTGTTTCAGCACCCCATCATTGCAGGATTTTTCATTTTGAACCAAGCTGAAAAGATCAAGTAATTGAAGCTGAGAGAGACAATCCCAGTGTTGTGGCATCTCCGTGCACCAACAAAAACCTTCAGTGGTATTAAACCACAGCACTCGGCGCCTCGCCCACTCTGGTGTTCGTCTGTTGGGGGGGGGGGGCTGTTATAGGGAAAAATAGAATAGGTTTTTAATGGAAACACCTGAGTGTGTTTGTCATCAGGGCCATGCATCATTGTCAAACGTGGAGATTACACCTCATTGTTTTTGTTTTGGAATTGTGACTTTGGGGTGCGGGGTCCAGGACCCCAAAATGTAAATAGCAGAGAAATTAAATGAGAGACAGACAGACAGACAGACAGATGTTCCAAGGCAGAGAAGTCAGCGTGCAGCAAATGCTGCTGTATTTTCACACTCCTCCACTTAACACAAAAACACTGTATGCATGTTTCATATCATCGACAGGTTAACTGTATTAATCCACATGTATTTAACCTCCTAATCTCAAATGTATAAAAAGGCAAGTAAAAAAACTATAGAAGTTCAAAATGCAGAACTAAATCAGAGTATCAAAGATGACAAAATTGTATTGTTTCCCAAAAACAAATAATATGCATGTTTATATTTGCAAACGTTTTTCAAAGGTTTTTAAACAGTGCATAAAAAATTTGTAAACTCATTCTACTCCTTTAACAGATGTTAAGAGAACAGGAATTTGTACATTTGGACAGTGCTTTTTGTTTGGGTACACAGGAGAATGCTAATATATTATTTTCAAAACATTAAAAATATATTTCTTTACACCCTAGACACAAAATGTATTTTAGAGAATTCTGTGACCTGCTGTGCTACCCTGCCATAATCACTCCATTTTTAGAAAAAGTGCACAAGTTCTAAAACACCAAGCTACACAATCACCAAATATATGAATGCAATTTTCTTTTTAAGGATCTCTTCATGAAAAAGAGAGGACCCATTTGTCTTCCTTTCTCTTCCACGGCAGCAATAATAAGCCATCTGGTCGATCCAAACATGAAAGATTAAAATGATATACAGTATGAAGGCCCTCTATTCAATTGCTAATGTCCAACATTTGAGATGCAGAGGCCAAAGCTGTCATTTTCAGAGGAAGAGGTAATTATAAGATTTCCTTACGGAGATGTTTTGGATCAGGACTCTGCCGTGTGTGACTTGAAGGACTCATTTACCAGAGGAGAACAATGCTCACCAAATGTCTTATAGGCTAATCTCCCACAATCCTTTGTATTCATTGACGCCTGCTCTTTTGGGCCTGAGGAGTGGGCAGACTTCAGGGCAGAGTGGGTCAGTGGAAAGCCCCACTGCCACAGGCTAGTTTGGCTCTAGAGTCATTATTTATACTCCCCCCACAATGAGGCTGGTGGCGAACAGGCAGGGGGGCAAGGTGGAGGGGCAAAACCAAAACGGGGATTTTGGAGAGACAATAAATTGTATGGGTTTCCTAAAGGAAACGGATCCTTAATTAAGTGTATGTTGGACATTAAGTTTCCTGCAAACACAAGTCAGTATTCTTTCTGGTTCAGCTCAGCCGTTTGGGGAAAAGAGTGTCCTGTCAGGAAACCAGTTGGCTATAAAGGGCACGGCGTGCATAGACGGGAAGGTATTGAAACACCCAAATGAACAGATGTACACATCACACAGGAGCAAGACTACTTTTGTTATGGGGTGAGGGGGGGTGGGTTGTTCATGGAACTCATTGCCATAGAAATGTGTTGCAGCAGAGTGTGAAAGGGACAGTTGTGTCCTCTCATGCAAAGATACCACCTTCATGTACACTGGGCTTTCAGGAAGAAACTGCAGCATTTACTTTAACTGTTGGGTGATATTTCAAGAAGGTAATCTGGTTTGGGGTCCCTGACACATCTTGGCTTAGCCAAGGACGGGGTTTGGGGGGGTGCGCCAGTAATGCCAGCATGCGGGGAAACACTGGCACTGAGTGCCAAACATGATCGTGTGTGGCAGAGCTCAGACCCCACAACACGTCTGGCGTGACAGTGGCAACGCCCACTCCTACATGCTGTTGGTGAAATGACTTTCAATTATGCATAAACTCATCAGATTCCACTGTCCAACGGGAGCCCAGCTGAGAAAACTGTCGCATTTTGTTTTGCAGATCACCTCAATGGCTAATACAATTTTCTGGAACTACCAACAGCTTGATTTCTGCTGCTGGCTGTAAAATTTTTGAGTCTGAAATCCACGCGGCTCGCTGAAACATCCATCGAAAGCCGTGCAGTGGTCACTCACTGTGTCCCGCACAGACCTGATTGTCCCAACAAGCGAGCAGGGGTCCCTCCCAAAGATTCTCAGACATCAGGTTTCAAGGTCTAGTAAAACCCAGACCAGTCCACATGTACACAATTCCCCATGCATTTCAGCATTTACTCGTCAACAAACAGTGCTGTCTTTATATACAGTTTATGTCTTTCCTTAAACAATTCATATATAGGCCACACAAACAATGCAAAAAAAATCAAGGGAAATCCAAATGTTTCCTGTGCCGTAGAGAGACTCAAAAACGGAACATGTTTTTGTGCATCTTCAGTGGGTGGGGAGTTCAGCTGACTAACAGTGCTGTAGCTAAGCCAATAAAATGACTAAATTAAAGTGTGATTCCATACGCTCACCTCCACTATACATCAAGCAGCATCTATGCCATAATTTAGTTTTTTTTCTTCGTCTTGACAGGTTATTATCAGGCTGTGTTTACCTTTTTATTGACCCCGAGAAGCTGGTTAACTGCAAACATCTTGACCTCTTTGCTCTGCCGTTTACATCTTAAATTAAAACCGAACACATTTGTGCGAAACACACATTATAAAAGTCTCAACAAAAATAGGTTAGTAAGAAAATAATTCATTCTGGATGGTTCCTTTTTTCCAGTGTTCTATGAGATCAAAGCCTTTTTTCAGGCCTAATTAACAAAACTAATGCAGATTCCAGACCTTCTGCCACTAGATAGGGCCTTGGAGGAATAGAGCTGAAATTTTCTGCAGATTTAAATAATTAATATGACACCTTGAGCTCCTCACAGAAAGGGAAGCCCCATGTTCGAGTTTAGAACAATGTCATTGCCAAGTGTAATGCCATTTGTTCAGATGAAAATGAGGTGGGTTGACTGGGGCGAGTTCATTGTCTGTTATTCTGGTGGATCAGCGAATTGTTGCGTTCTTTGTCATGCTAAACAGGGCTTTTCAGGGGAACTTTGTAAACCGGACCCTGCTTCGTCTTTGGGTGCGGGGGGCAGCAGACTCGGGACCTGCCCGGGGACTAGGTGGTTGGCCATTTTATGGTTCCTAATCTCCTTAATCCCCCTTAGAAGGAGGCTTGTGAACGCAAAATCCGGTCCCAGAGGTCCTTAGGATTCAAACGCTGCACTTGAGAGACTGTATCATTTGATAAAAACGACAGCAGACGGAGCTGGAGCGAGTCCGCCAGTGCCCGCAGCCTGCTCCACAAAGCCAGAATCGACACACTCTGTGCCCTTCCATCCCTCACTGTAATCTCATAACTTTCCATCATGATCGCGGTCGTGGAAAGGCAGCGTGTAAAAGGCAAAGGTAATGCGACGCATTAATCGTATACGTGATGTGGCCTTTACACAAGTAGGCATTCATATCCGTACCCCTGACAGCTCATCCCCAAAACTGCCTCTCCCCAAAGGCGGCCTCCATGGTGCCTAAAACCCAGGCTAATCCATCTGGCCCCATTGAAATTAATTCTCTTCTGGCTAGATAATCGTACCAGAGCACTCCTGCTCACATCATTATTGCTCCATTAAAACTGGATATCGAGGTCTTTCGTGAACAAGTGAGAGTCCCACAATTTACCTTTAAAAGAAACCAACAGGGAGCAAGATGGGAATTTAAGAATATTAATCTGGTTTGGTCAAGGTTAAAATACCCCGTAACGTGACTGGGTCCTGGCCAGTGTACATAATTGGAGGCATCTCAATTAAAGCAATAATTTATCGGTAGCTTCATTTTGTTTAGATTAATCACGCAGCAATCGGTCACACGACGCACTAACATTTAACTTTAAATTGAAGAGTGCTTTACATCAGCAAAGCCGCCTAAAACTTTCCTTTTAAAAAGTTGCAGCAGATTCAGGTTTGAGTGAAACCTGGCCCAGAAGCTGTCCTCCCTCAGATCCACAGAGGGACATTAAGAGCCAGGGGAAAGCAATGTCCCCTGAAGGGAACTAGGTAGGGTGCAAAGCTGCAGAAAACAGGTCTGTGATCATCTGGGCAAAGCTCCTCTCTACTGAACACTATTTTAAAACAGCAAAAAATGGCATCTCAATCTGTTTTAATTTAAAGAGTATGACAGGAGAGGTTGGCTGTAAAATACTGCCTAAGGCCTGGCAGGAGCCAAAAGAGACTTTCAGAGCTACCCCTGTTTTTGGTGAGAGAAGGCAGGTGATTTTGAAACACAGCCGCTCCATCTTTCTGCGAACCTGTAAAGCAGGATCCAGGTTCGGGAGAAACCGTGCGGGAACTGGGTGGTTTATGTCAGTTGGTCTCTAACCCAGAGGTCTGTTTGGACAGCAAGCCTGTCGGCTGCACTTGGGCCGGTGACCGATTTCCCCAGTTTTGAGGCACCCGTCTTTCATTTACACAAACTGTAAAGGGTTCAACGCCCCACCCCACCCCCACCACCACTAGAAATTCTGTGGTTAAACCCCCGCCCCTCTTTGAGTCTCTCTACTCATAGCCAGCAGCGGGTAACACTAGAGTTCAAAACAACAGCCGTAAGTATGGGCTGTCTTCAGCATGCCAGACTTGGTTAGCGGTTTCATGTCTCTTAGACATGAGGGCAAATTGCTGTAATCCACAAGAAAAAAGAAAGAGAAAGCCCTTTAATTCCATAGCCTGTACATTCTGCCATTTTTAATACATTGCTTACTTTGCAGGAAAAGCACTCAGTTCCTTTCATTTCTTATTTTCATATTCAGGCTGAAATATGCTCTGCCCCTTCCACCTTTACCTTCAATCATCTACTTCCTTCGACAGCATCAGCGATGATAGCATTAGTATTGACAGCATTTAAATGTACCTCCTCTATGCATGGGCTATTTTAATTGTCAAGGTCATAGAAGTGGATATATAATCTCAGAAGATGGTGATATACCTCAGTTAAGTTAATTTTTTTTCTGCCAAAGGTAACATGTTCCCACACCGCTTCTGGGTCATTTCCAAGGGCATACCTCAGGACTCCTTCTTTGTCTCTCTGGTGCACAAAACCTTATTCACTGACCTCTGACCCCCATATCTGACAGTGCCAACCTCCTTGACTTGGTAGCTCCCTGACATACATCTCTGCCTGTGCCAACCTCCTTGACCCGGTAGCTCCCTGACATACATCTCTGCCTGTTCCTGCCTCCTTGACATGGTAGTTCCCTGACACCCATCTTTGCCTGTGCCTGCCTCCTTGACCTTTGGCCTTCGACCTTGTCTTGGCTGGCTTGTGCTAACAGCTCCCCATACCCTGTGATATTGCTGGAGAACCTGAGCTTGTGTTGAGTAATGCTGTCTGGAGCTCCTGCAACACAGGCTCATTTGACCTGCTCCCTGTCTGGATGTCTGACTAAATCACACAGAAAACACAGGCCTTTGGACACTGCCATCCAGCAGGAAATATAATTAGCCCTATTCCAGCCAGGACGCCTCAAAGGTGTGTGAGAAACCGTGCCTCCCATTCAATTTGTGGAGCATCAGCAATATCATTGCTGAGCATCGAGTCTGTTCTCTGTCTTGCCTTTTCTCAGTTTTCATGAAACAAACACTGAGATTTTTTTAAAGCACACTGAAAGCCTTGCGCACTCATCTCCTTTCAAACGCAGAGTCACAGCTGGGAGCTCACTGATGGTGGTTCTGCTGACAGGCTTTGAGCCGATTCTTGCCGCTCCAGAAATGCTCAGGGCACAGAAGAAGACTCCTCCCCCAGCCCCTCTCAGAACCAGCCCAGCTGTACACCCTGACAGGAGCATCAAGGTAAATTCAAAAGACAGGCTGACACCCACTGAGAAAAGCAGTTTTGATGGGGAAAATGGACCACTTTAGAGTATACAAATAACAACAACGAGTGAAAACAGCAAGCGCAAGTCCAAAGGGGAAGAGAAGCGCGATCCGCTTCAGAGGAAATTAAAGGAAGAAAAACAGAATCTTATAACAAAAGGTTGTTTTGCTGCATCAATTAGACAGCCTTGAAGTGTGAAAACTAGAACAGGTGTGTGGTGCTAAGTGGTGAAGGTGCAGGTCTGTACAGTGCCCATGTGGTTCACAAGTTCATCTCTCTGCTAAAGCTGGAACCACAGTGTCAGGCCTGTCAAGGCAACACAGCACTGTCCGGAGTGAGCTGAAGATCATAGCTTATCCACACACACACACACACACACTTTTACACACTCCCACACACACACACACACACACACACACACAGCATATTCATTTTGGGTCTGGCAGGAAGGGCCAGAGGAAGTCATCCTCTGGGCAATGAATTTATTCGCTTAATCTGGGCTACACCTGTATGTCACGGCGGGTGGACGATAAAAGGTCAGAGGAGTGGGCCAGGGGAGCCTTAATGACAGAGATCTACATCTGATACCCAGCGTCTGGGGGCAGGGGTGCTGACAAGCACATGTGAGGCTGTGGGTTACTGGCAGGGCCAGAAGCCTTGGCCGCTTGATCATGAGCAACACCCGGCAGTGCTCTTCTGATGTCACACATGGAAATATCTGTCATGGCTTTGCATTGTGACCCCCCCCCCCCCAGAACAGGTGACCCTCACGCCCTCCGTTCTCTTTCAATGGGCTGACTTGGGGAAGCTGGCCATGGACCTGTTTACAGCACATTTTTTCTTCTTTCAAATAGGGTAAAAAAAAAAAATCACAGTTTGGGATCTGGCCCTATAGCTGAAGATATGAAATGCAGGACAAACAGCTGTGCAGAATAAGCCAAACCTTGTTTGAAATGGCCTTGAAGGTCAGGTGCACACTGAGCCAGCATCCAGCCTATATCACTGTTCAGTCCTACCTAAAAGAATTCAAGTATGGCTGGACAGGTACCGATATCCTAGGCGTTTCAGTAGCGAGTCACCATCACTCTTTCAATGGGCATAGTATGATGATGTCACACTGTCAAGTGGCACATTCTGATGCTGTCACACACTTTCGGTGGGCACAGTATGATGATGTCACACTGTCAAGTGGCATATTCTGATGCTGTCACACACTTTCGGTGGGCACACCACGATGATGTGACAATGTTAACTGGAACACTCTGGCGATGGCACGCTCCTGTGATGGCACTCTCTGGTAATGGCACACTGACAATGGCATGCCCTGGTGACAGCAGTCTCAACAAATGGCAGGATTCCCCTTTGGCACACTCGGATGATGACTTTTTCCAATCATTGGCACATGGTGGCAATTGGCACACCCTGGCGAGTTCTGCACCTCCACTGGTGAAAGCTTTATTCTTTTTTATAATTACACAAAATTTCACGGAACAGCTTGACAGGTCCAAGTGCCCAGGTTTGCTAGTTAAAACCTAGAAATGGTGTGCTTTTTCATTGCGCTTTGCATAATCTCAAAACAGGGTACAAAAAGTTGTTTACTCTCTTTTGTAAAATGAAGATAACAGGATAATGAATATATTATGTTGAAGAACAAACGCAGCTCCTTCCTCCTCAGACACAGTTCAATGCCAGTCAAGTTTGCTTTAATAATTTAGCTGCTTAACGCTAACGCTCTCCGTGTCTGCTGGGTAAAAGCGGAGCAGCCCTCGTGCTCTGACAGAGCCGTGATGTCTGGCCAGCTAACGCGGGCGGTGCAGGCTGCCGCTGCTTGAATGCTAAGCTGGAGCGACGTTTTCGTGCGATGCTGTTTATGCATGTGTGCTCCGAATGGACACTGTGTAAATTAAATGCAATTTCTTCACCTGCAGAGTGCCGGGGCAAGATTAAACCCATGCATATATGCATGGGCCTGCGGTGACCTGTCGGGAGGCTGGTGATTTCCCAGTGGGCTCAGCTGATGCGGCTCAGCCTAATCCTGACGGAGGTGAGGAAATCCTGCAGCGGGTCAAAATTGATCTTAATTCTGCTCCTGAGTCGCTGAGGGAAATGCAACAGAACCGGCCCAGTAACCTACACCAGCCGTCCCTGGGTCAGCGTCTGTCCTTCATCTCAGCCGTCGTTGTCATTGGATTTCCTGACTGTGTGAAATGACAGTGTTTATAGCACAAGGGCTATTCTCACCCCTTTTTCCAACATGAAAGCCAGGGGTAACATCTCATTCAACAGTCTTATAGTGGAAGGTTGTGTAAGTAACACGATTCATCTGGTACAATTAGTCCTTAACTAATAAAGCTAATAAATAACTTTATTTAAATTCCCCCATATGGATGTTGGTGGAGGCCTTTCCATTGGCTCAGTCGGTCAGGCCCTGGAGTTTTAATACAGGGGCCAATTACTGGGGATTAATTAATGTAGTATCTGAGAGGTAGCTACTCCTGAGTTGAACCACATTACTTTGAGAATGACTGATGTTATAGTTTTTCCTGTGAACTACATTCTTACTGTAATCCACTTCATTTAAAAAACCATCTGACATGTTATGTAGGACTGTGTTTTTTACTGGAATAGTTTGGGACGGAAGGACACAGGTTTTTCCTCTCCCAGGACACTCACGCTAAAATGACAAGGAATTAGATTTCAAAATCAACACGAGCATTTCCGAAACATGCACACATGCATACTCATAAACTTACATGTGAATTACTTTCATAATGCAAACAGTTTGAATACATTTCATTTGGCCTTTCGACAATAATGTGGCTGAACAATGTACCTCACCCTCAAGTACTTCTCTCAACAGCGCCGTATGTCTGACAAGAAACTGGACACCTGCTCGAACTTACAAGACAAGACTTACAATATTTCAGCTATATATATATATATATATATATATATATATATAT
>JABJVR010000001.1:12482061-12545846 GCA_025773905.1 Chitala chitala | reverse complement strand
AGATATATATATATATATATATATATATATATATATATATATAGAGCTAAACTTTGGAAGAACTCTGTGGACTGGCATGTTACATGTATATAAATAAGATGCCAGTCCAGAGAGTTGATCCAAAGTTCACGCAGTCAGACGCCTGTTTGCATGCTGACGTATGAAGACTGACAGCACACAAAACCAGGACCAAGGTGAGGTGAAAACACAGGGATCTTTTTGTAGCAGGCAGTGTTGATTTGTGTTGGGAATGCTGCTGATTGACAGGGCTCCACCAGAGCACATCTGTAATGAGGAGCCTTCTCTCAGCCTTTCAGGCACCTTTGAAGGCGTTTGTCCTGATAGCGGCTGGAGTAATGATCAGAAGAACAGGCACAGAACCCAGGCCCAGGCCTTGTGGACGCAGCTAAACACACGCCCAAATGGTATACAGTCATTACTCAGGGCCGCCTCGTCTGCAAGACCCGTAAGTGCCGGGAAAAAATAAACAGGGCATTAGCTGGTGTCAGGAGCTGTTTCTTTGTCCTGGCCAAGGTTACTGATGGAGGAGAAGATCTCGAACCTCGACAGCTTGCTGCTGAAATGTAAACGTCGCCACTTAGTGAGGGCTAAAAAACGTCTCAGAAGAACCATTAGGGTGAGCGAAACCTGGGCCCATGAAAAATCACTCTTTCCGAGCAGGGAGCCGGGCCTGGTTCCAACGCCCCCCCTCCCCTGCCACGAGCCATCTCTAGGACGGGAGCACGTCAACTTGTGGCATCTGGTGGCTCAGGAAGTGGACCTAACCAAGGGAGGGGGGGGGGCGTAGGGGAGTGTTCATTATTCAATTCCACCTCATTTCTAAAATTCGTAAGTGTACAAAATAAGAAATGCAGCGGGGGAGTTTTTTTTTCAAGATGCATGGTGAGGAATGGTCTTGGGTCTAGACAGAACTCCTGTCCCCTTCTCTGCATTCAGGGGGGGGCGGTGGGGGGGTGTCAGTATGTGGCATGTCCTGGTTTAGAAAACCACATTTACATTTACCCAAAGGGTTCCCCGTGAGCAAGGGTCTCATTCAGGACAGCCCCAAACTGTTCCAGTAAATAACCAGCCATACGAATTGGTAAACCGAGAATGGCACACATAAAAACCACTTACTGAGGTACCAAATATGACGAAAGTGTTAAATACATCAATTAGCCATAGTGACACTGTTTTGGTACTGGCTTGAGAAATAATATTAAAACAGCAGTACATGCGTGAGTTTTCTTTTCAATTAAGGGGACTCTACTCAGCTGGGGGGTTATACTTTGAAAGGGAGCTTCTAGAGCATTGAGCTGTGTGTGTGTGTGTGTGTGTGTCTGTGTGAGATCACAAAGTAATTAACTAAATCAGAAGGAAATCCAGTAAATGACTATGACTTTCAAGGGCTTTACAGAGTGACAGAGCAGAGGTCAGCAGTCCACTGCATCTTGGGATACGTGTCAAACGAAACAGATTTTCAGTGTGGCAGCACTTCAGCAGTGCTTTGGTCTGTTTTGTTTAATTTGGTTTAATTTAGTTCCCGTCGATGATCAGCGGTTTGCTTACCGAGATACGTCTCCACAGCAAAAAAAAAAAAAAAAAACGAAAAAGAAAAAAAAATACACAAAGAGGGATGCAATCGTGACCTGAGAAGCTCAGGCCTCCGTCGTGCTCCAAGGCTGTCAAAACCAAAATTAATTAGGCATCAAAATGACTTTTTTTTGTAGATTCATGTCATGATGCTCGGGAGACTGGGTAACGTGGTTAACATGCTCGCATCATGAATTTTTATTACATCATTACATGGATACAAACGCACTGAACACAAGAGCGAGGCTGCGCCAGAGCCAAACCTCCAGCTCCAGCTCACAGACACGCGTGCTTCTCAGCTTGCCGTGTTCGCGCATTCATAAGAAACCCTGTGGAAACCATAAAATACGATGTTTGTGTTGTTCTTTCATGCCATTCACAGATGATTTTTTAAAATTGCTATCAGTGCTCTTACAGTTTCCTCAGAGGCCCGCTTACAGGCAGTATTCCCAGGTGACCAAGACGGACAGGTAGGTCATTACATGCAAAACTCACTGGTCCATCTGTCGACTTTTAACGTGTTTTTTCTTCCTATTCAATTGTGTCAAGCGGCCTATAAAACACGCTTGAATTTCACGACCATTACACAAGACATTTATAATTATTTTCTACGATCTTTAATGGGTCAAAAGGAAGATAACTACCTACGACTGCTGCCGTGTCCTGCCAGCCCACCTTTAACCTCTGGTGATCCCAGCATTCCAACCAGGAAAGTGTGTGATATTAAAACAGGCCACTTTCATCCCTGCTTAAGTAATATCATATGCTTCACATCAGAGCACGCTCCGTCTGGCTGAATTCCCACTATAAAGCGACTGCTGACTCAACATGGCATGTATGCTGAGCATCTCACACACACACACACACACACACACACAGTCCCACTTAACAGTGGCAGATGGTATGAATCCTAATGCATGTTTGAAACATTGCCTTTTTAGATGGAAGGCTGCCTGTATTTACATGCGTGACATATTTGTCCTTTAAGTGAGCAGTGTGTTGAGTTTCCTCAGAGAAGCATGGCGTGCTTTCATGGCCTACCAAACATGTGTGTCCCTGTGTTGGTTTAGCAGGCAGGGAGCATCAGTGAAACGTGGCGGTTAAAAAACGAGGGGCCGATGTTTTGGTTCTCAAACAGGAAGGCAGGCCCTCGTGCGCCACACAGTAACACAGAACGTGCAGCCAGACCCAGCTGAGGTAGAGCTCGTTTTTATCACCCCATTAAAGGGCTTTAATACTGGCACAAAGAGCATGCTCAATTACCCCAATTCCTGAGGGGTATGGGCAAAACACACATCACCTGGGCTGGATTTATTTCACTATCCCAAAGCAACCTCAAATTAGCAGGCACCCATTGCTGCTGAGAAGGGGCAGCCTCTGTCCCCTGCCCCTAACCAGCCCCCCAAAAAAAAGTGTTCTTAGGGACATCCTACTCACTACGTCGGCTACATCAAAGCAGTGTCCTGGGGCTAGTGACCTTCCTCCTCCTCCTCCTCAGCCTCTTTATACCACAGCCACATGCTGACACAAGGATAAATTATGTTTAGCCTTGAAAAATAGCAATAATAAAAATGATAATAGTCACTTTTGTAGTAAATTAGCACAGAGATCTCCATATACATACGAATCATTGTAATTTAAATATACTCTTGCCTTTAAAACATGCTGCTTTCATGCTATTGTTTTTGACGAATACTGTAGAAAAAACGTTCACATGATGTGATAGAGTGACGTCTTTGGTGGCCTGCTGTATGAGTATGGGTCAAATCCTTTCTGGTAAGATTTATTCAATAATTTGCCTCAAAAGTGAATATTTTAAAAGCAGGATAGCAGCATGGCAATGCCTTACACTCTGTCTTACTTTTTATACACACTTTTTCCAAGAGGCTTTAATGACAGTCCATCACAGTGGTCTTCACACAGAAATAGGAGGCCTGTAAGACAGGTCTAAATGGGGGGGGGCACGTACCTGCTTTTGTCTCAGTGCTGCCCCCACCCTTCTGCTACAGCACTTCAGTGTCTGCTGTCATCTTCTGCATGTCTTATGGCGTATTTATTGATTCTTATTAATAGACTCTTGACTTAAAGTGTGACCCCATTAGATCATCCCATCCAAATCCAGTCACAAGACGTCCTCTGGTTCCCAGGAGGGACTCCAAGACTTGTCATTACTAATCAGCAGCAGCCAAAAAGCAGAGGAAAAGTAAAAGGGGGTGGGAGCTTGTTTTGGGGGGGGGGAGTTGTGGCTTAAGTTAGCATAGAACAAGAGAGATCTCTTTCTCTTATGCCTGGTCTTTTTTCCTAATACAGGCTGCGCTATTCTGACAAAATAAAATTCTTTCTTCACACCTTTCCTGTTCTACCACACACACTTTCACACTGCTACTCCCCCCCACCACCACCTTCCACCAAACCTCTTGTAATTGTTTGTCTTCCCACCTTGCCTCCAAACAGGCTTTTAGCTAGACGGGAACGCCACATCAGTGTTGCAAGACAGTGCTTTATGTGGCGGTTATGCTTAGTGACAATGTCTGGCGTGTTCCACTGTGATCTACCCATCAGTTAGAATAACCAAAACCCCAACGCCCTTTTCTGAGCTGTCATTCAGCTCTCTTAGGGTGTGCTGTGACTGGGTGCTGTCTGTCCCTCTCATGTGCAAGCTAGAAAAAAAAAACTCCTGACCTGTGTCTCCTGCATCATGTTAATTTCCATCCTACTAATAATACCGTCGCAGTAAACAAACGCACTGTGGTGCGCTCATTGCATCTTTGTTACAGACTCTGTCATTCATTACGGGGGCTCTGAAACGCTTCTACTCAAAGCAGTAAGCGATGCTCTGGACTCGTCCGTGTTTGCGATGTTAATTGCGTTCCGCTGCTGGGAGAGCTCGTGCAGATGAAACGGGCGCCGGCGCGCGCCGTAATCTGACCTGCACGGCGGCTGCCTTGGTGCGGAGCGTCGTTCGTGAGATCTCTCCCTCGTAACACGTCACATCAAACGATCTCATTATCTCTCCCTGTCATCTGAATTCAAGGCGCCCGTTTTTAAACTCCGCACAATCTCTTGTCAGCGGCTGAACAATGCGGAATAACAATTCCTCCCCACTCGTCGCTTTAAAAACCTTTATTTAAATAACAGATGTCTAGCCAAGCCGAGGAAGGAAGAAGAAGGCGAATCGAGCAGTCTAATGAAACCTTTCATAATCTGCTGCTCCTCCGATGCGAGACAGACCCGTGACACACTGTATTATTTTAATTATTATTGCAATGATTAGATCTGTCGCCTTGGGACTTTTACCGCATGGAAAGAAGGGGAACAATCTCAACACCTGAAAGGACGTTCGCCTCGAATACATACATGTAGCGTTATGCAACCTGCTTGATGGCGCTTACCCTTCGGCGGGAGAAGGTAGCTGTTGGTGTGATGGCAGCATGAAGCTGCTGCAGGGTGACATGCTCGGTGACCCCGCTGCTGCTTTCAAATTTCAAACAAAGGAGTCACATTGTGAAAATAATCACACTGTGACACTGAAGCAAACGTCCCTGGACATGTCAACACTGATGTTTAAAAGAAGGTTTAGCTGGTGCAGGTGTTTAGAACTGAACACAACTGGTGCAGGTGCTTAGAACCGGACACAACCGGTGCAGGTGTTTAGAACAGAACGCAACTGGTTCAGGTGTTCAGAACAGAACACGGCTGGTGCAGGTGTTTAGAACAAAACACGCTGGTGCAGGTGTTTAGAACAAAACACGGCTGGTGCAGGTGTTAAGAACCGAACGCAACTGGCACAGGTGTTTAGAACAGAACACAGCTGGTGCAGGTGTTTATAGCTTAGCAAAACAGCTGTAGCCAAAAAATTTGCATGCCGTTAATGCACAGAGGGAACCTTCCAGTACATTTCAGTGCACAGCATGTCCACAGCCCAGGCGTGTCTGCTGAAACTGGCGTTGCACCTGTGGTTGGCCTTGCATTCCAACCCGCTCATCACAAGGGTAAGGGTTTTTGATGTCACACACTCCCGTGACACCACTGTTGGCTGTTGTGAGCTTTGACTCCTCTTCGCCTCACACCTATATGAAACAATAGAAATGTTTTCGGTGAAGGTGATAAAGGCTTTTGTTTTGTCTGTAATCCATCACATGTGCTGTCAGCCTCTACAGTTTCTGTGGGTTTTTGAACAGCCCTTAATCTGACAGCCTCACGCGTCATAAAGCGCGAAGCAGAATCGGATCAAAGTGGCGGGAGTCAACAGCGGATTGATGGGGCTTGCCATCGCGTTTGTATCTTCATACTGGCTCTGACACTTCACTCGGCTGGAACTTTTAAAGGCAAGTGGCTATGGGGACGCGCCTACTTTGGGGACTCCCCCTGACTGACGTTAATGCATGTAACCTTTGTAAAAATTCGGGCTGAGTGACATGCGACATTACGCTGCCAAACGATTAAGAGTACTGTCTTACGCGTGAGACGCAGGTGTTTGGAGCGGCAGCAGCCTGCGTGTGTCTGGGCCGAGCTGTCAGGGCCGGGGCCGTGAGGACAAGGACGATCTGACAACGTATCTGAGCCACGGGAAACCACATATTGGTACGGCACCGTGGCACGAAAGCCTAGAGCTTCCAGGCGGATTCAAACATTTATGGTGGAAAAACATCAGAAACGTAAGAAAGTACAAGACAAATAAAAATATAAAAATTTGTTTAAATAATTTCTGCCTGAACTGAACTTACATTTTATTTATAATTCGAAAAGCACTAAATTTTCGTTGCTCAAATTCAAAATCCAGCCATCGTTGAAAAAAAAATCATGAATGGTTAAAGTCATGAGGTATTTTTTCCAATTTTTGTTTTTTATCAATTATCTGTATATGCATAATTTACCGGTAATATTTTACAGTAATGCAGGAATACATTGTATTACATAATACAATTATATATACACACTGCGACCCTGAATTGGAAAAGCGTACACTGAATATATATATATATATATATATATATATATATATATATAATTTTGTATTTCACAGCGCTCAGCCAATGACTGTCGTCCTGGTTTGTAACTCGTTAGCCAATGGCCATCCAGCGTTCTCTGTTGCAGCTATTGGCGAGTGGAAAAAAAAAAGTTTGGGTGTATCATGGACAGTAAATCAAATACCGCGGTCTGATAACCTCATCTAGTGTTTTTTTCCTGTTCAAAAAGAAGAAGAAAAGCAAGACTTGCATGGAAGCCTACAATCAGGATTTTCCAGATGTTCTCTGTTACTCAGCAAATATTTTCGTGTAATGCTGCTATGTGATCAGCCCGTGCCTTGAAAAATCCCGCACTTTTTTTCTGAAAGAGACAACATTTAACAGCCACCAGTATGGACTGTACAACATTTGTTTTGGATATAAACTTGTACAGCACTATACAATTTGGAAAAAACTAAAAAATAACATACATTAAGAATGTTAGCACAAACTGTGTGCACAACAGCCTTCTGACACCAGTCTCGTATCGTACACTGAACCCTGCTAACGTTCAAGTTACTGACTCGTGCAATTTCAGTTAAATGTTTACCATAAAGATCTCAGGTGTTCAGGGTATAGCCTCAAATATCAACCCGGAAAATGATGCACAACGTTCAGCAGGGGTGAAAAGGCAAAACGTAGTAATTATAATTACAAATTTTAGCAGCTGCGCGGAGCGCCGCTCTCATTACTGAACCTTTGCCTCGCGCTAGACACAATGTCCTCAGCCCCCCTTCCAGAATGAAATACAGCGGCACATTTATACTAATGCCCAAACCTGTTATTTCAATTGACCTCGCTCACATCAAGCTGTCAATGAACTCAGTCCAGGACATAAAGTTCTGTGCGCTCAGGTGGACTCCACCGTAATGGGCATTTGTTTTCAAACATGGCCTTTAGGTAAACGTGGGACAATTTGGAGAAAAACTCAAATTATGTGACAGGGCATTTAGCTGAAGTGCATTTAAAATAGCAGTCACTGGACAGCCAGGAGCGGTTATGGAAATCGCTCCACAGCGAGGCAGGGTAAGGGGATTCTAAGGTGGGGGGGGGGGGCTGCACTTATTCTCAGTTTAAAACATGAAACCTAAAGGAAAGCTGAACATGTACACCTCTAACATCACCTGGCCTGTCAAAGTATTTGTGATAGATTTTTTTTTTTTAACTTGTGTTTTGCAAATGTGGACGTTTAAGTAAAATGACACCCCCATCCCTGTTGTGCGTACCAACAGAGGAGGAGCAGAGATCCTAATGGCTGAGTGAAGTGCATCTGATGAAAACCCCATGCATTCCAAGCTCCAGAATTATAGAGAAAATCATTTACGTTATGCAAAAACGTATCTCTATGTTGGTCAAGCCCTTTTATATATAAATATATAATGCCTTACAGATTTGTACTGTTGCATCTAATTTTGTTTTAAAAGTAAAAACCACCGCTGAAAGACCACCCTACTGTTGGTGGTGGGGAAGGAGATTACCCATAACAAAAGCTTTTTAGAGTTATATCATGATGTCATGAGTAAAAACAATAACTAATGCATTTCTTTAATGAGTAACTGTCATTTTTTCAAAACCAATGTCTCATTTAATTTTTGCGACATTAAGTTATAAAAAAAATCATTATCTAAAATTATAATCTAAGGAAATGCCCAAGAAGACTATAATAGACGTATCACTTTAATATTTTAAAATATTATTTTAATATTTTCGAGATGCACTTTGCACAAAATGAAATGACATGGTCACACGTTTGTAAAAGAAAATCCCTGTGACGGGGCAGGGCGCTGTATACCAATGATGTTCACCATGACTACTCTGTATTGGCTTTAATGTTTTAATTTTTCTACATTTTTGACATTACATATTTGAAAAGGAAAAAAAAAAAGAATAAGGGAAAGAGAGAGTGCCTTATTAGCTGGAAAGACAATGGTGACACAGTTACTCAAGGCAGAAAAGTGCAGCCCCGCATTATCTGAATGAGGCGTGTATTCAGAATGAGAGCACCATACCTTGGCAGGGGCCTGCCTTTGTCATGTTTAGCCTTGGGTGAAGGGAGCCATCATTACTCCCTGTTACAGTGCTGTTAGTTTTCTGGTGTGTTTAAATTCTGTTTTCTTTTTTTTTCCTCCTGTTGATAAAAGCATTAATGATTTTGTAAAAGCGTGCTTGAAAAGAAAGGAAAAAAATGAAGAAATGATGAAATCCATTGCGTTCTGATACACAGACCATAATCCTGAAGTCTACAAAGTGTCCACCAATTAAAATCTCCTTGCATTAACATGAAGCTCAGCAGCAGTTCAGCCTTCTGTTTTTCCATTTTAATACATTATGACAGTAACCACAGTGGATGCTTCGACACAACATGTATATTTGAAGCACATGGGAAAAAAAAGGGAAATTTGACTCTCTCACAGCATCTTGTCTTGATTTTGTGCATGTTAGAGGCATAACATGCCTTCAAATTGCGGCTGTTGCATGATGCTACGCCATACGGGGGCTCGATGGAGAGAGAGGAGAGGATAACCTAAAGAGAAAAGAGACAGACAGACAAAAAGGAAAGATGTCAAAGTTAAAAGCAAATAGATATTCTGCTTTCCACTGGTAGTCTAGCAGACTGTCTTGTTAGAATCTTTATAAAATCTAGATGATGTATCAGAAGGCCAAGAGGGCGTCTTTGATTGCAGAACTATAGCTAAAAAATACATTAGTAACTATCCTTGGCTGTGGAACTGAGGCCCAAAGATAAAGAGAAGGGCTGCGTCTTCACCCCCGTGTGTCAGGAGACAGCCATATAAAACTTCTTTCTGTCATTTCCAATTTTACTGATTTAAATGTACAAGAATGGATGGAGCCTTCCACCAAAGACTGTCACTGGAAACCTGGTTTGTTTATTTAATGAAGATGGTGTCAGACCGGATCTTTGTCCCTGCACTTGAAACAGCGGCAGGTGTTGGTGGCAGATTTAGTGGAACAGGGGCACCGAATTAACAAATTCAATTTACATAATATGTGCCACAGGACGGAGTGCGTCTCTGGCAAATGTGTGTCTCCCCCCCTCCCCTCCCAGAGCAGATGTCCACCTACCTCGCCTCTCGCCCAGGGAGACGGGAGTTCCGGACTTGAACTACTCTTCTTTTAACCCTTAAGATTAACGAAACCCTGGACAGTAATGAATTATACTTGTTGAACCTGATTCCTTCTTGAGCAAGACGTTAAGTTGAAATGCCTTTATGGTTTTAAATCCTGTCGAGATCTTGGAGTGCTGTTACCAGGACGTGCCTTGTCTGGTTAACATCAAGCACGGTTTGTAAAGAGGATTGAGCCTCAGCTGAGCCGTACTGCTCAGACATAATGAATTGCTAATAATTATTTTTACGAGATGCTAATTTTTTTCTACCTTGTTTTTCTTGAACCGCATACTTTCAGCTTAATTACAGTGTCAGGGCAGATGTGGAGAGAATATAATCACACATAATCTATTCCTACCCTTTCTTGTCCTAAAACAGCTGTTGCCACTTCAGAAAGAACATAAACAAAGGCTGAAGAACGCAATTAACTCAAATGGAATTTTGCATATTCAATAAACCAAAACCAAAATGAAACATTGTTGCGCTGAGTAGAAAACAGACCCTCTGGCTGTTGTGTGAGGGGAGCTTTCCGCTTGAAGACTGGAAGCCTCTGGCCGCTTCCATTGCCGAGCCTCTGACAAACTGAGAGCCCCGCTGCGTGCATTTCCCATGATTCAATTCCACGAATGAGCATATGCTCATCTTTGTGTCATAAAGTTAAATTATGTGCGGCATAATTGGATTTTGTCTTTCTTATTGGATTTGAGAGACGGAACACCACAGTACGGAACAGATTCTTAATCTGTGACCTTTACTTGGACATTGTTTCTGTTGGCCAATTTAGACTCTGAGACAATTTGTTTATAACAAAGATACACAAATAGATCTGGAAATGAAGAGTTCTTACTGAATTCAGAAACTTTTCATATACTAACGCAACACAGATTTATAAAGGAGGCAAGCATAGCTAAACCTCATTATATCATACGCTCTATCTGAAACAGCCTTGTTATTTTGTCTTTAAATTTTTAAATTGCCTTCTTGACTTCTTAGCATCATTTATTTTTAAAAGGAAAATCAAGCATTTCGGTCAGGTATAAAATGTAACGTTACCAGTCTCTTAGCATAAACACCTTCCGAGTTCTTTTAAAAAGGACAGTTGTGTTTCTACTGACATACTCCACTGAACCACAAACACAACTGCTTTATCGAGTCCTGGAGCAAAGCTACAGCAGTGAGGCGTGTTTCAGACAGAAGACAAGCTGCCCCACCCCCAATCACAGGTGTGCCAGTGTCAAACTCTCAAACTCTCTCCCCCACCTGCCACATTTTTATGCACATTTCAGATGTTTACTGCTAAATATTGATAGACATCTGGTATACCATTCATGTGTCATCAAAACAGGGCCCTCCGTGAAGTCCATCCAGCCCTAGAACGGTGGCATAAGCTGCTTGGCTTCATCAGAAATCACATCTCTGGCTGCAACGGACTCCTGCTGTTTGTTACAGGAAAAGCTGCTTCAGACGTGTGGTATTTTGGCAAGAGTTAGGACACCTAAAAAAGGTCATGATGACAGGAAGAACGTTCTTGCCTGGAAGAGAGCGCATGTACGTATAACCTCTGGGACACCTCACAAAACAACGGACAGGAGAGTGCTCAGGGAACAGAACTGCCATGACGTTCTTCGATCTGTTCGGTGAACACCTTGGTAATATTGTTCCGTCTACATCGTTAGCTTTAAGAGGCATCACACTGGCACAAAATTTCCACACAAGGCCATGGGCTGTGGCATTCCACTGCACTGATATTATAACGTTTTAATGACACAATAGCATAAAAATGTTCATGTGTACAATGATTCCAATTTGTTACCCAGATATAATTAAAGGGGATGTCTGGTTATAAAGAAAAAAATTGGTAGTAAAACACGCAGTATAAATGTACACAGCAGCCCTGATTTCACAAAAAATACCTTTAAGTCTGGGCACTTTAAGATATTTTTACTGCATTAGATTGAAAACACGTGGTACTACAGGAGATCCCGAATCTCTAGAAGATAACAGTTTCTACTTCACATTAGAAAAGAACCGGGAAAATGAGAGACTTGGGTTTGCTGGGCGATGGAAAAAAAAAACACAAGAATCTTTTGTCTGTACTTAATTATTCATGGCTGGGAGGGAAATAATTTCTCTTTTGTTTTCGTTAGTTGACACATGCCCAGGTAGGCACACGCACACAGCGTGCGAGGCTCAGCCCGGGCCGGGCGCGTGCATGTTCCCACTGCGAAGCGCGTGCTTACGGGCGCAAATCAAAGAAACAGCGAGCACCATAACCCGTAGGTTGATTTCAAATGATGGGCTCTTCAGATTAGCAGAAAAAGAAGGAGGAACGAAGGTTAAAAAAAATGTCGCAACAACCACTCTGTGCTGTGCTGTAATCGCTTCAAATAGGGTAATGAATGAGACTCCGGCGACGCCAGATATTCTCCTGTTCAGCAAGGTGCAGCACTTGTTTGTGCGAATGTCTGGCAATTAAAAATAATTGGGAAGCAGGTTTGCCTCCAAATCTTCCAAGAGTGCCAGTTATGATCTAATGAAGCTTCATTAGGCATGCTGAAAGCTGAGAGCGCTGTATGACAACGGCAATTAGGCAGGATCATAGGCAAAATCATTAAAAAATACCCTGGCTAAGATTAGCTTTTCACGTAATGACCAATTCATTAGCTAATTGATTTCTTATTAGTTACAGGCAAAAAGGCCTGTTTGGGCTTCTGCACTGCTAATTAACAGCATTTACACCATTAGTCAATTGCCTAATTTTCAGGAAAACAACTTTGGGCTCGAGCGTAGCTCTAAGGCATCATGCAGTTTACATTATCCCCTTTTTCTGACTTTGCCGTGGTCCTTCTCAGCGCGTTTCCTATTGTTACCATGTGTACTTTGTCTAATTACCTTTGGGTAATCAAAATATGTTCCATTTATTGGATGATAGGCTCAGTATTAGGATTTAAAATTAAGAATTTAATAGGGCAAACGAGCACATATAAATTAAATGAATTGTGCGAATAAAATACCGTTATTGCCGTGGTCCCGAGTTAACCTTTTTTTGGGAATATGTAAATTTAAACTCTACCTTCAAACTTCAAAAAGTTAGTTGAGTAACGGACATCATTTCAGGTAAGGAAACAAATAAATAAAAAAATGAGACTGTCATTGTATGCTCCAGATTTGAGTAACACTCCCAATGCACAAACACCTTATTTATAATGTCTGTATTCTACATACTTGTGTATCATGTCTGAAAGTTAATAGCAATATTTTTCTTGCAATGCATCCCAGACAACAGATTCACACATTTTGCCACAAAGGCAAAAATGTTCCCCACAAATGGCATTTTGCTGTAATTAACACTCAACTTGGAAGGTTTATTTCAGGAATCAGACAAAGAAACGAGAACACGCAGGAATGCCTGGCAGGAAAATCATTTTAAGCCATGACGATTAAACTGAAATTAATTCAAATTCATCATTGTGACGAACACCGTGAAAAATAACTGAAATGTGACAACAATGCTGCATTCGACAGCTTCCTCTTCACTTTGTGTTTCGTTTGCTGTTTGATGGCGTGCCGCTCAAAATAAAGGCCTACCTCAAGTGTCAGAGTGAATTTACCATTTCGGGGACGGAAAGGCACGTTCTGTGACAGGTGGTTTGATTGTGAAGCTTGACACAGCATCCCGGTCCTCACCTAACAAGACTGTCTCTGTGCCTCTTTCTGGAGTTTAGCGACAAGGAAGCAGAGGGTACGCAAGAGGAAAGTCAACCCTAAATTCACCACGTCCTGTTAAGCGGAGCCTGGTGACGGGCATAGATGGGGCCCTGTTGGACCAAGGGGGAACATGTATGAGGAGAAAAGGGGACTGTCTGGCCTTCAGAATTGGCCGCTTGGCAGCAGTTGGGTGCAGGAAACACTCCTTGAATGTTTCCTGAGTAAGAACACGGTGCGATTACAGCCTCTGGGGGCTGGTCCGGTAAATAGTCCCACCTTCCCGTATTGTAATGGCAGCAGAATCCCAAAGTACAGTCTGAAGAGGGGAGTGGTGAGATGAACCATGGTGGCTGTGTGTGGTTGTGTTTGGCGGGCAGACGGGAAGAGACAAATACAATTGCATGAAGAATAGCTCTCATAGCATTTCTCTTACAGGGTGGTGTAACACGAAGTTCTGTGCTCTCCGGCTCTGCCCGGGATGCCACATGCGCCTCAGAGCTATATCTGTGTCTTGTGATAGTGAATATCCTGTCGGACACTCAGTAGATGTGCCCGGGGGAACGGGACACTGTGACAGATGGGGGTGTGGAGGTGACTGGGGACTGGTAACTCTGGTCTGAGACCTGTCCACAGATGGACCCCCCCTCACCCCCCCAGACAGAAGCAGCAAAAGGCCAGAGAAGACAGGCTCCCCCAGTCAATGTAGTACACATCATCTCCACTGCCTCTTAATCAGCGCTGCCACTCTGGATACTACCGCTAATTAATCTTAATGAGTGGCGCTATTGGTGACTTCTTGTTCTTAACATGTGTGCATTAATCACCCGGTGCGCATTACAGGAGCAGCCGTCGTTTTAACTACCGCAGAAAAGCTCGGTTAAAACAAAAAAAAAAAAATCTGTTTAATTGCCCCAGCGAGCGAGCGTGACTCACAGCGTTAAAGCCGGACTATGCTCATGTCAAATGGCTTTGCAGTCACTAACTGACACGAGAGACCCTTGGACCATAATAACAGTACAAATAGCATGTGCTTAAATGGACACTTAAGAGAAGCACATTGGTCTCTAAAGGCATTGTTAACATGTTAGGGAATCTCCAGCCAGGGACAGTTTGATATATCTCCATATTAGCCAAATTAATTTATGCTACGAGCAATATCTTCTGCAGCCTGCTCTGTCAGGCTTTGTGCACCAGAGAACAAAGTTACGGTGTATTTTGAAATGGTTGTTACATGAACTAACACACACTGATTACATGATAGTCACCACAATAGAAAATGTATCTGGATATATTATTTGACGACTGCTCAATTATGTATGAGTGGGCGCTCTTCTGTACAGGGAATAAAGTATGAAGAAATGGGAAGATATTAATGAATATTAACACTATGGCCGCACTGCTATCCGTTATGATGGGGATTGAGATATCAGGGCCTCCTGAGCTCGGTGTGCTGATATCACACCATGCAGAATCCTAGCTTTTTCTCATGTGTTTTTCTCTGTGTGTGTGTGTGTGTGTGTGATCTTGAACCCAGCAGACAGTGTGGGCCTTTCAGTGATTAGAGTATAAACTGTGAGGAGGAAAGTAACCTGGACAATTTAAAAAAAGAAAAAAAAAAAAAAAGAATGAGACAATAAGACCAGAATGGCGTTCACACAGAGAACAGAGAAGAGCCGCCTTTGGTAAAAATTACTCATCTGTACTTGTGTCTGAGCAATTTTGTAAGGACTCTGATAATCTACTGCAATGGAGTCAACAACTGTGCATAATCTGAGTGGCCATCAAAGATGAGCGGAAACCGTTTTCAGCACAGGTCTGCTAACAGCTCTCTGCTTGTGGTCATGTAGGAACAATAAGGGCCCGGGGCCCCCTGACTGTTTCTGCTGAAACACTGAGACGGAGGCAGCAGGTGAGCTGGTACCAGTGAAATCAGCCAAACCACTACATTACAGAACGGCGCAGTGCCACGGCTGGCTGTTTTAACAGACCTGGACCCCTGTGTTGTCTCAGAGGATCTCTAGAGTGATAAAACAGCTTTGCAGCAGCTGGTCTGAAGGGGAAACTGCGTTTAACTCTGCCCGTCCAGTTGCAAACACGGTGTGTTGATCATCAAAGAGCAACCAAGGAGGTGATAATTACCTGAAAACACCAACATCCTGCTCATGTCCTGTGCCTCATTAGGGCTGTGGGAGGTGCCGTGCTACCTACTGGAAGAGGGCAGGGTTGGGGATTTGTAAGGTGAGGACCTTAATCCAACAGGCAGCTCCCTGGAAGGATATCAGTGTCTTATCATTATGACACTGGGGGGCGCTGTGGAACACAAGGGTGACAACTTTTCCTCTTAATAAGAAAACTTATAAATGTGTGTGGGTGGGTGTGTGTGTGTGTGTGTGTTTTCCTAAAAAAACTGTTACTGGACTACAGTTGCTGAGAAAATCTGCCCTGCACTTCTGGCTATAAAATCAATTTCATGTCTCTTTTTAACACAGAACTCTATTACTCTCGGTCCATGTGAGTAAAAAAAAAAAGAAATGTAAAATAAAATAACACATTCAAGGCCTCCAGGTGTTAATGTCTGCCGATGGAACATTTTATTATTTTGCCTTTAACAGCAGATAACGGCCTTCTTTGAGATTCCTACAGTCTTGCCACAATGGCAGTCATAGCAAATTGTCTCAGTGCAGGTAGCAAGAGGAGAAGCGGGAGTCCCAGAGAGAGATTAAGAGCCTTTCAAATACGGCTCATAATGGACGTACTCCTAAAATGAAACCCCACCCTTCTTCAGCCCCTAGCCAATCCTGTGAGGTTATCTAAAAGCTGTTAAAGCCATGTTCAAACCACTTGACTGACCCCTCATCTATTCCATGGTAACACAAATTAATATAAATACTCTATCATAACAGAGATGTCATTGGATCCGCATGGATTCCTCTCCGGTTGCACAGAAATCCATACGGAGAGGTCGGCGCGCTGCCTAATGCTCACCACAGAGGCTGTTCGTGTTTTGCCAGCGCTGATATCATGGGAAGAGGACCTGTTGGCATCATGTAGTCCAGAGGATTTCTCCAGGAAAAAAAAAGCATGATGGAATTTCATCGCTGCCATCAGAGTAATTCCACTATTCAATTTTCCTTTAACGATGCTTTACAGGAAAGATTTTTTTCATGATACATAGTTACTTAATTCCCTGAAATCTTAATGTCTTTAGAAAAGTTTACATTAACATAGTATAACTGATTACCTCTTTAGATTTTAACCATGGACACAATGGAAGCAAGAGTTTACAAGATTGGTCAGAACAGGACCTTATAGTCATAGGCTACTACAAGTGACATATTCAGTGTCACAGAAACTAATACTGACATCTTTCAAATTTAATATGGACAAAGGGAGAGGATTTAAATATATTTTATTCCTATGAGCAACAACTGGAAGTCCATCCCAAATAAACAGAACTGCTTGAAATTGTCTCAGTTTCCCACCCGCTCAAAAACAGATTTACCTGTGACATGAGTCCATTCACAATACAGGATGATATTTCTGAATAAAATTAAACAAAACAGTTGCAAAGCAGTTTTCAAAAATATTCTCGTACAAAAAACACAAAAATTGAAGAAGGCATTTTTATAACGCAGTGTGTGGACAAATGGACTTACAAAGGAAATTATATCGTTTTGCGCAGAACGATTCTTCTGCTGGAGTTTGACACCAAAAACTAAACTGCTATAGATAAAACAAATGATCACTGAATAGTTAATGTAAAATCGAGAATATAAAGCAATTACAATAGTTGTAATCAAACAACAGTTTTCTTAACGCATTTGTATAGACGCATCCCCTTTGTATATATTAAAGACAATTTTACTTGCTTAACGCGTTTAAATGCAGAGCGGCAGGCAATCTATAATTCTTAATGCGTAACCAAGGAACCATTTTCCCCTTGCACTTACACGATTAATTCGTAGAGTTAAAAAGCTTTAATGATATTTGTCTAAGTGGGACCGGGATTCTATCAGGAGCCTCTTCGCTCTTTCGTCTCGCGCTTCACTAATAACTAGCTTAACTGCGCAAATTGTCGCTGCGCAGGGAAGCCCGCGGCATGCACTGCTGGCATTGCTTTGCACCGGCCAGTGTATTCATGATAAAACAAAGGACACACTAACTACTAGCTTTTATACTTTCCCGGAGAACGAGTTATTTGTTCACAGGACCCTGTGAATTTAATTATGCACGTATTTGTATATCTTCGATTTGACGTCTGATTAAGTATCGGCTGATATTGAATTTTGAACACAGTTATGGGCAAAACCTTCGAACAGAAATTGTGTACGTTTTCACGTGAGATGTTGCAAAATGTATGCAGAGCAATGCCGGGGCCAGTTCTACCAATGCCGACTGTTCAAGAGAAGGGATGTAATTTAGGCCAATTGTTTCTTAAAGTGGCAGCTGGGATTCGAGGATCTCGCAAACCACTGAAACCTATTAAAAAATTGACACGAAGAGCGCACTCAAATCAAAACGCACTCAAATCATATTCTAAATGGTATTAAATCAAAATGGAAATTGCATACGTAATGATCACAAATTGTGTACTGGGTGGGCAAGCGGTTAGAGATTCCTTTATTATTTCTTGTGTGTAAATTATACAAGATTTAAGGTTTCTGTGATACCTTTCACTCTCATCCCTAACCCCTGGAAAAAAATATTGTAATTATTTTAATCTTTTAGCATTCAGTTATTCAGTGAAACTGTCAAAGAGTGCAAGTCCATCAAATTTCTTTGAAACCAGGCTTATGTTCAGAGGGAGAATTAAAGTGGGACATTGTGTAAAGAGATGAGAAAGAAATTTGCACCCCAGGCCCCTCAACGCCTGCGTATTTTATCTGAATTAAATTAGTAGACGGGACTACTCGTAATTACGTAGTAAAAACTCGGCTTTGCGGTGATTGTACAGTACAAGTAAGACCTCATTTGCTAATCAGTTTCTAAATACGGACCACAGTTTATCGCACGTATGGTCTGAAGAATGTAGAAAATTCCCATTAATGCCCAGGATAACATGCAAATAATGTTAATATAATCAAAACACAAGTAAAATTTTATTATTTGATGCTGCAATACAGCACCAAGGCGAACGTGGAATTTCAAGTTTAATACAGAAAGGATAACAGAAAGGATAATTGCATAAAATGGACAAACGGTTTGCGGCAACTCTTGGAAATTTTGAAACTATTTTTCCGAGACGGACCAATAACCGTTTATTTGTTCATTCAAAATGGCATATGAAAATGCTCGTTTTTAAATTATTATATATTTCAGAAATGTGTCACCGCATTTACTTGATCCCAATTTAGACAAAACAATTTATTAAGACAGTTGGTTTAAATTTATAATAAGAGATTAAAAAATAATAATAATAAAAAAAACTCGGGCAACGGTACACTTCATATGAATTTATAGAATGCTTTAAGACGGAAGGTTTATTAAAAGGTGATAAACTCATCAATGTTGTATAAAGAACCAGCATATATTCGGTTCTTGAGAAATTAACGTGATGTGCGGACAGCCTCGGGCATGAAGACAATGCTGGACGCCGTTGTCTATTCGACACCCATCCATGCCTTCAGCATGGTTACCCAACAGGAGCTCCCCGGAGAAATATACTAAATTGCATAATCCATATCTTGACATTTTATTTATTTCATGTACATCCTTTTAAAAAGCTCAAGGAAATCTGTGCGCAATATTTAAAAACATTTCAGTCCGGAAGGTGGCTTTTGAAGCAGACCGAAAGACTAGCCTTGTGAAGTCAGCACACACCAAAATAATTAATGTTTAAAATATATTACGTAAAAAAAGAAAAATAATAGGCGGATACCTTGTGCTGAAGCGCTGAGTGGCCAGACGCATCTGATCAAATAACTTAGCACCAATCATGACAGTTACTGTGCCTTCAATAAAGGCATTCCGTTCCAATTACGGCCACACAAAAGTCCTTATATAAAATACCTGTGTAGAAGGGGACCAAGCAAAAGTGCTGCATAAACATCGTAGGGAGGGAGGGTTACCGGTGGCGAGGAAGCTGAAGATTTTGGAATATGTTTCCTACGCCTTTAAGGAGGTTTCGCCGCCAAACCCGCCGTGCACACGGTGCGTCAGTGCAAGAATCCCACTGACGATTCGTTCTTGAGAATTTCAATACCCTCGAGGCGCTTGGGAACCACATGTGGATAATCTTTTTCAATCCATCTGCATTCAGTAATTTTCATACATTTATTGGAGCCACTTTGTAGTCTTGCAATTATTTAAATGCATCTGAATCAAGAAACAAACCGCAAAATGCAGAACACCGGCTCTAGGCCTGTTTCCAAATTGCTTTAATCTTTATCGGTTCTGAATCGTGGGATGTTTTTTTCGACTTTTAATTTTGAATACATTACAAATTTTCATCACTCACACCTGGAGAAACAATACCGTAACACCAAACAGGGTTTAGGCACGGTGTCCATTTATCTCACAACGCAGTAGGGAATGTAGTAGTTTATGGTGTATATAAATTAGTGTTTATACTGGTTCTCCTTACATAGCGGTAGAAAGGATCACGGCTCAAATATGCACCTGACAGGAGAACGGGTACTAAAATGTGCCATTACACCTTTGCAGTTATCTTTAGTCATGCAAGACAGATATATTCTCACACGTAACAGGTAATTTTATTAGTAACTTGGAGGCTTGTAAGGTGGATAAGGTTTAATTACATTTTTCTAAATTTTAACAGGTCAGTGTCTTAAGTATTCTAAACGTTCAAAATAAAAAATTATAAATTATACATATATAATTTATTTTTTATTTATATATAAACAACCAAGCCACAATATTTTAAAGAGATATGTTTCCCCATTAATTATAAAGCGTAAGTTCCGCCGGGGAAATGCACTACATTTGCAATATCAGGATGCGACAACAGAACGACGCACGTTTTACAAGTACGTTTATTAATAATGTACACGTTTACATGTGCAATGCTAAAACAATACTTAACATAAATACTGGGAAATCTGAGACAAACTTACATTTTCCCCAAAATGCAGTAAAGCACAGCCACATTATTGCAAACGAAAATAATTTACAAGACGCAGATCATGAAAGGTTAAATTTTAAGGTTCTCCTCTCGGTACAATTGTAACTGAATTATGTCCTTTTGTCGAAATTATGAGTTATATAATCAGCACTACAAAACGGCTTTTTTCAGAGAGGAAACATGCAAGTCACATTAATTGCACACATAAAATTTTACTTAATAGCTATCTTGTCACCCTATAAATCTTTTTGCCTGCTCTGTAAAAATGTTTTATATAATAGTTTTATGTGATTAAACAAATAAAGAGGTACTCTGCGACATTTGGAAGTTCTGTAACAGTAAATAGTGTACAAAACAATTTCCAATTTGAATACGGTGAACTGTATTCCTTTTACATTGCATTTTATGGAATACAATCCACTTTTAAAATATAACAATATACTGTTTAAGCTTTTACTTAAAAGAACTCAACCTTTTACGTAGTTTGTAACACATAGGCCATGTTTTATAACACTGACAAAGATACATTGGATATTTAATTAATTACTTACGGAGTGAAACAAATCGTTGAAAAATTATTAGAAACAACCGTGTTCATTTTGTTTGCAATTCTTCCTTGAGTAACGAACCTTTTCCTTACAGTTTCTGGACCAAACTAAAAACTAAAACGAAACCGGTTGAATTCGCTATAAAATACGATTATATCGTTAAGTAGGTGGCTATCTTAGATTCCAAAATACAACACATGCAAATCTAAACAATATTCATTAAGATAATAAACTCACAGAGCAAATATCACCACATTTCTATGGTACAACATTCAAGCAAAAGTAAATTCATTACTTTACATAATTTCGGTAAAATTTTGATATTCGTAACAGTCCTCGTGCCACGTGTTAACAGTTAAATAGCTCACTTTTATTTACTGTAGTTGAAAGTATATTAAGCCTCCCTGTGTCGCATAAATCAGCACAAACACGTATCATCAACCTGCCCATCCGATCTTTCCACACTTGAACGCGAGGTACGTTGAGAACTCAGTTGATGAAATCATAGAAACAAGTTAGGCACACGGATCATACAAGAAATCTGCCATCAGCCAGCGTTACTATCTTAATGAATTAGAATTAAATTAGCTGGCTACGTGCATGCATTGATTTCGGGAAAAGCTGCTGAAAGTTGAATTCAGGCAGTGGAGACGCCTGTAATTGCTCAAGACACTGAGATGGGGGCTGGGCCGGGGTAGCCATGTATAAATAGTGTGATCTCCAAAACACAGACATAATAGCAAGAGTGATCTAACCTTCTACACCCCGATATTACCGCATTCACGTCTGAACGAGGGACAGACAAATCGTTAGCGAATTTTAAGTGGATTTCTGTGATCAGGACCACTAGGCAGCCATGGAAGAACTTACGGCTTTCGTTTCCAAATCTTTCGACCAGAAAACCAAGGAGAGCAGCAAGGAGAGTATCACGTACAGGGAAGTTTTGGAGAGTGGCTTGGCGCGAGCCAGGGAGCTGGGGAACTCGGACACCAACCTCCAGGACATAACTGAGACGAGCAACCACTGTCCGGTGCACCTATTCAAAGAACACGTAGAGCTGGAAAAGGAAAAGCTGAAGGAGTTTAATGTTACAAGGGCTTCCGAAGGTAAGTTTATTACTACCATCGGTTATTTTTGTATTTTTTTCCCGTGGTGCAGTAAGAATTGCGCGAATCGTGGCTGTTGTCAAATATTTACCTCCGACGAAAAAAAAAATCGATTCTGATTTAAAGACCACTGATTATTTATAAAACAACATTAAACGAAACGAAAGAAAAAAGCGCGTCAGTGAAGCGTTTCGGTGTCTTTATCTTAAGCCAGATGTCCTATATATATTTCCAGACATGCGTGGTGTGTAGCTTTCCGCACGTAAGAATGTAACGGAACAATACCCTTATAACAATTTGACTATTAGACAATTTAAAATATATTTTTTGTTTAATTTTGAAATTGATTGTATAGTTACACCCATCAAGGAAGTGCATTGATTTGTTGTGATCACTGTTTCAACGCGGAAAAATTTATACCCTATTAAAGGAAATACTGTTACACATATAGGCCTCACGAAATGAACCCAGTCTGAATATCAGAGATACAAAACGGCACAGAAGTACATAAAATACAAATTCTGAACATCAAATCTATGCATTCAGCGTATTGTGTATTCTGCATCGAAAACAACGATGTTAGTATTGCTGTTAAATTTAATAGGTGGTGAAACTGGGATAATTCAGTGTAATTGCAGATACTGAAGTTTAAACAACCAGAAAAATAATTTTGAATCACAAAAGTGTGTCATCGTATACTGTGTGTTTGTCCGATATTTACAGTAAAATGTGAACAACGTTTTTATAACGTTGCATAAACATAATTTCTAACTAAACAGCAAATAACAAATGAATAAAAATAAAAAACACAACAAACAAAACACACAAACAAACAAAAGTAGTAATAAATAACAAAAATAAATGTAATCACATTATAGAACTGATATTCGTTTTGACACGATTCTCCGAGAATCAATTAAACAGTTTACACGTAGTTTTTTGCTGAATTAAACGTACAACCTTTATTTAGACTCGTAAGTAATACATTTAAAATGATCAAATTATTATTTTGTTCATATACAATAGCAATGTTTATAAAAAACATGGAATTTTCCTACAATTACGAACGAAATTATTTTCTTTTTCCCTTCTTATTAAAAACACGTTTTTCAATTTTACACAATTTTTACTTTAGGATTTTAAACATTGACAATGTTGAACTACATTCTTTTTTATTTAAAAACGACACAATGTGAAGCCGGATTAATATGCTTTGATCCTCCAAATCACACTAATCATTGTATCCTTCTTGTGCCTAAAAAATAAATCGAAATAACAGAACTACAGCAATAACATTAAAAACTGCTCTTTTCAGTGTAGTTAATTCCGTAGTGTGGAGCTCGTGACTCAGCGACATCAGCTCGCGCGCGCCGCACTTAGACAGCGGCCTGTTCTGCGCGGACCTTGCAGTAAAGCATCCAAACGCAGTAGCGGTTTTTAAAATGTGGTCCGCTCACGCAGGAATATACGAATGCAAGGAGAAGAAGGAGGAAGTGAAATCCGAGGATGAAGACGCACAGAGCAAACTGAAACAGAGACGGAGTAGGACAAATTTTACATTGGAGCAACTGAACGAACTGGAAAGACTGTTTGACGAGACCCACTATCCAGACGCCTTCATGAGAGAAGAGCTGAGCCAAAGGTTAGGACTATCGGAGGCCAGGGTGCAGGTAAGATGTCAATTACTTATGTTAATTAATTACGCAGGTAAGATGTCAATTACTTGTGTTAATTAAGTATGTAGGATTAGACCCTATTCAAAACACAGACTTTCTGCGAATGGGGTCCTAGTGTTGAATGTGTGTTTGACAGGTGATACACAGATAGTAGTTACTGCATTAAACTCTCACCCCTAACGAGCCTGTTGGCCTTTTAGTACGTCCAAATTACAGCAGAAAGGGTCACTTCAAAATAGATGCGGAAATGAAGGACGCTTTAAAAAAATCATTAAAAATATAACTGAAAACGGCTTGTGGTAAAAACCACTCACGTATTAAAAGGAAATCAGTCAGTGTCATTTAAATAAATGAAATTTGAAGTAAAAACTGTAAAACGATGCGTTTTATGACTTATTTGCTAAGGTATGTATTGATAAATTTGTAAGTCTAAACAAACACGTATATTAGTATTTTAATAATTAGTTTGTCAGAATCACATACGTAAACACAAGAACACACAGTTAGTTATCCTAACGCGCAGGAAAGCTTCCAAACCATCGGCTCCGTGCTTTAAAAAAACATTATTGTTAAACCGTGCATCTGATCAGACTAAAATAAAAACGTACGTATTCAAAAACGGAGTCATAACTCCGTTTTTGATTGAACACACACACACACACACACGCACACAGACATATATATATATATATAAAATACATTCACACACACACACACACACACACACACACACACACTTTTTTAATGCTGACTCAAAACCATCATTCTGGAGCAAACGAAATGTACCCTGGATTATATTATGTTTAAACTTAATTCAGTTTAGTTCGATAAAATTAGTTAATTTATGAAACCTGATCTAGAATTTTCCATCTCGCTGCCTACACAATAAAACTTTAAAGAAAACATTTCCATTCAGTGTTTAATTAAAATATACCGCCATATGTAACGCTTTATAATAGATGAATGACCGAAATCGGTATTGTCACGTTTAATTTGTATTCCACCCCTGATATCAATAACGTTTAAGATAGGCCCAGTCCTAACTAAAACACACTCCAATTTTACTCAGTATGCAGGCTGTTTTCGTTGTAAAATCTATTTCACCACTTAAAAACTATTAAATTTTTAAATATAATAACTTACATATTAATTATGTTATTACACAAAGTTGCTTTATGTGTAGAAACGGGACTGTTGTTTAAAAATAGTAACCTAATATTGAAGGCTGGAATTTAAATACGTATAGAAACGTATAACGTTTTCACATGTCCAGTTGTTTTAGCTGGTTTGAAATTCAGTTAAATTCATCTCAACTGTTGCCAAAGGCGTCGCGTTAAAATGCTCCTTATAACCCGATTTTTTTAAACATGCTACTGCAAAATAAATAAATAAATAAATAAATGGAAAATAATAAATAAATAAATAACACAAGATACAAAATTTTAAGAAGTACAAGGACGCTGAAACGCACTATATTTTTACAAGCTGATCCGTGCTGCAGCTAAATTCACAAGAAAAGTTGTTCGTGCGCGACGCGCAGATCCAACCACATCATTAAAATTAATGAAGAGATTGAACTACCGCTGCGGGGGACACCTTCTTGTGTCACTCACCTCATTTTGTAGAATGTTATCTTTGTAATATCTGCCCATGGTTTGATATACTGTTCCCATAAAAATGCATTAGAAATAATTCAATTTTGCCCTACCTCTTTCGGTAGGATGTCGCGCTTTCTGGAGTTAATGGGAGAAGCACGCAATATCTGAAGCTTGCGTGACAGCGTGCAAGTGTAACATATATAAAATTATAGTTTGGCGATGGTGATAAAACCGAATAAAGAATATAGCCGAATTTCTCCTAAAAATGGCATTACTTCATATGCACTGAATATGTACTCCTAGTAAGGAGAGAAATGCGCGTTTAGTCGCGGACAATACATGTGCAAGGCTTGTCTCTTCTCTAGACGGTCTCAGCACCATAATACTCCTCAGAAGTCGCTAAGGGACATATTGTTTTAACCGAAAATCTATTGTAAGCTAATTGTAAAAGGTGTGGTAGATAGCAGATATTAACCTATATTTTAGTGTTGTACAGAAAGCACACACCGACCAGCTGCCAAGCATCTAATTGAAAGTTATGAGGCCTTGGTGAGGAGTCGGCAGTAATTCAATTACGACTAATATCTTTTGGTTTCTGGTGCAGAGCTAAATTAAATGTCATTATTCACTGTCTCTGATAAAAATCAAACGGAAATTAGATTATGGTATTTGTGAAGCGCATCATTGAGTGGTCCTTAATGAAGAAATAACTGTCTAAACCAGTGTAGTTCACTTTGCTTAGCATATTCGTTCACGAGTTGAATTGATCTTCAGCTGCAAAACGTTTGATTTATGAGTAACAGAGGTCATAATATTTGTTTAAAACCCTTTACGGAACTGTGCTTGCGAGGTGTTTGCAGAAGAGTCATAATCACATCAGCGCGACAATAACAGTTACATTATAAACACGGCGGAGATATTTCAACAAAAATATGTTGAAATAGTTTTAACGATATTTACATATGAAATATGTTTAAAATAATTCATTTTTCGAACACGCAAGCACTGACACGCACGCGCGCGCAGACACACACGTTTATATATTTAATTATGTATTCGTGAATCTGCGTTTGTATAAGGTAAGTAGTTTTGTGATAAACATATTATTTCTACTCTATAGACGTATTTTAGAGAGCCTGAATGCAGCGATTGTTACACCGTGCTGAACAAGTAACGACTTCTCAGGTTCTCCCGACTAATTGCATCGTTGCAGAAGGCCATCATTAAAGTTGTCGAGGGAGGCAACGCAGCACATAATTCAATGTAGTAAATGAACTTTTAACTAATTAACAACATGAGCTGTTGTGAAACGGAACACCGCATCTTTGTATAGCTCTGCGGAGACCTATAATTACTTCACGGTGTGTATTTCATTACGTACAATAAGTTTTGTTTAGTTTATTTTCCCATGAATCCCTGTAACCAGATTGTAACATTTCGCTTTTCACAGGCCACTAAAAGCATACAAATAAAGATGAATTAATAACGTACGTTTATGCCATGGGAGTGAACAACAAAATATAAATATTGCATTTATTAGAAAAATCTAAATATAAATAGTTAACTGGATTACAGTTTAAATTTACGTTTGTCACGAAAATTAGTAATTTATTAAAAGCCGTTTTGTTATCTGAATATATGGTTATTGTTTTGTTTTATATATTTGAATTCGCGATTCGCGTTCCTTTACTTGAAAGCACCCACTGCAAAATAAATGTGATCGAGCGTTCGCTTAAATTTCCTAAATGTGTTTTTGCAGGTTTGGTTTCAGAACAGAAGAGCAAAGTGTCGGAAACAAGAAAATCAAATGCACAAAGGTACTTCCACGTGACTTGTGTGTGTGTGTTTTAAATTAGTCTTGTTGCGGGTCATAATAAATTGTCTTCCATTTTGGACCTGTGGGGGGGGGGATCCCTGCACACATGCCACTAAAGGCTTTTTAGACACCGTTTTACATAGTTGAGTGAACAATGGAAAACGTAACGTACGACTATCCGCCAGAGCCAGTAGCGCACGTCACGTTAATTTTCCGTTTAACGAGTCAGCAAATCGCACCTTATTACATTTTCCACTAATGTTAGTTGTTTCTTCTAGGTGTTATTCTGGGGACCGCAAACCACTTGGACGCGTGCAGAGTAGCGCCGTACGTTAATATGGGCGCCCTAAGAATGCCTTTTCAACAGGTATGCTTCCACACCCATTTGCTTTTATTTTTCTTATCTGAATTCAGAAATATGGTATGATCTCTCAGATTATTAAAAGTCTAAATGTAAATCAAAATCTTATAGCTCTTATTAGTAATGTTGTAAATAGTAAAGTTTTCTCCATAAATATTTAATTCTTGGATAACCTTTTGTTGTATTGTATTAAGTTAGAGGTCTGGTTCACATAGTGGTGATACTCAAGTGGTTATTGAACAGCCACGACAATGACAGTCTTATAAGATCGTGTGTATTTTGTGAGGGGCGTTTTTGTGTATTAAAGTGTGTTGGGCATTGCAGTGAAGGCAGGGCAGTAAGTAAGTCACTTCATTTTCTAGTTTGCTAGGTTGCACGGTTAATGAAGGATCTTAATGTGCTGATATTGGCAAACATGCTTCAGCAATACCACAATGGAAAAAAATCACACACAAAAATCACACATCCTTTAGGAAAAAAAGATATTTAAGTAATTTGAAAGTATTTTCCTTAGAGGAATGTTAGAAGAGTATTCTCTTAAAAACAGAGCTAAAACCTTTTGTAGTTAGTGAACAAAAGTACCTACAGAATGGATTATAAAACTATACCGTCCAGCCAAATAAGATCTGATCTTTCTGATTGCACCATAGGCAACCCGAGTTGCTTATTTTAACAGTGCCTGATTAAAAGCTATTATTAAAAGGAAATAAAAAACTTAATGTCAGCCATCTTTTATTTACATGACCTTTATTCTGCATATTGGTTTCAGTGATGTTATATAAATAGAAGCAGTGGAGAGATATAGTCAAAGCATCTTCATTACCATAGCAACAGATCCACAGCCATTTTACCTGGCACTAATTTTGGATACACAGGCGTGACTCAGACACCTACAAAAAGTGACCTTGGCCTTGGGTAAGCAAGTTCAGGGGCACAGAATAAGTGGTGAAAATGTGAAAGGTGATGTCTCTTGGCAAGGCAGAAGAGGTACAGGCCTGCGTGTGGGAGAGTTTGGTGCCAGGCAGGCTCAGTGCATGCTGTGCCCACGGCCTACCTCAGTGCCACACAAAACTGTTCCCATGGCTCGGGCAATGTGTGAAAATGCCACGCAAACGTCAGGGCAAGATGAGACTTTTGGTTCAATACCTCTGCAGTTAGCTCACAGGGGCTCTGGGACCAGGGACAGGTGTTACACTGGAATCCATGTTAATATCACATTGCATTTAACTCAGGGGTCCTCACTTTCAGGTCATGTATAACCACGAAATACAAATTCTAGCAAACCTGATGCTGCATAAATGTAAATTTTTTGTTTATTGCAGCAGATGTGCATTATAGTATTTTCATTTTGTATTTTCTCATACATGGATTTTATTGCAGCAGGATTCACGTTGTTTGTTAATGTGGTCTTCGATAACTTTGATAGGACACTTTCATGGATTCTTCTAGGTTACGTATTAGAACACTTTACCTAAGAAGATTAATTAACCCACTCCTACCACACTAATAACTTGCATTATAAAATGTGACATGATGGTGTACATGAATATTTTTCCAGAAGTATGTAACATTATATAAGTTTAGTTCCATGTGAAAATTGGCTGATTATCTTAACAGTGTGGATTCTGTACTTTAATGAGAAATTTTGTAAACCTATGCCAAACAAAGAGACCCAGTTATGACCTGTTTTGTCAGACATGTTTCATGACTGGGCAGCCTTGCCTTCAACAGTGCCATGTTTCATCACCTGCAATGTGTGTGCGTGACGGCGAGTAACGTGCCGTGTGTGTTTGATTCCCACCCTCCCTGCTCCCTTACCAGGTGCAGGCTCAGCTACAGCTGGAAGGAGTAACACATTCTCACCCTCACCTGCATCCTCACCTGGCGGCCCACGCCCCTTACCTGATGTTCCCGCCCCCGCCCTTTGGACTACCGATCGCATCGCTGGCGGACTCGGCCTCGGCGGCGGCGGCGGTGGCGGCAGCCGCCAAGAGCAACAGCAAGAACTCGAGCATCGCCGACCTGCGGCTCAAGGCAAGGAAGCACGCCGAGGCGCTGGGACTCTGACCCACACGGCCCCCGCTGCCCTGAACTCTGACTGTCGCTTCTCACACAAGAGTGAACCTGTGAAAAGGCCATGACATGCACAGTTAAAACAAAAGGGGAGGAAAACAAAAACAAAAGAACTGGCACTAAACCAGCTGCCAAAACAAACCACTTGTACAAAAAAAAAAGGTAATGAAACATCAACAAAATCATCTTTTGCTTTTCGCCCAGCAGGCAGAACTACTCCGAGGCCAGTGGCTGTGCACGCACCAGCCACGTATTTCAGCCCTGGGATCATACAAAAATGTCTGGATGTCTATCTGAAACCAACGTCCAACACTCAGAAGTGTTTTGTTTTTCTCAAACAACAGGCAAAAAAAAAAAAAAAACAAAAAAAAAAAAAAGCAGGCAAAAACGGTGGCGCCCAGAACAAGTCGTTGCGTTTGCTGATGGCGCACGCGGACGGAAGGATGACGAGGCACTGGATACACGTCCGTTTTGCAGACGCGCACCCTCGCTTTGCCCCCGCCACTGTGCGCTCCTTGCACGACCCAGTGCATGAGCCCAACTGGAGGGACGACCCTGGGGCTGGTCTCCTTTCTGATCCATACACGTTCAGCTGTGTTAATCACTGCCATGAAAACCTATCACTGTATCTGTCATCCTCTGCAAATATCTCCTGCTCGATTCCATTGCTTCCCCCTCGTCCTTTCCCGGGAATAATAAGGAAAGTTTATTTTAAACACGCTTGGTTCGTTTTTGACGTTATTTGGGGGGGTAATTTTGTGCTGGTTGGTGTCGGGCCGGCAGGATCGTTTGTGCGTGTTGCTCTCGGTGTTACCCTCTCTTTCTTCCTCTTTCTTTATTTGTCGCCGATTTAAAAAAATTACTTAAGCCCGAAAAGTAGCGATTGCACTTCAGGCCTAGCATCATGTTGTTTACAGTTCATGCTATAAGCAGACACTACTTCTAAATAAGGGGAAAAGCAAGAACTCAATTGGATTACGTGTCACGTAAAAGCTTTTTAAAGTGACTTATTTCAAAAGGATATAAGGGTATTTGCAATTATATAACGTAGGGCATCAAGAATCAGTTAAACTGAAATGCTAACGTGGAGTTAAGTGCAATACTGTAAATAGGAAATAATGTCATGATAGCAGGAAATTGCTGAAGAAAAAAAAAATCTGTCAGTTTTTGGCACTGATAGCAGTGCGTTGTTTTGCTGCCAAACAAACATGTTTTTCGAAGTTGTTAAATTGTATGTATCCATCCGTCCGTAGCCGCGTGTCATTACTCCTTCGGCTTGTGACACTGAAAACGGTTTTGTGCAACAATGATATGTTGTTGAGGTAGACAAGCACAGCCCTGCCTGGTTCACGGATCATCAGCAGAAAGAACAGCCACCGACTTCATAACAAACACCTGGTGAAAGTGTTAACGTGGATGTAGCCATTTGAAAGCTTAACATTTTAAGTGGATAAAAAATATGGTATATTTTCTAAAGGCAAATACAGCGGTGAACATCTTTTCATGGCTCAATTAACTGAAGAATTTCAGCCATATGCATTACATAAACGAGTGCTTTTATAAAGTATTTACCTAATCTCCATATAATTATAACATAAAGAAGCCATAATGGATATAACATTATTTGAAAGATTTTTTTATTGAATCAAATTTGGTTTAAATGCAAAAAAAATGCTAAGGATACTGAATTTATATTTAATTAAATATTTATTCACACAAATTAAAGGGGATGTGATGCCAGTGCCTATTGCATTTGAAGTGTAAGGAATGATCCCAGCATTGTCTACCTCTAACAAAATATTAATTGTGCAGCATCAACAATTTCTGTTCATTAACTGTCTTTACAGTCATTAAGCAGTGTGTCCAGTTTTAATTAAATGGGTGCTTTTATTTATTTTTGTGTTGGAAAGTTTATCAATGAAAATAGTTTAATTACGAGTGTACATTTTACATGGCTTTGCGTTTATTTTTATATATTGTTTTAATAATACGTTGCAAACCATTTCAAAAGGAAATACCTGTTCGTTGCTTGTATTGGGTTTATCATGTGTGAGTTTACAGACATTTCAGGGATGGTAATGATATTTTGGATGATAATCATCAGTTTTGAGAATAATTTGAAACGACTTTAAACTTCATACACATATGCATACCCTGGCTTCAAACTATTACATTGAGTTCCTTAGTTTTGTAAATGATGTAAGCATGCTTAGACATGGCTCACCATACAGCTTTGACTAAATGAATTTTCTTCTGTTAATTCACACAGTATGAATGTACATCTTGTACAAGTAAACTATTAATAAAGTTCTAAATATTTGTAATGGAGTTTTAACACTGCTTTCTACAATGGCACAAGAAAATGCAATAATCCGTTTTAAACCAATAATAAAGAACTGAGGAAAAAAAGATATTTCCAAGTTATTACATAGTAACATGTATAGACTTATATTGGAGTAAGGAGTTAAAATTAAGGCAGTAATTCCACAGATATTTTTATGACTTGCAGCAAGCTTGACGGATGCAGTGCTGGTCCCTTTCCTGACATATGGCGTTCTTCTCATGTTGACCATCACAATTGCCGAGGCAGGACCTTGTCTAGTGACAGGTGATATATGACCCAGGGGCATAAGATCTGTCAATTCACCCTTTCAAAAACATATGCAAATGCTAAATCTGTTTCCGCGTGAAGAAACCGCTGTGATTAAAAACAAAGAAAGTCAGGAACATTCTTCCCCCCTGGCTTAAAAAATGCAGAATTTTTAAAATACATTTTTAAGTACTGGCAGATTTAAACAGCCCATAATCTCCCTACAAGTGATTATGAGATCATTTTCATAATTGGCAGGCATTACAGCTGACTTGCATGTTAAAAATGGGGAGGGGGTTGGTTTCCATGTATATTAACTTCCTTTGGGAACTGAATTCCAGATGTGTGTACACAATGTAATTAAGGCATGTGCTGCAGTGGTGTTTTTGTCGGACTCGCATGCAGGCATGGGCCCAGACAGCATCCCGTCCTCCCTCCTCCCCCTTAAAAAAAAGGGCTGCTGCTTGTTTAATTTGTACCTTTGTGCTCATACATCACAACTGAGTGATGCAGGCTCAAGCTGATAGCTTAGCATTTAGTCCGTGACCTTTATGCCGAGACCTGCTGGGTGATTCGGATAATACCAGCATCCTTTTATGTGCGCTGATAATTAGCCGTGTGCAGCGGCCATCCATCAAGCGACAATTACTGACGGCTGCTTCTTCGGTGTTGCTCTGCGCAGCGCAACATAAAACGCTTTGCGTTGGCTCTGAGTAACAAACGGAGGTGGGTGCACTCAGAAAGCAGCAAAACAAGCCCTGCGAGGAGTTTGACAATTCAGCCCTTCTGCTCCGACAGGATGTTCCTGCCCCAGAAAGCGCCGAGATGTATCATTTTTCTCCAGCAACACTGATGCTTGAAAAAGCTTAATAAATCCTTTAAATGTAGACATTTAAAGCATGTCTCACCTTCTTCACTAAGTATTAGAGAAAATACTAAATCACTTTTTTTCCTTATACTGTAGCCTACAATGTTTTATTGACAAAATAACATTTAAGGACCAAAATCAACCACAAGTATTTATGTGACATAAAATGTAAACGACTGTCAAATTGTTCAGTATTTAGATTTCAATACCATATTTTCTTAAATACATTTTCAGGCCTTGCATATAAAGGTAGTTACATTTCCTTCTTTTCAGAATTGGATTTTATACCATTAAGGTCAAGAATCTGTCTACTGTTGAGATTCCCAACAAAAACACAAAAATTTTAATGGTAAACAAAGAAATGTTACAAACCACTCTGCACCACAGATTAAAAGTAACAGAGAAAGAAGACCGTGTCTCTCTGTACACTGAAGCATCATGTTTTCCAAATTGAGCAAAACTTAAGTCCCGGAGTTAAAACACAAATAAAAACAAAATAAAGAATTACCATAATTAGAACACACTGAATGATAAGCAGAACCTCATTTGCATATGTTTCTTCCTGAACCAAAACACAAATACCGATGCAATTCTGGGTGTAGACTGCTTGTGTACTACGACTGAGTGTGCACTGTTTTCCGATTTGGCAACCAAAAATAGAAATGAGGTATAACTGCATCATCAGCTTAACTCCGACAGATCAAACACATATTCAAAGGGTGCTGCAGAACAAAAGGGGGGACGTTAAACTGGAGTGACAAACAAAGGAGGACGAGGTGTGTACCGCAGTGCACTGCTACGGTGCACATCCAAAAAGGCCTAACGATATTCGCACCTGTGCACGCTCACACAAACCTGCACACGCACACACACGCACACCTGTGCAATTACAAGGGCACACGCACAAACGCAGCGATGAAAGAAATGTTTAATATATATGTACCTTGAAATATGCTCGCAATTCAAACCCTATGCTTTCAAAAACACTTGCAGATGTTTCTGCGTGATGGGCACTAAAATCCGTTCGGTCAGGCAGGACACACCATGGCCTCCATTTGCAGTTTCCTGGCCAGAGTTCTTGGTTTCTCGTTTTTTTTTTTTTTTTATGAAATTCTGTCAGACTGTGCTGAGTGCACGAGAAAGCAGATGTTATTGGATTTTGTGATTGGTGTCTCTAAGCATGACACCACACTCAGGATAGAACGTGCTGTAGGGATACAGTTAGTTAGGACTTCATGAATTTTCAACCTTGATCTCACCGTCACTGATTTACTGGATCATACGCACAGACTCACTCGGTCAAGGTCTTCAACGGTGAAAAACATATGAAGGGTGCACATTACCAAACATCTTGTGTAGGCGTGTGCCCCACACAGCCTTGAGCACGCCAAAACTAGACAGAGCTCCAGGAACTGCTTAAAGCCTTTTCTGAGACCAGCACCTACCAAGCTCCTGTCAACGGTTTAATACCTCCAAGTCTTTGAGGAGAGGTTCTGCGAGTTCTGTATAGCCATGGAATTTAATTTATCTCCATTGTATTGGATTGGGATTTACAAAGTCGAGTTCCTGTGTCTTCCAATTTCATGGAAAACACAATTTTAACGCCATTAAGCCAGTTCAAACGGCAACCTCCCACTGAAACTTCAGAAGAAAAATAACAGAACCAAAGTTGAAGTGGCTTCTCCTGCTCTGAGATCAAAGGGCATCCGTTACCTTCATTTATTATGGGATAGCTTAGGCCCGACTTAAAGGCTAATGCCTGGAGATGTATCTGGAGTCAACCACAGTGCAAAGTTAAATTAAAACTAAACATGTTAATGCCATGAAAACATTATTATCTCACAATGTGAGATGGCCGTTGAGAACAGCACTATTTAGGAAAAACAGGAAATAGTTTTGAATAAGAAAACAAACACATAATACACAATGTATTGAACTCTTTTATGACAGTTTTACATGGATTCAATACATTTAACAATACCGATAACTTGCTCGTGTTTTTAGTGTTTGTCATTCCTTCGTAAGCATCAATATGTAAATTCATGACATTCCTTTCATCAGTGAAAGTTACTGTAATTCTGAAATGCAAAATTACCTATAGACACACACACACAAACACACACAAAACTGTCTTTCAATTTTGGAAAAAAAATGCAATTTATAATCCATGGCACAATTACTACAAATAAAAGTCAAGTAAAATTATGTTCATATAATGTCCATGTTTTTAGCAATCAGAGGCACTGCATGATTTATATTTCACAAATCAAACAGGTACACAGAATTCGCTCCTTTAAACCACCAAGGGCACCTATAAGTTAAAAAGAATCATACAGAGAGAACAGATTATTATTTTTTTCCTGTTTGAACACTGTGTCTCATTCTTAAAGATGTGCAGAAAATCCTATGAATCAATATAGGCCAAAAGGAAAAGGCCATTTCAGAAAGCAGAAGTCCTACTGAGATTGTCCACGCACACGCAAAGTTCACAAAGCAGCAGTGAAAAGCCAAGGGTAGGTCGGCGCTCTGGGGCAGACCTGGCTTTGATTGACATGTTTACTACACACAGACATGCACAACAGCACATGTGCACAGCGAGCCAAATTTAGACCCATGTGTGCATTAAACCTGGGCCAGACTTGGGCCCACACACACGTTAAACCTGCTCCACATCGGACCAGATTGGGCCCGCACACACAATAAACCTGCTTCACATCAGGCCAGACTTGGGCCAACATACACATTAAACCTGCTCCACATCGGACCAGATTGGGCCCACACACACATTAAACCTGTTCCACATCGGACCACATCGGGCCCACACACACATTAAACTTGTTCCACATCGGACCACATCGGGCCCACACACACATTAAACCTGCTCCACAGTGGACCACATTGGGCCCACATACACATTAAACCTGCTTTGCGGCGGGCCAAACTTGGGCCTGCACACACATTAAACCTGCTTTGCGGCGGGCCAAACTTGGGCCTGCACACACATTAAACTTGTTTTGCGGCGGGCCAAACTTGGACCCGCATACACGTTATACCTGCTTCACAACTGGCCAGACTCGGGCCCGTGGGTATGTTAAATCTGCTCCTTTGTTTCCTTGTAGGCCAGCCTTAGTGACTCAGGGACAAGTCGCACCCCCTCACTCAGTCTACCCCCCCGCACCTCTATCACCCTCTATTGGAAAAAATGAGTCACACCATCCTGATGCCAAAGACTGTGTGCACTTAAGTAATACTGCAATCAATGTTACTCATTATTGCTTAAGTGTGTGTTTGTGTGTGTGTGTGTGTGTGTGTGTGTGTGTGAGTGTGAGTGTGCAAGCGTGTGTGTTTTAATCTCAGTACAACAAAAAAAACCTCAGATGCTAGGTTTTTTAAGCCTTGACAAACACTCTCATGACATAATAAAAGGCTGTATGACGTTGCAGATGACCAACCTAAACAGCAGACAGTGCCTTTCAGGCCGAGGACAGGCTACACATACTGCATTCATTAACTATGTACAAAATCAACACTAAAGCTATTAATCCCCAGTAATGCTGAGTGCTCCCTACAATACAGAAACAGAAATTAAATCGTTCTGAGTCAGTGACTCTGTGTTCCTTATACTGGCTTTCTATCAGGCCTAAAAAGCATCACAGTAACATGCATGAACTGTATTTCAGAGCAGGCACAATGAGTGTTTCTCCTTTGAAGAAACTTTCGTCTTGTGAGAATGGAATTCTCAAAGATTTTCTTTGAATGTAGTAATAAACTGCCAGTTATCTAAACTGCTGACCTTGACATTTATTGTTAAGGACTATTACTTCCCTAAAATGACAGTGTAACAGCCTGATACCTTGATTTTTTTTTTTTATAGACTGTAATTGTAAACATGTCTAGAAAGGTAAGGGCAACCTGTTATTAATGTAATTCAATTTTCTCCATAACCTCTGGTTATACAGCACAGAGAAATCACTCTGGGCTAATTTTCTACTCAAACGCTTGATTACATGCGGATTTTGTATGATACCATGCAATTGTAATGCGCTACATTTAGACTGACTGAAATGCGCTTAGCAAAGAATATTATTTCATTTTCCTGACACACAACAGCCAGAGCCCTTTCTTCTTCCAAAGCAGAATACCAACACAAGATCAATTAGAGAGATTGATTGTTTAATAATAGGGTTATGTTCTATGCCGGAGTCTTGCAATTACACTGCATTCATAGGTTAAGGTTTAATCAAGAAAAACAACAGTTCATAAGCCATTGTCTGCAAGGTTCCATCAACAGCTGCCAAAAGATAGAAATCTTGGTAAAACTCAAGCATTCAAGGGTGCCAGAATACTTCACTCGGTCATGCTCTTAGAACCTCGCAGCATGTAAAACTAGAAGATACACGCTATAAATGATACCCTAACTTGGTTTGCACCTGCATTCACAGGATATCTGCTTTAAAATTGCCTGAGAAAAATGTGCCATATAGTGCCAGATGAGGTCTGACTATTTTAAGGTACATATTTTCTTTGCTTTAACTGTGTACAACTTTAGATATTTTCATAAAACGAAATACACAGTGCAACATGACAGTATCCCAGACGTCTAAGTGCTCCAAGTGCACCATTTCACCTTCCTCCATTCCAGACTGCTTCAGTAGAGCCCGGTTCTCCCTCCTTATTGTCATTTAAGAAACATACGAATACGAGGGATTTTCCCCACATTATCCCTTTCCTTCAATCCCTTCCTTCAATCGCTCGTTTTACTCCAGGAGAACTTGGCTAAGAGGGTAGAGTCCCAATGCTGTTGTGTATTACATAAAGTGAGCACTTTCCAGCCAGAGGCGGGAAGATGGACTGATTTCCTCATCACTAATGTCTTCTCCGTGACAGCGAGGAAGTTGCAGATCTACTCTCTTGCACAGATCAAAGAGGGTATACAGCTTCATGGTATATATGAAATACCCTTAGCATGCTAATGATTTCCAGATTGTAACTCTGCAAATGCAACGCCGCTCATTTTAACTATTAAGTGTAATAGACTGCAGACTCATTGATGGGTTGTGAAAACTGCAGATTGCTATTGAGCATGACATACGTCACAGAACAGCAGAATATCAAACCATTGTCTACGAGAGGGGTCTGGTTACACTCAAAATGTATACAGTACACTTACAAAGATGGAAATTCCACTCACTGAAGTGTTCTTCAAAGCTTGCCAACAACTATTATACTAAAAGCAAAAATTTAACCTAAAAAAAAAAAATTTAAAAACAGCAATCTAAACAAGAATTAGCTTGGTTATTAAAAGTCTCAATGGGGAGCGATCATTAAGCAGTTAGTTTTAATCAATAATCAAGAAAAAACATCTGCTTTAAACACTGCTGTGCTGACAGGCAAACTGCAACCATGAAACAGTTCTGTCCCACATAACAGACCTGCATGTACACACTCGTCTTTCTCCAAAGGGAGAAATTTCTTTAGTGTCAAAAGTTATTGATTATTTTCTCATCAGAGAGAAAAAAAAATGTTTAGTTGGGCCAAATATAGCTGTTGCTTAGTGCCTTGGTACTTCTGGTCTCTGTAATGAAGTTTCACATTTTTCACGATTCTTGTAGAATTAAAAAGGCCAACTGACTGATGCAGAATATTATGTACAAAGGCAAATAAACTCATATATTTTGTGCTTTTTTTGTTTGAAAATACAAACTACACATTAATACATACAATACACGCAGGTACACGCAGGTACACACGCACACACACACACACACACACACACACACACACACACACACACAGTATTTCACCAAATACTAGAAGAACATATTTCGCCATTCAATGTAGCCAAGATAACTGAATAAAAAATAAATAAATACATAGATGGGCAGATGTAATCTAAACACAAGAGCTCCCAGTACAAATAAATATATTTAATAAACACACTGCTATTATTAATGTGTCGTATATACAAGAAAACAATGATGGAGACTTTTCCGGTCAGACTTCGTGAGACAAGGACACATTTCCAGCGTCCTCAGCTGCTATGTGCAAACTGGCCACGTGGTTCGTCTCGCTGCACTGGACTCACGAGACAACTGACCAGCCGCGCGCTGCTTTGGCACTTCCTGGTTGGCGTCTCGTGCCGACTGGTGAAGTTAACCCCGTCACTCGGGTTTTTCTGCCACTCACGCTCACGCGTCATATTAACCAAGCGCTTATCAAGTAAATCGGGGTTGCTTAAAGTCGCCGCTTTTCATTACTGGGGGGTGGGGGTGGCTATGTGTTGACCCACGTGACGAATGTGTTCAGCAGCTTTTCGGTTTTAACAATATTAGGAAATTACAGTTTGTTGGCTAAACCCGCAACAGTTCTGTTGGGGCATGGATGCATGAATTTGTTGAACCTGTCTAGGCATGCGGATGCCAGATTCAGTCAGTCAAAGCAGTTTACGGTTAACTGCTGCAAATATGGGCGTGGGGGGGTGTGTGCTTTTTTCATGGCAGTAAAGTCTGCTGTCAGGATCTCACGCTGCACCTACTTTCCGTTTAATTCTCTCCCATGCGGCTGCGAACACTACTGTATAATATCAAGCAGTGATTACCATTTGGCAGGAGAAACCAATACTGATATTTCAGATAAAAGAATGAATGTATCCTCACTGTGACAGGAGTCTCCCATGTAGGAATTCAAATTCGCATCTCAGAAAAAGAAAAAACGACACTGGAACCGTAACAGCGGGGGAATTTCGTGTATAGGAATCTCATTCTTATTAAATGCTGGCCTTATTCTAGTTTCCGAGGGAAAGACAGTAATGGCGTACGTACAACTGACTGGTGCATAAATGGCTTAAATCTACAGGTCAATATGCAGTTAATAAAACATAATAAGGGCAGCTCTCCCCTCAAATCGCCCCACGTTGTCTGATATCCTATTGTTGCTTTGAGAATATATAATAACATCAAACTCAAACAATGCAGGCGAATACTTCAAACGCCAACTCCCTCCCCTGTCTCTAGTCTCCACAGACGGGCACCGCGGGGGATTCACAGCATTTCGCTACCCTCTCCTCTTCGGCTGGGTGAGCTGGTTTTTAGAAGAAGTTTCCCTGCAAATTCAGGGCAATCAGACGGAGGGTGAATGCTAATGAAGGAGCAGGCGGCCCACCACCGTTCCGCCGCAAGTCGTGTTGAAGAAGCTAGCTGGCCTGGTAAACGGAGCACCTTGGCAAATGAAAGTCAGCTGTCTCTGTGACGCAGGGGGAGTCAAACATGTTTAAGTACAGATGCAGAACAGAGACTGTGATTTTAGCATATGTATAAATGTAAGAGTGGAAAAAAAAACCAGGGGACGAGATAACTCCTTATTTGTGTCATTTAAAGTTTCTAAACAAAGAAGTCACAACAAATATACTGTAAATCTTAAATAATGAATTATTCAACCTCCCAAGTTCACACTGCAATGAATTAATGGAAATGTCAATATTTTAATACTAGTATCTAGGAAGCAACATGTGACAAAAAAAAAAAAAATTTTGATTAGATAAAAGATTGTAAGGTCATCATTAATAAAGTCATTACTTCCCTATGCTGAAACATCGGGCTGCCTCACCTCCAGCCTAAAAAAAAATCATTCAGGGTCAAAATTGAATTAAGCAGTAAGTAATTCATCAAACGAGACGAATGTAAAATCCTTAGGATACCTTCTGTAGCAGGCTTAATTGCTCCCTAAACAGAAAAATACACTGTGTGTAATAAAAGGCAGAAATGCAACACATGCAGCGGGCTGATGTGATGTGCACCCTAATTAATCACAGGTAGCCCAAGGCAGTTTGAGGAAAAATGATCTCATTTAAGGGGCTGGCCTGGCATTGTCTAATGATCCTACACCGGGACGCGTAAAATGTCTTCCAGTTTATTTTGTGTCAGGTCACCAACAACGGGCTGAGTGAAGGTCGTTGCATTTTTTTTTTAAATAGCGTCTGCAAAGTGATTGGACAAGAGGCACGTTGCTGGGTTTGCTTTACGTTTCGCCCCAGCAGAACCACGAGCTTGTATAAAATGCAAACAACACGAGTGTGGCTGATCAGAGGGCTTATGGACGGCTCCCCTGCAGTTGAAGGTGAGGCCCTGAAACTAATGTAGGTCAAACTGTGCTCCCTGGAGGGCAGACAGACAGATAAATAAGAAAATATCACAGGGTCCTGATGCTTCACGTCAGGTGGCGTCATCTAGGACCTTCACATGACAAATGAGTGCAATGTTCCTCATCGAACGGCTAAGGTCAAATCGACCACGTGTTAAGCGAGCTTTCTTGGTTGTTTTCCTTCTTTTTGTGTTTTGTTTTATTTATTATTTTTTGGACAGCTAACAGGTCTATAATCCGCCTGAGGAAAAAAAAAAAAAGAACACAGAGTGCCCACATGCCCTTTCTACATCGCAGCCGTTTGATGTTTTCTGAATGACTGCCGATCAATATGCAGGCCGGAGCACTTTGTGCTCTTGTGCACTCAGAGACCATTTATGGGCATAAATTCACAGCAGGTATTGTCAATTAACAGTCAAACTTTGCACCTGAAAAAAAAAATACTGGTAAGTATGTCGGTGGTAAACAAAGTCCGAATACACTTTGTTGACTTGTAGTACAGTATTAGCAGAAAGGGATTAACGCAAGTTAAGCATTGCATTTGTACAAAAATTTTACAAGTGAAACAGCATTCCATATAAACACCTGTATGTGCTCACAACATTTCCTAAGAAGCATGAACAAACATACAAGCGTCAAGCTGATCTTTTGGAAGGTAGCAGGAGTCAACTTCCAGTTACATCACATACTAGAGGTAGTAAGGAATCCACAAATGTGCTTGCAGAACATTTTCCATTTGCAGAAATGCTTTTTTAAGTGACCTGAAACACAGCCATAAAATCTCTACATAAAGAGCAATTTTTCTGTTAGTTTCAAATGCAGGTTTGTTGATGTAAAATAAGTGGGAATCAAAGGCAGTAAAACGAGCCCTTTGAAGGCAGGCCACCGAGTGCTACACTGCCTCGTGCGTGTAGCAGGAATTCAGGGGAAGCTCGTGTATCCAGACCCACAGGAATCGCACTGAGCCGATCCAGTGCATAATAAACGCCACCTCTTAGTGCGGTTTGTTCAATTTACCTCCACGCTCGTTCCCAAAATGAGTTTCAGTGCTTTATAACTGACTCGTTTTTAGAGATCTCACTAAAAGCTAATAAATGTCGTAAGTACATAATCCGCTACAAGGTTATGAAAAAACGTCTTCCCTGTTTTGTCATTTTGTAGCCTGTCCCCGAGGGCCTGATATTTTATATTGATGAACACATTAAGGAGAGATGATTTGACTAGAGATACGCCTTTATTAGATGAAGCTCTGAAAGATGAATTCAATTGTGACGTGAGTAGCACAGGGAAGACCAGATAACTCGGAGCGGGCTCTGGCTAAGGCGCTGTGAGGGAGCTTGGGTATACTTGTTAAGTGGAATATTCATCATTTATAACAGCATTTGCTATCATACTCAGTGCTTCCGCAAAGGCTCATTGATAAACCTCTTTATAAAATCTCACTTTGTCCTCTGCCCCTTTAAGATCATGTCAGTCGCCTTATTTATTTCACTTATGAGTCTATTTATTTATATGTTTTTTTTTTAATCCACATTTATTCCATGTGAATGAAAGCCTATATTGTGGTTATTATATGTAGCAATCATATTTGCAGACATGTCACAAAGGGATGTTGAAAATGTGTTGACATAGCTGAGAAGCAATTTTGCGTTGCAAAAAAAAAATAATAAATGTTATTGGCATGTCAGTAAAATTTGCTTGATACATTCAAACAATATATTGAAAAAATCAATTTCTTGAGCAGAAGAGCATTATGCCGGTAGATGTATCCCTTAATTTTCTCCAGCATATGTTTACAAGGAAGACACGGTCGGGGTAAAAGTGTCATAACAACAACAGAGGCGCAGCACTTGAGCGTTACGGCAGTATGCCGGTAAGGAGCGGTGTGCTCGATGCACTTCAAAAGCAGGTGCAGAATCCGTGTGAAAACAGGAAGTCGGGAAGCTGGGTTGTTGGCGGGAAACAGGACGCCCTGGGCAGTGATTGATGGGAGCTGACGTTTTTTAATATGTAGTCATCTTTTTTCTAACGCGTGCCTTCCCCCAGCAGGATGTCGATTTTGACGGATGGATGACATCACCAACCGAGGCGGTGGTGTTTCTGATGCCGGACAGTGGCAGGCTGGCCACATTTGCGCGGCCACCGCCTGCGGGTCTTACCTTGACAGGTAGCATTGTGGTTTATTACCTGTATATTCCTGTTGCAGGATAGAGGGTGGCTCAAGCAGGAAAGTGGTGCACCTCGCCACGTGGATCAACTCTCCCCTTCATGTTGACAGTTCGAGGAGGACGTGCGGTGTAGGACTGTGTACTGTCATGCAGCAAGGCGGTGCCGTGCCCCCACATCTTACTGCTGGCACCATCACCTGTGACATTAATAAAATCATCGTCATGACCTGTGACCTGTGACCTGGCTAAATACAGGCAATATGGTACAGTTTCAGTAGCACGCAAACATAAAGTCCTTCTAAATAAATGAGCGATACTTTAATATAGCAAACATTTTGACATTTATATGTTTAAGATATACGGCTTTATGGGAAAATTAGGACAGCAAGACAACCACAAAGACTTTAGCTATTAGACACAAATCAGCAGCTTGTGAAGCTACAAACACATTAGCTGTGGGTAAGGTAATGAGCGCTGCTTTGGAAGACCCTGCAAGCACCTTATAAAACTCCTTCATCTTTCAGGGACTACGTGTGAGGGTGAGGCGCTGCCTTAAAGAAAATCTTGCCAGTAAAGATGAAATAAAACAAAATAAGAAGCATGAGAAATAGCAGCTGCTCAAAACATTCTGTTTGCTGTGGGCCCGAGTCCGTTTGAAATTGTTTATGTGGGAACGGATCCCTTTGGCCAGATAGTCGCAAGGTTTGGGAGTTCCCTATGGAGGGCCCTTGTGTGTGTGAAGTGTCCCTTGTTTGTGATAGCCCCTGCGATATTGCCCAACAGGCGTGAGAACAGAAGTGCAATTTTCTGGATGTATGGCACCGTGAAAGCAGACAATTATGAGACAGTCAGTGAGGTCTCTTAGGGCTGTGGTTCTAGTCAGATTATTTGTTTTATATAGTTTCTGAAGCATAAGCTTTTAAAGTTAAACAGCCCAAGGCTTTTTTCTCTCTTGCTGAGAAGTTTTCTGATAATTTAATTGGCTTTGAGATGTTTGCAGATACCTAAGAAATGTTTGTATTTAGAGACATATTTAACAAAATCGACTCTGTGTGATTAATCTTTACCCTGCATCATACAAAGGACTTGACTGGACATTTTTGCATGCATTTCACATTAAATATACTTTGTATTTCATTTAATGACTGTTTTGGCACAAAACTACAGAATTAAACAAACGCACTTCTTGCAGTGGGGGAGAAAAAACATTTTAACTGTGATTTCTTTGATTCTGTTTAATTTTAAAGGTTTGTGTCTGAAGCTATGTCAGTCCTGAAATGAAAGGGGAAAAGTCAGTAAATAAACTCACTTTAAACCATGCTTTGAGTACATTCAGAGTATATACAGAAAAAACAATTATACTGTAAAAGTAAACATTTGTACAATATTTTCTTTGATAATTGTATACATTCATTGGTATATTCTGTAGCAATCTCATGCATAAATCATAAAAATAATTTAAACATTTCTTAATCAGATAATGCATGTAATTGTTCTTTGGTCTGCATACTGGTTACATTATTTACAGCTGTTGTTTGTTATAAGTAGTGGAATAATGTCATTTTAACAGGTGAGCATTGTGATCAGATAATTAAGGTTTTCTCATAGCACGAGAGTACAGCCCCATGTGGGACTCAAACTAACACCCTTTTAGCTATGGGTCAACACCTTTAGTGAACATTGAATAGGTTGTCAAACGATGTGCCCTATGTTAAATCTTGTACTGTATTAAAAAATAACTGTATTTAGGACTAACAGCAAGAGGCAAAAATACAAATTAAAAACTAAACGGAAATTACATTCACCGTTAGATCGATCTTAAAACAGTCTAGTTGTTTGCTAAAGTTCAAAGGTCACTTGTTAAATTTGCGCGTCTTCACGTGTCCTAGTCTCATCAGCTTATTAGGACCTCGCAAAGAGAGACGAGGTGGCAGTCGCAGCAACGCGTGTTTGCAGCCGCGCGCCGTCACGCGCCACGTCTGCTAATGCGCAATGAATAATGAGACAGGCTCGCGCTGAGGCAGGCGCGCGCAGCGCTCGGCGCGCGGCTCGTGTCTGTTGCGATTCCATCATGTTTCCGCAAACTGCCTGGGCGAAATGAGAGCGCTCTGAGTAATTTGTGTGAAAAATTTGTAAGTAAGAAATGTAATGGGGGAAAAATTCTGTTTGCCTCTGTGTTATTGAATATTAGACAGCCACCAGCCGTCGACTCTCTACTGTACCGCGGTTGTTGTGGAAGGATAATGATATTTACATCCTGCCTGGTATATCACTGAAGTGTCCACAAAATGCACCACCACGGCGGCAATGGCAATATTTAATTTACATCGGATTTAGTACATTTTATATGCAAGTCACACACACACAGTGTAGGTTATGGCTATTTTAAACAGGGTTCTAATTTAATTTAATTAACCATGTTTAAATTCAAGACTCCTTTCTCTCATTCTGCAGGCGAATTGCACACAATTTCTAATAAAACAGCATGTTTTATATGTATGCTTATGTGTTTGGAAATTATTATAGTCACATGGGAAAAAACAGTAGGCGTCTTCCTATGCAAATTTAACCGAGGATAGCGGCACTTTTCCCCCAGAATTAAGCTTTTTTCTGATCTCACAATACGTTTCTTTTCCACATAGTACTTGGCAGAAGATCATTTGTTTTTTTTTTCCATTTCTCAACTTACGCGTTTCAAATATATGTCACCAGTTTAGCACGGAATGAGTGAAATGTTGTGTTTATTTAAGCCTTCAGTATATCTTGCAGACACTGTTAAATTTATGTTAACGATTGTTTTTACTGTGCTAGTATTACAAAGCGTTGAATTATAGTTACTTTTGGAGTACGTAATAGACTGATTCCTTATCATTTCCCAAATTACCCATTGCACGCATATATGTGCTGTTTTGGTTGGAGTGAAAACCCTTGACACAGCTGTGCTGAAACTACAGCATTAATTGTAATACAAGAAATGTTCTTGTAGGTCCTTCTATTTTAGGATTTGCAAATTAATTCCACAGGACAATATCAGTGAAACTACACAAATGTGCAACATGTACAGTTTGACGGAGGGGGACCTGCGGCCAGTTGAATGGTTGCGTCATGCTTTATCCTCCCATTAGGTGCAATGACAACATTACCACGTGGACTGCATTTTAAACACTTTCCCCAGCGTGTCGCGTGGAAGAACATTATGCGCGACATTAATAAGCAAATACATTTTCTTCTTCTTAAAAGCAGAAAGGAAATAACAAGATACCGAGGGAGGGGGAAAAAAAAGTTAGCCGCGCAGTGTGATGGACATCTTGTACAAAACAGCCAAATAGTGTACCGGTGTTTCCCCCGTGCCCTTTGTTCTTTTCGCTGATCCTGTCCCGGGAAGAACGTAATTACAGACTGTTAGCGGCTCGCTGGCGGCTTGTGAACGAAAACGCGCGACTCGGTTCATTCCTCGGCTTCACGAGACATCACAGTCCCGAGACGCTGAAAGGGAGGATCGGGGAAAAAGGAGAATGGTAATTAGTGTGCCACATCCTAGGTGTCCATCAAACCCTTATGTCTGATGCATAAAAAGCCTGCGAGTGAGTGGGGACAGTGTTTTATTCACCGCAGACTAACATTATGTAAATGTGGCGTCATTGTTTCATATCAACCTATAGACTTTAGTGAAAAAAAAAACCCACTTAGTAAAGATAACATACTGTGACACTCAGTGGAGAGGTATTAAAGAGCTGTATTACATACAGAGAGTTTGAAAATTACCAGTGCAACACTACAGAGAAACAGATGCTGATGTAAAGATGAAGCACTTTTACAGATAAACACACAACCCCCCATGACATTAACATGTGCACGTGCACACACACATGCACACATGCATAAGTGAATTCTGAATCAGGCTTTATGTTCAAATTCTTGACAACAGATCTAAGTGAAGTCCCAGAGACGAGAATGTTGGAGCCCTCTAATATCTTTGATAGCCTAGTTATGGTAATAATGACGGCTCATGTATTATGTATGAAGTGTACCTAACAGATGAAGATTGTTAATAATTGTTCTGCCTGGTGCCCAGGCATGGAACGAATACAGATTCCGCTCAAGTTTTAAATAAAGAAGTCTTTACATTTTGGCCTTGCTGCATAGAGATGGTTAAGTGCCGGCAAATTACTCTCATGTGTTTTAGTGTGTTCCACCAATGAGGCTTGATCATACCTCACTCTGCAGCCAGTACGAATAAGCAAAGAGCATATTTTCCCTCAAAGGCTCTATCCTAGTTACTGTCAGGTGGATCAGACGAATTTGTTTACAACTGAAATATATATTTTTTGTACAAAAAAGCCACACATGAAACAGCATAACTTGATGTTCAGATGTAAACACCTAATTTGGTGAATATGCCCAAAGATTGTTTCAGAGTGTATGACTGTCATTTGAGAGACACAGATGTTGTACAAAGAAATAAAAATGTGTTTAAGGTAGAAGTAGACATTTTTGGGCATTTATCCATCCAGTAGGAAATTTTAATTTTCAGGCATTTAAATTATAAAGAAATCTTCCCTGAATTATGTAGTGTCCGCAAATGCTCATTGAAATCAACGGTATTTCCAACCACTTGATCTGTCAGAGAAATCACCGGTACCTCCGACCACATGTTCTGTCAGTGAAATCATCGGTACCCCCGACTACGTGTTCTGTCAGTGAAATCATCGGTACCCCCGACTACGTGTTCTGTCAGTGAAATCATCGGTACCCCCGACTACGTGTTCTGTCAGTGAAATGACTGGAACCTCTGACCATGTGTTCTGTCAGCGAAATGACTGGTACCTCTGACCATGTGCTCTATCTGTGAAATCACTTCAGTGGTAGAACAGCTACACTGTGTGCCTGAGTTGTAAGGTGACATAAGAATCATAACAACCGAACAGAGCCCTTTGACTTGTACACAAATCCTTCATAAGCAGACAGTTTAGGCAGCCCACGCACCTTCCTCCGTGACAGCATTTATGGCCACAGAATCTAGACTGAACACAGGTTCACGTTCCTGACACAAGCATGCGTACACTCGGCCTGACCGGTCACCCGTCCCCAAGACGTGAGAGCATCTGTCCATGTCGTTGTTCTGTCAGACGTGCCGGTCAACAGATGTTGACATACACAACTGAGATCTCCAAAGCTGTCTGTCAGCTTGTTTCTCCCTCAGCTCCAATGCGTACAGAGCTCTGGCTATACCAAATATTCACGAAACCAGTGAAGAGCTCACTGTGCTTTTTGCTGTTAAAAAAGTATTTAAATGTCTAAAATACACGGTTTTTCACAGACAACACCTGTTGTTCAGAAGCAATCCATCAATGGAAGAGAAGTAAGTACTGGTTCTTTCCTAATTACACTGTTGCAGTAATATTATTAGATAGCAGTCAAATTATACAAGCATTCTGCTTTATCACAAGTGCACAGAAATGTTACATACGTGAATAACATAAATATGAAAAAGTTGGGAAAAAATACAGTCATACTTAAAGGAAGAGTTGATCTAACTGGTATGAACTCTGTCCACAAAAACGTTTTCCTGGCCAAGTTGAACAGTAACATACCAGCAGCGCAAAGGTTATTTATCATATATAAATTACACACACACACACACACAGACACACACACACACACACACACACACACACACACATATATCTTTCACGAAAAAATAATTTTTGTTCTGCCTTTCAGTGCTGTGACTAAATCCGATGTGCAGGATGTTAAAATGAAAACATATTTGTTAAATTTATGAAAATTAATTTAACTTGAAAACTAATAAATTAATATACGGATGTCTTGATTTTATTATTAAAACAAATTCAAGAGAGTTTTAAAACCAGATAGAAGAGAAACGTAATTTCATGTTGACTTCACTCTAAGGATTATGCAAATGATCACAATTTTGCTCGTGGGAATTATTTTCAAAACATCCATAGTAGCCTATTGCATGTCTGATAGATGATATAGCTTACGTTACTACGTGAGTACGAGAGCCACCCTTTACATGTCTGATAGATGATATAGCTTACGTTACTACGTGAGTACGAGAGCCACCCTTTACATGTCTGATAGATGATATAGCTTACGTTACTACGTGAGTACGAGAGCCACCCTTCACATGTCTGATAGATGATATAGCTTACGTTACTACGTGAGTACGAGAGCCACCCTTTAGATAACGCATGCAGCTGCATGACTGTACACTGAATTCATTACTCCTATAACGCGCAGTTACATCCCTGCGTGTTTCGATGGGCCGCGGTTCCACCATCGCACGCGCTGACATGATCACTGTGCTGTGCTCTGTACCACTGCTTCTGTCTTACCTGTATCCAAACCGTCTTATTAAAAACCCCCAGCGACTGCAGTCCCTTCATCACAACTCATTATCCAGCGGAGGGCAAAGCACGATACCGTATTGTTTTGTGACTTGTCACGAGCCCTTGCTGGCGAAGTGACGTCATTCACTCATATTAAAGCTCGTATTGTCTGGCCTTAGCGTTGCAAGGCCTTGATGAATTGGCCTACCTGTCAGTAGCTAATCAGCAGGAAACTCCGTAGACAATTTGTTGTCTTTTTTTTTTTTCTGCTAGTCTCTGCACATGCTTTTCGTCGCTTCTGCTTGTTGTGGTCCACAACAACACAAGCAAGAATAACTATCATTTACTGATTCAAGGATTTTTCCGTGTTTCTTGCATGCACGTATGTCAACGTGTCTCAGGCGTTAATATTCCTTTCTTTTTACACAAAAATATTTTTTAAATTCTTTTTATCGAGTTTATGAGTCATTGTGGTACACATACGCACTGCATAAATCACTCTGACTCATGCAAATAGGAGCAAATATTGCACTTCTGGGGTGCAAGTGGCCCTTGGCTTAGCCTGCGGCCATATCACCAACCCAGCAGCAATATTATTTATGCATATATATGCACCGCATGTCAAAGCCTGGTCATAACTTACACTTTATTGCCTGATGTTCTGCATCACTTCTGCTCTTCGTTACGTTATCATTCTGCGCAGGCACTAATAAGCCACAACTGTTTTGCTCAGCTGCAAAATTTGCGCCAGTTGAGCCGTGCGAAATGGCTGCTGTGTTCCTTCGGCTTGTGTGAGTGTTGATCATGCAGAGCCCTCCTGCTGCTCTATTGAGGGGCCTGATATTTTAACATCTCCTGACAACGTCTGCCTGACTGGGAGGCTTCCTGAGCAAGCCGAAGCTGTTACAGCGTAGATCTTATGATGCTAACAGGATGAATGCAAGCATAAAAGTTAAATCAGCAGCAAACCTTTCACAAGGTTGTATAAAAACTGAAAGAATATGTGCAAAGGACTAAAAACGAATGTGTCATGAAGAATTTAAAGAATTAAAAAATTGGTCTGACATATGGAGTTTGGTAAAACTGGACTGAATATATGGAAGCCAAGTATCTAAGTGTCTAATTTTTGCAGCTATATAAAAAATGTTTATCTCATGGAATGTTCCTATTTAAGTGTGTTAAGGCGACTTTGAGTGATTATAGGGACAGATCATTTCGGAAGTTCAGTTAATTTTGTAAAATGTCTGTATTGCTGTCTGTTTTCATAGTCATTTAATATTTTACTTACCAAAATAAATCTACACACTTTGAATGTAATTAAATGAGTCTGGTGAGTCAATGAAAGGAGGAATGAAAAAGCTAAAGTGGATATTTCAGTGTTTTGGGCTTCCTGAAGCTTGACAAATCATTTTTACAGTCTTGGAACCAGTCATAACACGCTAATGGCACTAGGGTCTGTTTTAGATTATTGCACATAAAATGTTCTGTCTCTGAGTAAAACGCACAAGCAGAAATCACATAATGAAAGAGAGCTGCAAGTTCAATTACGTTCAGTTACGTTCATGAATATGTTTTCCCTGTCGCACTGTCTCCCTCCCAGTAGAATTCATTCTTTACTGTGTATCTGAAAGGTTCTTTGAAATGGTGTTACTGGAATAAGGTGCTGTGATCCTAATGAGTGCGGAGATGAAGGCTTTGGAACTGCAGTGTTGCTTTTGGAAGTCTCTCCAAATGCTTGGTCTGTGTCGATTTAACCCTTTAATGGACCTGAGCATCAGGTGACGACACTTCATGCATGGCTGGCTTTAAAGGGGGGTGCGGGACAATGGGGTCACAGTGGGCCTGATTGAATTTCATTTGTCACAACGGAAAAGAAAGGCATCAGTCTCTGCCGTTTTAGTAATCACAGAGTATGGAGCTCAGACATCTCTGGGACGTCTGTGTGTACTGAACGCAAGATGTAGTGTGGGGATGTGAAACGCTGGCTCCATACCCATTCTGTCTATAGTCATGTGGGAGAATCTGTAATGTGGTCATATGTCATATTTTGCATGAGAAAAAAAACATTCTTGACCGTTGGTACGTGTCAGTGGAGGCAAAAGACATTTAAATGAGGTCTTTGCCTCTTTGCAGGGAACATTTAAGCCAGGTGTCGCATGAAACAGGCTTGTTACAGTCCATTAAAAATGTCAGGCATTTTCGCAAGCAGGGGCTGACAGGTTCACGGGTCAGGATAGTTTAATTGCAACTTCTATTGATATTGCCAACCCACTGAATATGTCATGCCAGGGACTGAGCAGGACAAGCCAAATATTTTCACAGTCGGGGAAGGAGCAATCGTGTTTCCTCTTGCTCGGTGTGCGTTTCTTGGAGAGCTGTCCTTCATGTACGGCCTACAGTAGTTAGCAACGCACTGCTGAACTCTGATGTGTGGTTTCCTCTACACTGATCTCCGTCACCTTTATTTATTTACACAGAGCTTCAGCCATGGTAATACCTGGAGCTGTTTTCTCCCTCTGTGTCACTTGTGTTTAATTGTCACGTGACTTTTGCTCCTATATGTTCCACTTCAGGAAAGTCTATAGGAGATGTTGAAGTTTCTTCAACCCAAACAGACTTTCTTTCACTTGCTCAGGGGTGGAAGAAACATTTAGTTTTTTTTTTTTGGACATTGGAACCCCCCCCCCCCAAGTTTACTAAAAGGTAACCATTGTTATATGCAGGTAAATGGGTATATCAGAATCAATGTAAAGTCAGTTAGGGGGGTAATTTACAGTCCACCCCCTGCCGCAGTGCAGAAAAATTTAATTTTGTTGTTTTTGCAAGGATGTGGGGGGTTGGAGGGGTGGGGGCCAGATTTTATACACGTGAAAGTGACCGACGACCCTCGGAGAGTGCAAAACATTTAAGTGGAACTTGACAAATGCATAAATAACACTGTTTGTTGCCCCATTAAGACGTCAGTTAGACTTAGTTGGGTGTTGTTGTGCTGAGGTCGGCACGGAGACGAGACCTGGCACACATTTCCCAGCCGTCCCTAACCCTTCAGCTTTCCTAGCCAGCAGTTTGCTTAGGTCTTTCACAGCAGGCAACATTTTTGTTATATTTCACCTAAAAATATCATATGGTCACATTCAGCCTTAGATGCAAGTCTCTCGTTTTTCCTGTCTTGCACATGCAAGCAGGATATCATATGTGAAATTTGTCCATAAATTTTCAGATAGAGGATCGTTTTTTGTGATACAAAGACCTCGCTATTGAATAAACAGAAAGAAAAATCAATAAAACGGCTGTCGGCCTGTTTTTAGCAATCCCCACGGCACAGTTTTTACATAGCGGTGTCTTACTTCAGGATACGTTCTGCAAACCATCGTACGGTCAGAAGATAACTTAGGCAAAGGACGACTTAATCTGTACAATTTTCCAGTCGTTATTAATAGGTTTCAGAGCACTGAAGAGCTCCCAAGGAACCAGAAACATTACACAGTTAACATTAATAAAAAACACAGATTACCCTAAAATACAGACATGTGATGTAATTCACCAGCAGGCATCGTCTGTGCTGTTGTCTGCTAAGCATTATCCATCGTTTTGCACTGTGAGAAACCTGTCTTGACCAAACAGAGGTCAAACTCTTAAGCCCACATCCTGCTCATGGACCGTCTGTCAGCCTCTGATTATTCGCTCAGTATTGCAGTACAGAACACACGTATTATTCATTAGAAAAATGCTCGATTCCCCCCCAACCCCATAATCAGCACTCAGCCCTTTTGTTACAGGTGTTGGATTTTTACTCTCGGCACTTCCTCTCTTGTGCGTCTCAGCATGCTAACACACTAACACAGGCCGAGAGTCCAGCAGCCTCCGCATTCCCGAGTGTCTGTTATGAGACACTTTCTTTTCCCATATCTCCTCTTTTTTTTTAAAGGCAGCGAATTCTCCCTTTAAAAAAAAAATCTCACAGGGACATCTACCTCTCAGAGCGGGTGCCTGCTTAAATCTGTGTGGAGCACCTTCGGGGAGCTGGGACAGATGGGATTGACAGCCGTAATAGGCAGAACTGCGCCGGCCTCCAGCCTGACCTGCCCATATTGGATTTCTTGCAACTGATATCAGCGCAGACATGTAGACACAGGGCCTGCATCTAAAGGCAGAAATTCAATCAATGCGGCGTGCTTCTCAACAAGGCTTACTACATTACTGCAGTTAAAGCAGGGCCATCTGGCTTGGTCTCAAGAGCTCCCCAGACCCATGTAGATCCCTCTCTCTAATGTCATTTTTATTCAGTTAACACTAATAAACTGCAGCAAACACCACGAATCCCGTACCCAAAAGCCATAACTCAATTTTTTTCCCCCCTTTCTGTGGCAAGCCCAACATCTGTCTCTTCGACGGGAAGCCGGCAAAGAGAGCGAGGCGTTCTGCGAGGGTGTGGGCGACAGGCTGACGTGGCCGAGACAGGCAGCTGCGGACGCTCCTGATTGGTCGTGGCAGCTAGAAGCTAATCTGAAAATTGTGATTATCGGTGGTAAAATCCGCGAGGATGTTGCACAATTGTGTCTATTTTTAGGACGGGGATGTACGGTGGTGTGATGCAGACAATGTTGTCACAATTGAACTTGGTAGAAAATTTAAAGCCTGTTTTAGTGAAATGCTTCAAACACTGTTATTTGCTGTGTTGGGTTGGGGGTTTGTGTCACACTGTTGAGGAATCTGGAATCATGGTCAGGTAAATTCTGTTCAGTTTAGTTTATTTGCATATGGATCCCTTACCCAACAGGACTGTCGGAAAGCTGACGGGATCAAGCAGACTTGAAAATACAAAACTTAGTAAAAGTGCACTGTAGGTACAGATAAGAGGTGTCAGAGAAACACAGTGTAGGGAGGACAAAATTGAATTCAGTCTTATTTAATCAAAAATAAAACACATCGATGCAAAAAATCCAAATGACAGTCCTGAAGAGGTCACATGTCAGTTTAGAATGGAAAATACCCTCCAAGGGTCAAAGGGCACCAGGTGCCAGACTTCACCCCCATCCCACCGCAGAAGTGTGTGGTAACCAAGTGCAAATTCAGACGTGTTTGAGTGTTCTGTGACCATAATTAGGAGCAGGGAGTAAAATTTGAAATATTGACACTGCAGTTTCTTTGTGAAGTTAAATGAACTCGTAATTACCGATTAGAAGAAGCTTTGCATAACCACAGTCAGAAACAGGCAAATGAGAAGACATATTGCAGGCACGGAATGGAAAAAATAACTTATCAAACATTCACACTAATGAAAGTTTTTGAAGATTTTTGATATGGAACAGTTTCCAAAGGATGTTTTTATGTTTTTTTGTATTATAGTAAGTTATTTAAAAATATATCACAGCACACTACAGTTAAAGATAGTAAAAGACATTACAGTCACTTTTATCCCAAGTTTTGATGTTTTATTTTGAGTTTAGGCCTTAATGCGTGTTATATTTGTTTTTTCTCTACTCCAGTGTTTTTGTCTCTTGTGCTCTGTTGTTCTGTTTCAGTTTCCAACAAAATATTGAAGTTGAACTTCTGTTTTTAAACAGACCATGCCGTAGAGCAGCTACTGAAGTTGCTTTGAGCCACACACATGCTCACAGTGTAATGGAAGCATCCAAATTACTCTGTAGTAAAGTGTGTGTTTGTGCACAGGTGGAACACACTGACCACGGACTGATGTAACTGGAGACGACCTGTTGTGCTCCTCTCTGTCAGGCGTGTTAACATGAAGTGAAATTATCACGACAAACAAACGAGCCGCCCGACCGCAGTCTGTTTAGAGCGCAACATCGGCTGGGGAAGCAGGCGCTGTCGCTGACCTACATAGTGCATACAATTCCGGCTCGCTGATGTTTGGAGAGATTGTTTGCGTTAAAACGTCACTTGCTGTAGCGGGTGCGTGTCGTGCCCGCGTGCCAAGCCACGGCCTTCAAGGACACTTCCCACCTACCACGTCCAGATTTTATTTCACTGTTAACCCTCCATCTGTGAAAATGCATGTGTGCAAAAATACAAGCTCAACAGTAATATTATTGCAAAGATGTCACATTAAACGCCTTCTGTTAACAGTTTGTAACCCTAAGGTTGTGGGTTTGCATCCCAAGCCGGTCATTGTTATAGTATCATTACGTAAGCTCCTTTTCAGCTCTGTAATTCCCTGAACTTTGCACTACACCTACATACGACTGGTGTCCTAGAGGAAAAGCCTGCACATCCTTGGTGAAATATCTCGTTGTACTAACATCTAAATATTACTTTTTTGTTCATACACTTAGATATAGAACCTTTCTGTAGGAAACATAACCTTCTCCTCCTCTGTGTTAATGTCTATGTTCTGATTCATTTGAAATGAAGTGCTGCGACTCCACTGACTTAATACTATAAAAATGTAATTCACACCACTTTATGTTTACTTCCCAGTTCTGCAGCTAACCAGCAACCATATTGCTGTGAAACTTATACGTCTGTTTAACAAAATTTTTTTAAGCTATAAAAACTTCTTGCCGACAATTACATTATATTTTGACATGCTTTGTGCTGGGAAAAAAATTGCATTTTATCCTTCAGCGGTAAAAAAGCACAATCTGGTGAAAAGCATGAGCGAACCGATCTTATTAGAGCTTCAAAGAGCCTTTTCAGATTTCTTCAAAAGAAATAACCTTTGCCACCACAAACAAACAAATAGAGAGAGAGAGAGAGAGAGAGAGAGAGAGATAGAGAGAGAGAAAAAAAAAACCCGAAGTAGCGCAGGTTACAAAACCGCGAGTGCGCGGCAGGGTTGCGACGGGCAGTTTGCTGCAACGCGGCGCTTAAAGGAAGCGGGGACTTGTCTAGCGTTTGGGGTCTGATTAAAGCGTGACGGTAGATGTCCGATCCCTTTTGCAGACTGGGACTTGACAGCACGCGCCTTTCTACCTGCTGCCTGTGCCATGTTAGGTGATTTACAGCTGACTTTTCTCGGTTTATGCAGTGCAGTATTTTCATTTCTACCCCGCTGAGTGCCAGGTCTAGAACTCTTGAAGAAATATTATGCTTTGCCGATGACGTACAGTGACAGGCGTCTCATACTAAAAAGTGTGCCACAATGTTTAACAGCAAGGAAGCAGAAAAGCCAAACTGGTGCTGAAGGCATCTCACGCAGCCGAGAAGTATTTGATCCAAACCAGCCCTGATTAGGCCGAATGAGGCTTAATGCCTGGTATGAATCTACTTAAGGAAAAAAAGATAACAAGGGAAGAAAAGGTTTGCAAGACAAGTGGTGAAATTCATTGAAGGTTTTTTTTTTACAAGGGTCTACTCTAAGGAACGTACTGCATGAATGAAACATTTGTCTTGGAGGGTTTGGTATGAGTACTGCAGGACAACCTACATCAAGGTGTTCAACAACCTGTATTTACGCTGCCTGCTGTGCGACTACTGTATAAGAGGCAATAACTAAAACACAGTAAACACTTTTTTACAAAACATATTTATTATATTTATGTAATGAGATATGAAAGCAGGAAACATTTTATGCAAATTGAAAATTGGTCCATGTGATAAAGTTGTAAAACAATAGAAAAATAACAGACACAAAAATAAAAAAAACCCATTGACTGTGATTTCTTACTTTTTGAATTTGTTTTCCACAGCAATAAATATGCAATAATATTTCTTTTTAAGCGGCACTTGAACTGGATGAAAGCAGTGGTTACATGCACGACAGGCCCAGTGTACGGTGAGCCGCTAAAGTTGCTAAGGAAATGGGCCGATTTCCTGTAACTGCTGTTCACACCGTCGCTTGTCGACTGTTTTTGTTTGCTTGTTTGACTGTTTGTTCGGAGTCGAACAAAACTTCATTTACTCACCCACTACAAAGGCATCCCTCCTTCTACATTAAAGACTCCCTATAAATAACGACTGTCACCAGGACCCATTCAGGTGTGTGAAGCATCTCAGAAAACTTGTCAGCTGCTGAGCTTTCGTTTGCCACACGCTGCCTGTGCAGCTCCCAGAGGTGCCCTCGCCTGCGCCCACAAGCCGCCCGTGCCGTTGTACCCGCTTTTATTTATTGCAAACCCTGAAGAAAAAAGCGCAAATGACAGTCACGTGATTTCAGCGAGCGCCGGGGAGATGAGTCCAGTCTTTCAGCACGTTAGCTTTTGTTGTGAAGAGAGAAAAAAAACCAGCACACACAAAGCCCGCTGGAGTACCCAGAAGGGGCATTATAAACAACGCGGGCAAAGTGGGAGAAGATTGGAATTCCATTGTTCCCCTAAATGGCTCTAAGTGGCAACGCCATCAGCAGTGTCCCTGATTGGGTCTGACGTATTGTGGGTTCTGTATGGCATGTGGAGACCCAGTGGGCCTGATAGGGGTCTCTTCCAAGGTCAAATCAGAAATGTTCTCATGCAGCTGTGGGCTGCAGCAAATTAAATCACCCTTATTCACTGGGATGCTGCACAATGACAGTTTAGCTGCTAAGTATCTCCTATTGAAATGCGCAAGTAAACACAGAAGATGACCCCATAAAAGACACAACAAACATCAGTTAGCCAGCTGAGTGGCTAACATACAGAACATAACCGAGTCATCTCACACTATTCTGGGATGCCTGACCTAATTTTTATTTAACAAATGTAGAGATGTACCCCATTAGAGTTGCTTGATAACGTATTTTTGTCATTATAAAAATCTAATCGAATGAAATAAATTATGTAAAGACCATGGACACACATACAACAGTGTCCCTTTGAGGTTGTTAACCGTCATTCTAATGAATGTCCATGTGCTTTACTCATACATTTTGGAGTACAGTTTGTGGATTACTAAAATGAATATGCAAAGTATGTACTTTTTAAAATTTATCACATATTTTGGTGGCAGTCTCCATTACTACACTGGAGCATGGTGGCACAGTTGTCCAGCAGTTCAGATTGCTCATTCAAAGTAACTGGATTGAGGATGAGTGCTGGATGTACTGGATTGAGGATGAGTGCCAGATGTACTGGACTGAGGATAAGTGCCGGATGTACTGGACTGAGGATGAGTGCCAGATGTACTGGATTGAGGATGAGTGCCGGATGTACTGGATTGAGGATGAGTGCCGGATGTACTGGACTGAGGATGAATGCTGGATGTACTGGACTGAGGATGAGTGCTGTATGTACTGGATTGAGGATGAGTGCTGGATGTACTGGACTGAGGATGAGTGCTGGATGTACGCCTATGACCTTCCTGTGTCAGGTGCTGTTCCCAGAAGAGCTGTGTCCCCTGTGGTGGTTTTATAACCTCCAAGGTAGAAACTCCTGCAGGTCCATCAGAAAAACGCCGGCCACCATCCTGGGGAGGGGTGCACTAATTTCCCCCCAGAGAGCTCCCCTGCCAATCCGGTGGCAGGTAGCTCAGTGCTGACACCCTAACGTCCCCCTCTCCTTCCGCCACACAGTGCTGGTGATTTGTCACAGTGCTTGTTGGGCTGTTCTATTCATTGTTTTCCTGATGTAGTGATTGATGTTCCGTGCTCCTAATCTCGGCGAATGATAGCTGGCGGAGCGCAGGGGAGTCCCCTCCGTCTCAGACACGGGCCGGGCAGGGCCGGGCCTCGGCCGCGCTGCTGACAGTTCATTCCGGGCCTGATTTACATTTCAATCTCAGCCTCATGAATGCAGGTCTCTGGCTGGAAATTAATAATGCGGCAAGGTGGAGGGCAGGGGCTGGGCAGGGTGGGATTGGGTGGGGGGGCAGGGAGGTATATGGGGGGGAAGGTGGAGGGGATTGGGATGCTGTGGAACTGGGGGCTAGCTTTCCCCTATTGTGCTTCCAAAAGAGCCCCTTATTTTATTTCCCTCTCTTTTATAGAGGTCTCAGATGAATGGCATTACACACAATGGTATATCTGGAGTGACACAAATTTATTTCAGTTGCACTGGCTTGGTATATTTTCACAGAACCAGGGGCGATTTGTCTGGGGACAATTTAGTTTCCATAAAGGATTTAAATGGTTTCTGTGGAGATAGTGGGGAGAAATTTAATTTGTTTCTCATTTACTACACCAGGTATGAAAAGGAGAAAAATTGGATGGCTGATGGGGTAAAAATTGGTGCTGTCCCTCTGTTCAATCCCCCAAAGGATTGGAGCCTTGCATCTTATAGATTGAGTGTGACCCCCCCCCCCCAACTTTTACCACTAATCCACCCCCAAGCCGACACGTGCTATCACAGACCCCTCCACCCCAACAGCAGCCCACAGAGACTGGTAACCTTAAACCAACTTAAAAAGTAACCTTTGTGGGAGCTGCCAATCACTCAGGAAACAGCGTTTCCATTGATCTGGCTGTCTCCGTGATTTATGGCTTCATTTTACAGTAATTGAGAATTAGAGAGAAGATTAGCAAGGCTCAACACTTCAGCGTGATATGCACACTGAGTGGTGTAATTTGTCACTTCTGGATGTCGGACACTTTCTTACTTACAATGGGGGGTTCCCTTCTAATTGAATTTCTGGATAACACGGAAATTAATTTGACACTAGCGATATTTGAATACAGCCCCTCTTGCCTTCCCATTGTGATGCATCGGGGGGGCTGCCTTTTGTGCTAGCAAACACTATTGATCCAAATCACTTTGAGTTGAGGCCAGCTGAAGTATGGAATCGCTAAATCTTATTTACGCTCATATTAAAGCAGTTCATCTGCAGCAATCTGGGCCAGATAAAGAATATTACCTTTCATTTTGTTTGACTGCATCCACATGAAGTTTTGGGAATTTACCTCCCGGGGCAAAAACAGCAAAAGCCTGAAGTCAACAGTTGAAATTGAATTATTGGCCAACTTTAGCAGTCCATTGCCTGGATAATTTGTCGTCTAAGTGGCAAAATGAAAGCACTCTTTGAGGGTCTGGTGGACGGCACCCTGCAGCCGCCTGTTGTGTGTACCATGTCCGTGTGTACCCAGTCCACACCGTCACGCCTCAGCTAACATGCGTCACGTGCGTCTGCCGTCCGTGTCTCGAAGAGGACGCGGACGGGCTGTTTGTGAGGATTTAACAAAGGAGAGAGGGATGATTACAGAGGGCGTCACATTCCTGGGACAGTCACGTCGTTCTTCTGGTCACATGCGTTGCTTGCACAGGTTGTTGGACCGATTAGTCTATTTTCAGTTCTCGCCAAGCCACCTTTCGCCGATCAGGTCTTCAGCAATGAGCGATACGCATCCATCTGCTTAACGAACTTTGGGTCTGGACTCAATCCCCGTAATGCCTGTGTGAGTCAATTAGTGACAGGGGACGTGTGTGGCAATATTATTCATGGGGCCGGGCGCAAAGCCTCCCACATGGATGCTAATGCACAAAAGATAATCTTCATAATGGGCTTGGCATATGTAACACTGCTTTTCCATTACCCTGCAACAAGGGAGCCACAGGGGTACGGGGCCAATGTGGGCACTCACGGAACGATCCCTCGCTAAGTACGTCATGCACAATCGCACGCAAACAGCAGAATGGAGAGAACGGGGTTATCGGCAGAGCTAACAAATGAAACGTTCAACGAACGCGGAACTTTGAACGCAGTTGGCCGGAGCACAAGTCACGTGACGAGGGCTCAGGCAACAAATATGCTGGGAGACGCTGCGGAGACACCAACCAGGAAAAGCCCTGATTACCTGGGGGGACGGCTGTGCCCTGATTACCTTGGGGGATGGCTGTGCCCTGATTACCTGGGGGGACGACTGTGCGATTCGCACGGTGCCTGCTTGAGCGTGAAACGGGTCACACCACGCTGCAACTGCAGAGAGAAATGGTGTTGAAGAGCACATATTTGGAGACGGAGCCCCTATTTGAGCCTGTTCTCATTTTCTATTCAAAGCAAAGACCTCCGCTGAGATGGCAGAGGGGCAGGCAAGTTGGGGGGGGGGGGGCGGGGTGGAGTTAAAGTAGGGAGGGGGATAAGTGAAGGCCTGACAGAGACAGGATGACAGACCAGAAAGGCTCATCAATAGATCCATCATGGCAGTAATCTGGGACACGCTTAGCATACATGGCTCGAGTCCGCCGACCCTGTATCTGTCTTGTCGCGGTATCAGAGTAAATAACAGTTAAATCTGGTGTCGCCGGGTGACCTCGCTGACTCCAGGGAGCAGGCGTACACGTGCCTGTGTGTGCGCAGATGGTAGGGGATTTACAAGCGGATGGGGGAGGGGGAGAGGACCCTGGGCTCTGAGGCAGCACTCTTACACAAGATCATCATTACTATTACTCTAAAATGTGTGTGCCATAGGCGACCTGGAGGGGGCGCTGTGATTTATTGCAAGAGTTCTCAACCATGCCTGGCACAGTGTACTTCAGAGACTTTCTGGCATCATTTATTTGCATGTTAACTACGCATGCGATAAGTAACTTCAGGGAGAACTGCTTCGTCAGTGTCTCCTAGTGGCGCTGTATTCGGCATGTCACATTTACACTTCTGTCAATGACCTTGTGATGCCTGCTTTCACACTGTTAATTATGTTTGGAATACTTATAATGGAATGGAAAAAATGTTAAATGCTAAACATACAGACTTTTTTTTTTTTTTGCTTTCAAAGGTAATGTATATTGAAACCTAAATATTTTGGAGCGCAAATGCGTTGATAATTAATTCAATTCAGAAAATCCTATAATCCTGTTATGGAGTCAGAGGTGAGAAACTCCTAGGAACCCGATTTTGGTGTTCCTTGTATGTCTATTTTTGATTTTGTCAATCATTCACTTTATTATGGTGACTAGTCAAGACACGCAACGCCCCCAGCCCCCCCGATCCTTACAAATGCACGTGGACTTTATGACAATGACAGTTGTGACAGTGGTAGAGATGAAGCATAATGTGAAAACATCTTAAAAACACAATGACACAAAAACAACAACATGCAACGGGAGATCGTAAATGCTGGTGGCAGACAAGATCGGAAGCAGGACAGGAAAAAAGACGTGGGCCCGTCAGGAAGAGGAACGCTCACGGGAAAACAAGTGGGATCTTGGGTAGGCATGACAGTCTGACGACAGGATCGCGGCGGAGCGGCAAACAGCGGAGCTGCAGTGTCCGCTCGAGCGGACCAGAAAGGCAGGGATTACCGCGGAGCTGGCTCGTTTGTGCAAGGCAGGCCTGTAGACGAAGACACTTACATCAACGCTCCAGGCCCAAGATGGTGTGAAGAAGACAACAGGGGAACGTGACAGGAGATCCCTGAGTGTCAAAGAAATGTCACCAAGAGTCAGGAAGTGGAGAGGATAGGCAAATAATAAAAGAAATGTAACTAATATTTCATTATTCACAAAGCAATTTTTTTCAGCTTTCAGGTAATAGTTGTGAGTGCTTCATGACTCCGTGTAACACGTCGCTTCATGTGTTCTGCCTTTAATGCACATCGGCCTTTGCAGACCAGTTTGTGTTCACCCATTCAATGACCCTTCTTATCAACACATTAGCTATAACACGGATCTTTGACTTTTCCCTGAGTTACTCTATTGAACTCTTTTACAATCCTCTTGCCTCTAATTCAATTCAGGCAAATTAGATACACAGGATTTTGCATAACCTAACTGTATTACACTGATATAATTTGGCCCCATTTTCCTGCTTAAGTGCGTGTGACTCCCTAATAAAAAGTGTCAGTTAAAATGAAAATGCAGCTTGTGTAATTAAATTTAATTGGATCTTGTCACTTTAAATCTGTGTCGCTTTTTGATCCTTGTTGAGTGTTACTGCTCCGACGTGGCGTCTGGTGTGTTCGTCGCTTTATTGCGGGCTGCTGCCCTGACCTCGCGGCAGCCGGGGTAAATTCGACACCCGATTGGCGGACCGAGGCTTTGAACCGTGAACGCAGTAACACGGGACCAGGCTAATTTTGTTTATTTGGAGCGCTGCGCGGAAGAACGAGCGTGTTTTCCTTTTCCATTAGGACTCCGGGTGGGAGGGGGTGACAGTGTGGGGTT
>JABJVR010000001.1:12446408-12481982 GCA_025773905.1 Chitala chitala | reverse complement strand
GCCCCCCCCCCCCCCCCCCCCCCCCCCCCCCCCCCGCCCCCAGATGTGGGAGGTGGATTTTGGAGTTTATTAGGTTCTGGCGCAGGGATCAGTGCCTGTAACGCAGTCCTGCATGCCTCAAAATGATCTGATGAGCGCTTCATTAAAAGTCGTCAACATCATAAATATGGATGTGGATAGCGAAATTGCTTCTTTGATAATTAGAAACTCCAAAACCAATTTCTATTTAATTCTATATTACCAGTGTACTGAAACAACTTATTAACTTGCACGCATAGTGAAGTACAGTTTGGGTCCTAGGGATCGAGGTGTATGTGTGTGTGACCATCAGGAGGAATCGTTAAAGATGTTTCACTCCTCATACACTGCACAGTTATTATAGCATATTATTATTATTCAATAAATTCAGTATCGACATGTTGTCAGAATGTGCATCAACATATTCAAAACAGACAGAAGAGGTGAAGGAAAGACGTTTGTTCCCAAATTTGTTTAGATGGATAGAAACTCGAAACAGTGCGGTCAGGTTGCCCTCTGCAGCACACAAATAACACCCCTCCGGCCCCCCCGGTGTGGAAGTGGGGGTGGAAATTCAACATGCAGGCCAATACCTTAGGCGGTGGAAAAATCTTTATTCACCGAAACCCGTGCTGCTAAAGCGTATTGCCTTTCAATCCATTAAAAAGCTCTGGCCCCCATTCCTCCTCATCACACCGCTCCCCCTAATTTGACAATGACAAAGAGCTACTCACGGATTTTAAATTTCATAATTTTAATCTGTCAAGTCTGACATTTAATTAGTGGCCCCTTTAACCCGTGTCTGTGTCGTTTGTGAAGGGCACCAGTCTGCGTGCGAGTCGCCCGCACGCCATCTCTCCGGGAAGACCGGATTAATAAACATGTACGCATTAGCAGCTGCCGTGGAGACGGTACTCCAACACAAGCCTTGCTACTCTTAATCTAGACATATAAGGTTAATAATATTTTAAAGTGCAGCTCTATTAAGTGGAGGCTGATTAGTACTTGGACCTTTATGAGCTGCTGATTGGAGCCCAATCAAGCATTTGTTAGTTTTTTTTTTTTTTTTTACTCATGCACAGTGACCCCCTTTCTTACTGTTACCCAAGACAACAAAGGTGGGCCTAACTGGGACCCTCTGTGAGACCCAGAAGGGCTTATCGAAGGCCCGGCCGGCTTCACCCGCTCAGCATCACCTCTGCGGCGTTACTCGGGCCCGGCGTTCGGTCGGTCCGCTTCACCGTTTGCGTCGATTTGATTTAACGCCAACAGGCCCGCGGTCAGACAGGCGGCGGCGCGAGACAACGCCCGGCGGCGGCTTTCCTCCCGGCCCGACCTCTCAATCTTCACCATTAAGGATAAATAAATAAGCAAGCAAATAAATAAATAAATAGGAACCCTGGACTGTCTGCTCCTTTCACGGACTTTCAGGTACCTAGTGCTCTGAAAGGCACGATCGATTTTATAAATCAATAAATAATGAGGAAAGATTGGGAAGGAAATGGGGTGGAATCAGACGGGCTCCATGTCAGGGGTGGCGTGGGAGCAGGCCTCTGTGAGTGGACTGACAATGAGGCCGCTGGTGTGGTCCTCAACGCAGGACTTGCTGGAAGGAGGGGGGGGGGGGTCAGAGCTAATCTGGGCTAGGCCTGGCATGGGCAGTCACTGCCTGCTGCTACCTGTGACTGGTCCACATTGCCAGCACCATCTGTCGTTGAGTGTGGGAAAGTACCGTGCGCAGTGTACGATATTGGGAAGGGGGGGGGTTTACATCTGTGTCCGAATCTGCCCGGTGCACATGTGCTACCTCCAAAATGCATGGCAGCAACAAAATCAAATTGAATTGAAGAAAGAATACGTGTTTAACAAAAAAAAAAAATTGCTACTACACAAGGTAGCGTTACTGAAGGCTTATTGTCTGTGAGCAGCAAGTCTTATCTGCACTTCTGCCATGCTCATACAGTGCAGCATCCCGATAACCTGGGCTGAGACCTGAAAGGCTCCTGACACGCCTTCTACATGTTCAATTAAATATGTCTGACATCAGACCTGAAATTAGTAGGGTTTAACATCACAAGTCAACTCTTTACCATATTATAAAACAATTACGAACCTCAAAAAGTTTATCCCAGCTTGATTATTAATTATTCATGAACAGTAAAAACATCTAAGGCACCAAATACATTTATGAATGGAATTCTTACTCCAACATGGCTAGGAGGACACCTCATATCAGGTGTGTGCCATTTCGCATCAAAGAATCATGGGAAAGTGTTCTCTCACAATCAGGTGCACCCTTACACAAATCAGGGTACATTCAACACACTGCGGTTCGAATCACTTTATGCTTCAATACGTGCTTTCTGCACACATAGCGGTCATCATCACCTTTGCTGACTGGCTACTGTGGACGTGACCACTGTAAACGCAGAAATAATTGCGCAGATAAACACACAAGGCTCACAAATGTTCACTTGTTTCCTTAGAAACTGACACAGCAGCAAACACAACAATTAGGCTATCTGTCTGAGACGCAAGTTTGGTACACATAATGAATAAATCTTGCTCATCTATATCCTTTCAATTATTCTGTTTTTCCAGCATACGGGATTCGGTGATAAAGCTGCTGGATATGAAGTTATTGAAATGTCTAACAAACACGAAGGTTAAAATTTTCAAGGCCTGAACACCAGCAGCAAGGGTGGCTGCCTTGTCTCCTGCATTCACCACGAGTTCAGCCCTTAATCTTAAACCTCTTGACGCTGTCAATGGTGATCTAGCAGAAAACCTGCAATTTGCTTCCAAACGTGCATCACTTTTAGAGCGGAAAGTGTCAGAATTTATAACACCTGCACTTTGAGTTTCCCTCAACTCATTAACTCCACACATTATTTCACCAGACTGGACCACGGCTGTTCTGTTTATCTGCAGGTGACCCTTGCAATTGCTGGCTGTACACGCGTCATAAATCAGCGTGTCGATGGGGGTGGGGGTGCTGGCTGAAACAAGGGGTTCACTGAAGCAGTGCTCAGCAGTAAAGCAATGTCCGCTCCGTACAGCTAAATAAAGTTTCCTGTTTTGAAGCATGAGGGCATTCAATAATGAAGGTAATTAGGAACTACGTCCTGCTCTGGGAGTATAAATCACTGCAGCCTAATTGATAATTGATAACTAGCTAATTTCCTGTGCAGGGACATCGTAATTCACTGTGGCTGCCTTTAGTGATAAGGCTGACTGTGCCTGAAACAGTAGATTGCAGTCAGGTAGCAGGGAGCTGTAGTTTGCAGCAGTGATATGTGTGAAGAAGTTGCAGTGCACAAAATGCGTCGATGTAGTGCAGTTCGGTCGACTGCATCTGCCCAAAAGCCAAGGCGCCTACAATGATCTTCTGGCTGGGACCCTGGGGCAGACCAGTTGCACAAATAAAATGTGTCCCACTGCTTGTTATCAGTCCCGTTACCTGTTAATTACCATTATTAAAATGAGTAACGGAGACATTGCTCCCTCCCCCCTGGATTTCAACAGCCCCCCGATCCCCCTGGCTTCCACTGTCCCAACATGAAAAGAATATCTCATCAAAAGGGCAGCCTCTGATTTGCTGGGGATTCCCAGGTGCGGTTCACGCAGCGCCCAGTGATTACAAACCCCCCCCCACAGCACCAGGGCCAGAATTCACCATCAACACGACCTCCTCTCTGTGCTCCTTCACGCACCGTGAAACCAGGAGTGTGTGGAATCCAGTCACTAGACGCTCGTTAAGCACGAAGAGTGCAATCCGTGGACTCCTCGTTAGGGATGCATCTGAAATTTCTATTCGCCCATCATTTCACTCCTTAAGACAAAACCCAAGCAAAGATTAACACGGCCTGGTCAGCACTGCATGATAATGAACAGGGAATACGAGAGACGTAGCAGCCATAAGTGTTCTGCACCCACCTTGAGCTTTGATATCATTATGATAATTATTACCTTTTTTTATTAATGAGGAAGTCACGCTATCTCATTGCATAAAATTTACTGAAACATTTCATAGGGTTTGGATATTTTTCTCAGGTTTTCTAATTTTAATTGCTTATGGATATTATGTGGTATCACATTATGCACTTACCAACACATGCATTTTCTGAAAATTAAAATAATTCTCTCGTTCATAATATTCAAACTTTCATATATAAATAATGTGGGGGAAAAAGTTTTTAATTGTGTTGCTTCAACAACAAATATATTAAAAATGCATAATATATTTGTCTTGCCCTCTCCAGCTTAGCAATCTTATATCCCATAATGTAATATTTAATATGCACATTCCACTGTCCAAACAATGCACCTAACTCGCACATTAATGCTCTAATTTCTATAAAATTTGTTTAATGTGTGTAGGGAAACCAGACACATTAGTCATTAGAATTCATCATTTTCCAATAAAAAGAAATATGTTTCTAAAAACAGATTTAAATCAAGTAATAAAAAAAGCTCAAACAATGAGACTTCAAAAAGATTTTTTAACATTGTTCTTATTGTAAACTTTTTTCAGACTCCATAGGTATTATTTTTTTCATAAAATGTTAACATTACAGGGAACATGTTAAACAATGTATTTGTAACAATGTCTCTTGTTTAAGTAAAAATACACCAGTAACTATGTACTTCTGTACTGAGTGATGTTGCTACGGACTAAATGTCTGTATTCCTTACTCAATAAATCAATGGGAAATGCGTACACAGGCATTAAAACACAAGAAAACCACAGTACAGCACTGAATTCATTTAAATTGTATTTCGATAGACAGGAATAGCGTCAGATAACGTGAGAAAGAGACACACTGCTAAGGCTTGCTTATTGCACCTTCGACTTCGTATTCTCGTAGTAATGGAACCGCACGGGAGCAGAAAAGACGCGTTACCGGGCGGCTCCTGTCACCTGTTTCTCAGCAGGGTGGCACGCCTTCATTTGGGCAAGGAGACGGAGACCCCCCCCCCGCCCCATCTGATTAAATACCCCTCTCCCAACTGGATCATTAGGACTCTAATTCAATCTGAATTTCAGGAACTTGTTTGCTCCGTTACCTGCCATGTGACATCAGCTTGTCATATTAGTGGCGATCGTTCCCTGAACCTAATCTACTTTAAACAATTTCATTGTGTAGTGGTCTATAAATCATTTCATAATGGGCCCGACACATGCTGGCTTAGGTAAGTAAACAAATCAGGTCTGTTTTACGTTAGACAGCAATGAACTTGGCTTTATCAACTTCCTATTGATTCCTGCACCACAAGGGCAAAATTTCTCCAGGTTAAGATTCTCATTAATGTAAGTACAGGTTGCCACTAAGCAGTTAAAATATTTTACAAAAGTTGCACATAACTGGTTTCTTATTTTACAAAAACGTAAAAAATAATTGTTTTAAAATAAACAAGACAAAAGCAATTCCGAGTATAAAACGTAACATTTTTAAAGTGAGGGCATTAGCGTTCATTTTTTAAGCATGCCTTTTAAAGCTCAGTTAATTATGTGTAACGACAGGCACAAAGAAGCATTAATTAAAGACGCATTAATTAAAGACGCATTCATCAAAGCGGCCTATTGTGAGGTTGTTGTTTTTAGCAATTAAATGTTTCATTTGCCAGTGGCTGCGTTTCGGTTGTGCAAGAGGTATTTTAATTTTTAATTTTCATTTAAAGTGCATTTAAACTTCAAGCGAAATTATTTACCCATCCAAGTAAAACACATTTGCTGCAACCAGCATCCAGATGTTATCCATATGTCTGGGAGTTAATACCCAAAGACGCGTAACAAAAGCCTTGCTTATATTGTTGCCGACAAATATTATTTTTCAGTTCTGGAGTTTTATTTATATACATACATATGAATCTTATATTAATGGGTGTTTACATTTACATCCACGAAGGTATTGATTGATAACGCGCATGTTAACGCACTTCATGGTCTGGGAAAAACACATTTCGGGCACATAACTCCTAGCTCTAAAGGCTAAGCTGTCGCATTTTCTCCATATGGACCTGACAGGAATTACACCACCATGTCAAACATCATTATGACCACATTGTCCATAAGAAAACCATAGAAAAGAAACGTGCCTGGGTTTTTTTTTTTTGTTTTTTTTTTTGCATTATAGGATTTAGCTCGTTTGTTTATCGTGTTCAGATTTTAGGTTTAGTTTTGGCATTTCGTGCGAATTAGTGCATTAAAGATGGTTCCCATTCATTCTCGGTGTGATCGAACGGCATGGAGAAATAACGGGAAAGAGGCGACCTGGTCTTGGTGAAATTAACCAGTTCAATGACGTGTCAGGGGCGCTTTTCACACCAATATATCTCCTTAATGCAGGCAATTTCCTGAAGATTTTAGCTCAGCGGAGGGGATTTTGTACCGGAAGGTGACACTTGTGAATGAATTCTGTTTTCCAATAAGGGCCTGATTAAACACGTGTGTCGCGGGCCGGCAGGCAGGGTCCCGCTCCGGGCTTTGGGTGCTGCTCTTTCATTAACAGTTAACCCCCTAACCCTGCGCCAGCGGCCCGGACTCGCCTTTATGTCCAATGTCAAAACACGGGTGGAGTCTGAGAAATGGACTGTTATTGGGGAAGGGGAGAGGGGGGAGGAAAAAAAACTTATTTCCAGGAGCGTTTAACTGCAGTGCTGGTAATTAAAACGCGCACGAGCCTAAGGGATGCTTCGCTGGCCGAGGGGCTGCAAGCGCCTAACGAGCGGCTTCACCAAGGAGTCAGAGAGTCAGATGCACGGACGAAAGATTCCTATTCCCATCTTAACTCCAACCCAGCCGGCATTCCTACCCTCTGCCAGCCTCCTCGAAGCCAAATCACTGCTGGCGTTTAGGGGGTAATCTTCTCAATTACCGCGTCTGTGTTACCGCGACTGTGGGGCTCTTTGCTGTTCTAATCCATCCGCAAGCGCGTTTGCCGCTGACAGTGTGAAGGGGAGGTAGAATAAAGTAATCCTCTGGAGGATGGAGGAGCCCTCAGCCGAAAGACTCTGCCTAAATTCTTTCACTTCCCTCTTAGGCGGCGCTGCCTTTATGATTTGGGTGAAAAGTGACTGACAGCAATTACAGCACTCCCAGCCGTCAACAGTGCTGGAGAAGCAGCGGGGACTGACTCGAGGTGAAAACCATTAAAAATCGTAAAAACAACATTTACCTTTTCGATCTTAAAAAAAGAAACGATTCATGCAGATTTTCTACCCGTCGTGCTTCCTCCCCATCCGTTTTTATTTACCGCTTATCACAGCGCACAATAAAAATAAAATTGCAGGCCCACAGTTCTGTAAAATTGCATTGCGAATTTATCACCAGAGGATACTTAGATCCATAAATGTTTTAGATTCTGTTATAAGCGCGTGAGGGAATTTAGCATTTTTGTATGAAGTGCTTTCAATTATAATGGCATTGTGGGACTCAAGTGTGGGACTTTGTAAGCAGACACGAGGCCACTGTCCCCTGTGCTGTATTTTTGTTTAGTGGCGAGTGAATACGGGACGCTGTCACTGTCACCCCGTAACGATGAGCCGCGATTCCCTTATAGAGGATGTACATTTTTAGTGAACTATACAGCACACGGGGGATGTCTGAAATGTATCACGTACCGCACATCTGTCTTACGTGTCACTTTTTTTTTTGGTTGGATGACATTAAAAATAAAACAGTTACACACACACACACACACACACACACACACACACACACACACACACGCATGCACGCACGCACGCACGCACACGCATACACACACACACACACGCATGCACGCACTCACGGATGCAAAAAAAAAAAATGCAAAATGTCTGACTTTTGACAGTTGTATTGTAGAAGTCGTAGGCGGCTTCTAGGTAACTCCGGCGCAGAAATCTCCTCGCTATTTCTGCTCTGAAATCTGGGATCCTCCATGCTGAAGTGGACAGCGAGGAGACCGCTGGAGTGGAGGGAGGGGGGACAATCACGCACCGTCACCGGCGGACACAGATTAGTCTCTGTCTCTTCCCCGGGTATTACTGCGCTCCGTGGGTGGCTGACAGGGGAAATTTAACGTAACTTGTGCGGAAAGTGACTCTAATTGTCATTTCAGAGGACAAGAGACTGCAGCCATTCCAGAGATGCTCTTGAAATTTAGTAAGCCACTTTATCATATTGACAATGCCACGCAGACCACGCTTATTGAAACAGACTTTTGAGCGAAGAAGTATTTTTTTAAATTGGCAGGGCACGTCGAGCAGCGTTTAGCTTGAATAAGGAACGAAACAACTTTTTTCAAGCAACTGAAAAACAATTGCAGCAGACAGACGACCTTCTGGGATGCCGTGAAGTGCACTCTTAGTGCTGTATGACGTATATGGGTTATTGTATCGGATGGCGATACTGGTACAATGCCATTTTAGTTGCTGAGTAATGTGTCTCTTCCTAACGAAAACTACCACTTCATTCTATTTTTGTCCTTCCGTGTGTCTTTTCATCGCAGCCCAGGTTGGATGTCGGCCAGCGGTGAGATGATGCAGTCAACGAGACACAGGCGATGCAGGATAACTCGCGGGGCAAGCAGATCGATATTTCGTTATTTAATTTAACCAAAAAAAAAAAAAAAAAAGAATGAAAGTACAACGCTGTCCAATAATGTGATTTCAGGAGGATGCATTTAAACCTGCTTTCTACACGTGTGGACTTGGCGAGGAGGATTTTAAGAGAAATGATAAATATTTTCAGGTTCGTTCACAAAAGACACTTGCATTGGTATTTCTCGCAGGACACGCGCACGTTCATGTTTGATTAATGCACACGAATTTGGGCAAAATCAAGTGTCCGTTAAATATAAACATGAACCGGGACCGGCTGTACTCGCACCTCGGCGATATGAACGTCTTCTTTAAACACATTTTTGCCACAGATCAGCACATTTATACCACCCAGTTACTGATTTATTTATTACTGTAGCATCTGATGTTTTTCTTAGCTCTATGTGGTTTTAAGTCAAAATTTTAATATATCTTTATTTCTACAGCACACTGAGATCTGGGTCTTATCCAGCATGTAAGGCCTCAATTACTCATATCAGATGTTTGTGAATCTTCGTGCAGAAGTGGGGAAAAAAGTCACCTTATCCAGCATGTAAGGCTACATTTAAACCTACCCCTGAAGTGAAGGTTCCTGAATGAAAGTTCGACAGAGAGCTGTAAATGTAGGCCTGCTGGAATGTGGTCAGAGGCACAACCTCAGGTGAAAGCTGCCTACTTTACTAAAGCTGACATTGTTGTAATATGCAACGTAGTTGGGGCAGACTTGTGGTAATTGGTAACACACAGCTGCAAAAACTAAGCAGGCAAAACAACTACTCCAGCTGCCTCTGTGTGTGACGAGCAGAACTGTTCTGGAAGCTTCTGCATGCTGTGACTAGAGCACAGATCTCAGAATTCCTAATTTAGGTATCTAAGCAGTTCTACTGTTGCTAAAGGTATAACGATGGGTGTGTGTTCCAGTAGTGTCAAGCAAGATCACTATGCCAAGTTACATTTAAAAAAGCTTTAAAAATTGCATTAAACACACTGCCTAGTAATAATAACAGTAATAACAACAGAGACACGTTAACTCGTTTAACCGGAATAGAGCCTCGTGTTATCTGTCCTTGCATTTAATTGATATCTGAAAGACAGGATTTGAATGGGCTAGCTTCTTTTTTATATGGCTTCAGTTGGCCCCAAAGGTGAAATCTCGGCTCTTTTAAACTTATAGACTTTGAATCCAGTCTCTTAGTGCCTGTGGGGTTTTAAAGGCTTTCTGTTGAGGGGGGGGAAGTTAAGCTGTCCTATTGAATTGATTGAACATTCATGGAACTAAAGCAATCCTTCCTTCCCCAGCAAGGCTGAAAATGACTTCCAGACATCTCCAAAGTGATGCAAGTTTAAAAGACATAAGGGTTTTTTTTTTTTACCTTAGTGTCAGGTGTTTCAACTTTGCCTACAGGCTAAATTGAACTGTTTGGTCTCCAATGAATTGTGAAAGAATATTTATTTTAGAGCTGACACCACCTATAGAAAATCCGTGTTTTCTTTCACACTAATTACCCCTTTGAAGAAGACTTCTGATGTTTTGGATATAATAAATAAGTAATCAAACCATAGATAGTTTTTTACTTTAACAGTTGCAGTGTTACACAAAAATAGTATCATTGAGGGCCTACAGCCAATAAATGAGGTAAATAATATTTTAGAAATATAAAAACTGAACTAGATGACCTGATAAAAGGATTTAGCCTTAGGTTGTTAACTTTAAACTTTTGTATTTTACTGATTAAACATTTTTGCATGTTCCATTGAATAGGTCTGTTTCTTCTCTCACAGTCTACTTTTAAAAAGAGAGAGAATTCAAAAATGCAGAAAAAAGGAGTGTAATGCTGTCTGTTCTCCATCAAAGGGAAGCACTGAAGTCATTTTCCAGACGGGAGAGACCGGTTCGGACAGTATCACAGAAAGCATCGTGATATAAGTCCCTGGGAAAGAAGAATCAATAAAACTGGAAGTATTATTGTGCAGCAGCCAAGAGAATGGAATTATGCTCAGTTTTGTTCATATGAGAATTTTTTTTTTTAGCTTGGAGGCAGCGAGCCTCAGCGATATGGTAGTTTCCCGCCAGCCGTCCTGCGAGACAACATCCAAACACACAACAGTGGCACACTGTCACAGGTTTCCCGTAAACTCGATCACAAATTCCTTCCGCTGCAAAAGCGGGCAACGACAGCACCAACACTGTTGAGTGCTGGGTGACTTCCTGACTGCTGCGCGGACCCCGTGTCAGGGCGAGACATCCTCACAATCATTTTTTAATCACGGACAATTAGTTTTGTTTTAATAACATCCACAATTAAAGTTCCCGTCTGCATAATTCATGGCACTCCAGTGCCGGTGTCAAAAATCAAATGCAACAAATTAAAAATAACAAGTCTGAGGTGATGTGATTCAATTAAAAGCCAAGGAAACGATGCCGTGCGCATAATTGCGGGCCAGCGTGATGCGGCACACGTCACACCTGTCAGTTCGAGCGGTGCTATTGGATTACCGCTGTCACGGGCACTTAAATCCGCTGCATAAAAATTGCAGGTTACATTGATTTCTTACTTTAATTTGCATGCACGTTGCACATGAGATGAGAGCGATGGCCCTGTAAATAAAGACAGCCAGGTACGTTCAGGACAGCTGCGTTAACCTGCAGCTGGTCCTGTAAATTAAAGCAAATCTGACTTGTGCTGATAAAGTGTGTCGACTCAGAACAGTGACCGGCCGTGGTGCTCACGGTGTGCACAGTGGCCGGCGTGCAGGAAGTGTAACGTGTCCTCCGTGGTCTTTCCTGTACTTTTGAGAGCCCCACTTATTGGGGGGGGGTGACTTATTGGGCTTATTGGTGACTTATTGGGTTTTTGCAGACGTCATTACAGATGACTTTGCTGATGTCAATGCTTATATTTAAATGGGAATTGTGTTAGCAGTTGTGTTGCTGTGGTGTATGAGTATTTGGACTGACAAGGGTATCAGGGACCAACGTCAGGGCAGATAAAAGGTTTGCTGAGAGTGAAGCGCGTTGTAATAATCCCAGCACGCTTGTGCCGTGCTGCGCCGGCCTAGAAAGGGAATGAGTGTGACCCTCACAGCTGTGGAGGTGGGCTGGGTATAAATTAGAAAGTGCGTCCCATACCGAGGCTGCTCACAACAACCACATCTGGACGGCTGACCCTGGAGCCTTTTGTAACTGGGGTGGGGGTTCTGAAAAATGGACAAAACACAGATATTAGGGGAGATTAATAGAAGTGTCAACATTACTACTCTATTAATAGCAAGGAGACAGCTTGTAACATTTGCAGTGCTTTTTAGCTTATCACATGATATTTGTTTGTTTAAGAGTACTGGTGTTCTTTACTGGGTGGGGGGCGTTTGCATGGGGCGAGAAATTGTAAATATAATAATAGAATAACAACACATTACATCCACCCATAGAAACACACATTTGGATCTATTTGGCATAAATCTGCATACACACTGCTAGAGTCAAACACACACACACACACACACACACACACACACAAAAAGGCGAGAGTGACTCAGACTCGTGCAGGACGTCACTTGGAAGAGGATTGTGGGATGGTGATGTTAACGAGCCCTGACTCCACACTGCTTAAACTCTGGCAGGTGAGAAGACTCTGAGCAGCTGGTGTGACGCTGTGTTGGGATGACGATGGGAGTCCCGCTGGCAGGTGAAACGCAGCTGCATCTGAGTTGGATCTGTGCAGCACCTGTGCACCAAAGTGCCTCATTTTTGGAAGTGTTACACTGGATTGTGTGAGCCCTTCTCTGTTTCTCCAGAGCCCCCCGCCTCTGCTCCCTCCCCCCAAAACCACCACTGAATCCAAGTATACTGGTGACTGCAAACTGACTGTCTGTGTGTGAGTTCCCTTTGGCAGACTGTTATCCCACCTGGGAATGACCCCCCCCACACACACACCCAATATGGTCCACATCACCGCTGACCTGCCTTGATAATGGGCTCCTGCTGATGGATGGGTACCAGACGCCACTTCTGCGGATGGAAACTACAAAGGGCCTGAAAACCGAGTCCACCGAGACGCATTTCTGTAATACATGTGCAAGCGCATAGCTAATTACAACTCGGCTTTTACACCCATGGAGTGAGCTCCGTTCATTTCCTATTTACGTTAAGTCCTTCTAAACTTGTGCTCCGCTAAACATGTAACGAAGAAGAAATGAAAAGTAACATGGATGAAGAACAGGGCCACTGACGGTTCATACAGGATTCATGCGAGAAACGGAAGACGACAAGCCGGGGAGGACACCATTAACGGTCATAATCTGCCTTGTACACATGCGTCGTGCACCAGTCAGATGCGTACATGTAACACAAACTACATTGTCAGAGGAAAAAATGGCTGTGTGCATACTGGCGTAAAGTAGATATATGTCACCTTAGAATGTATGCGTTGCTATGGGTGATGTTTTCACTGCCGTTTCCCTGACAGAGTGAGGAGGGTCAGCTGGCTTTGTTGTTCCAGATGTCTGCGGTCACATTAATATCTGAATGTGTGGGCGAAAGAAAAATCCAATATTACACAATCTGTGTGAAGTGCGTGCTCTGTTATGAAACACTTACAAACTAGTAATTATCACACAAGTTAAATGGGTGTTGACAGCTGGGAAAGTAAAATGACTTCCGTGTGGCCTTTAAAATTAATATACTATTGTGAGGCTGCTTTAGTTTAACAACCATAGCCCTGTTTCAGTGTGGTAAAAAAAAAAAATCTAACTTTAACATACTTTGACAAACAAACATACCGCCTGTTTTTCACACAGTCCACTGAGTGGCGTTGGGGGGGGGGGGGCTGTGTCCCACCCTGTGTCTGGTGGTTGTTTCCGAGTGGAAGCCTCCTTGCTTTCTTACCAAAACACTATTTCATTTACGTGGCCACTCCAGAATCCTTCCAAAAACTCTCCAAAACACTTTGTCGCATGTTCAGATATGCTGCTTCAAACGGACAGAGCGAGAGGAAGCGTGATACAGAAGAGGAGAGTGTACGTCACACCATTACCGAACCTCCTTTATTTGTTCTAAATTTGGACCTTATTAAACGGCAACAGCTCTTAGAAGGAAACGTGTTTGTAAACGACCCAAAGTGAGGGGCACGTCGGCTCCACAGGTAATTCCTTATGGGATAATTACGACTGACCGAGGAGCTACAAGTCCCTGAAGCATTGTTGCCACAGCACTGTCGAGTGCCTAATGGTAGCCAGACTTTGTACCCTGGTGTTGGCCTGTGTCCCTGCTGCAACCCTGCGTCCGCTCTCCCTGCTATCCAGCAACATGTGGGAAAATTTTTCAGTCTGATTGCTCCAATCTGATTAAGGGAAGCTATGTAGCTGCCATTTATTGGTGTTCTTGTGAACCAACTAACAGCTGCGCCGCAAAAGGTTTCTGCTTAATGCGGCCACTTAATTCCCACTTAAAGACACTTAAAGCCTGTTCTAATTCCAGTACGTCGATTAGAGCAGTTCTGATGGCCGCGATTGGTCGCGGTGCCGGTGCTGGCCGGACCCGCGGCCTGCATCAAAACTCTGGCAAGTGAACGGCTGTCTCGAGAAGCGGGTCGCACGTCGTTTTGCGATAAATGCGACTTCAAAGCACAGGAAGCGGTGCCGAGAGAAACCTCGCAGGACAAACTTTTCTCTGATAGGCACTTTCTCTCTCGTAGCATGTTAATGCCATTAGACGAGTTCAACAATAGCGAAATCTGGCCAGGGAAGCATTCCATACATGGGGAATTAAAGGCGCTCTGGCATCTCCAGACGCTCAGTGGAGAGTGAGATAAATGCGCCCTTTGGTCTTTGTGTAATCCAGCCTCGTTAGCATTTCCTTTCAGGATCATGAAAGAAAAATCTAATAGGCAGTTGATTGTGTTTGTTTGCTAATATTCTCATTTGGGCCAAGAGCAGGCGGACTGACCTGACTTGGTAGAATGATAGCTCTGGGCATTTAAATAATCGCAGCCAGCAAAGTCGAGTGCAGCCCAAAATGAGGGAAAATTAAGGAGGGAAGGGGATTGCTTGTGTTTTCATAGCCTGGACAAATCCCCTCTGTCCCTGATTACATGAAATATACAGCATTACACCACATAGCGGTGATTTAAAATAACTTGGGCCTGCTTCTGATCTCAGCAGCCAGTGAGTAGTCTTACAAAGGCAGCCTGTAAGTAGAGCTCATTGGTCCAAACCTGATTAGACACCAGTTTTTGGGGGATCCACCCTATGCCGATTAACTAAGCTCTCTAGAACTGTCTGGGCTATAGACCTGAGATGGTGTTCACACCTGCATTACGGCATATTTATGCTTTGACCTTGTGACGCTGCATTTGTTAAAACAACAAGAGAAACTGCTTGGGATGTGTTTTAAATTCATGCAGAATTAGACGGAGCCAAAGAGGAGTACTGCATAAGTCTGGAAAACAGTTTAGCCAACAAAAACCTAGGAGAGATCATTTTCTGTTGTGTTTCTGTTTTAGATTGTTTTAAAATGTCATCTTAGTTTTGAAAGCTGGTCTGTTGATACTGATTGGCTGCTGGTGCTCAACAGTGGCTAAGACAAGTAATGCAAATCAAACAAATATTGCTGAATCTGCGTTGACAGGTAACAGAAAAGTTGTTCAAAGTGTTTTTTTTTTTATTGTACAAGTGAAGAAAAGTGATTTCAAACTCTGAAATATTTACCACAGTATGTCCTATTTAAGTAAAGCATTCAAGTGCCTACTAACCCTGTCAATCACTACACTCATCCCTGTGGTGGAAAAGACAGTATTTGAGCACCTGTCAATCACTTTGTTGATGAACGTGACGGAAAGGACACTGGACCTCAGTGAGAAGTTCTGACACAAACGAGAGTGGCAGTGAAGGTGTCAACACAGCTACGGATCGAGCCTGGTGCCTTTGTGGGGAGAATTGTCAGTCCCTGACAGTTTTTGATGCTACAATACTGACACGTGAAGGTCACCTGTGTAGCTTTCCCGTCATCTCCTTGTCAGGTTGCATTTATGACGACGCCTCAAAGAATGTTCTGGAACATGACCCATGACAGAAACCTCACAACACATTTTTTTTTTATTTTAAAATGGACACAAATGCACTCCTTTTTAAGTTTGTTCCCATATATTTTTTTTTATAATAACTGAAAATGATTTTCTATCCAAAAGCTGCAGTGTTTTGGTGATCTCAGCTTTAGAAAAATTATGTATTTATTATGAAACTAATGTTGTTGTACATGTAGTATTTCCATGGTTATTGGGCGAGACAAAAAAGCTGACACTTAAGTGATAACCTACATATTTCTGACTTCAAAAAATAATGATCGGTGTTGCTACTTTTGTACCAGCGCGGTGCTGGTTGTCAATGACGTGTGTTCGCGTCCCATGTTTATGCTCTATCCCATGTAACACTGTATGGGTACCGTCAATGTGTCACACCTCCAGTGTCATCATTTGCAGCCTCAGCTCTAGACTCTGTCACCCAATACATCTGTGTGGGCTTCTTGCAAAGATTTTGGCGTCCTCCAGCGGGCCCAACGTTCAGCTATACGTATGTGCACGAGTACGCCAGCAAGCCCTCTGTGCAGTGTTGAAGCCATGCCCCAACATCTGCATGTGACGTCTGCTTCTTTGGACAAACTCCACCATCATCTGGACTTTGTAAGCGGCTAATGAGAAGAGATGGAAGGAAGAACATGGAAAATGGAGCAGGCGTTTGGGCACAGAGACCACTCACAGGAGTGACAGCGTTAAGCTGAATTTACCTGAACCAATTGCTTCTTAGCGTGATTTACATCCGTGCTAAAAAACAGGAAATTGGGATATGTAATAAAACAAGAAACAAAATAAATCATATTAATGAGCCATAAAGCTGCGTATGGACAAGAAATTAGAGCACGTCTGGATCGGTCGAAGACGGAAAACACCAACACAACCCTCACCAGCTTTATGAAATTTTCTCAAAAGCACATACAGCCCAGATGTAAACGAGAATTACTCCGTTCACTTTTCCTCCACTGTGCATTCTTTTTAACATCAGTATTCAGTGAGGAAAACCGCACCGCAAGGCCACTAACTGGAAATTAACCTTTCATGTACAATGTTCAGCCGTTCAGATTTTAAGTGTCGTGCATTTACCACAACAGCACGATTTCAAATATTCCATTAGTGCTTATGAACGTTAAACTGATTATCAGAATAAAAATTAAACATCTGTATAAATGTTGAGAAGGCCAATGAATACAAACTCGGGTATCTTTGGACCATGTAAGTACAGGAATGTTATATATGATCCTGAATAGGATGCCTACACTTTACAACTTTAATAAATACTGTAAAAAGACTAAAAACTAATTGTAATTAAAGAACCTCTATTGAATTATTTAATCTCCACATTTCAATATTTTTACAAAAAGATTTAGCACATTTCCATATATTTGCATGCTCCCACTGTGTTTCAATATTTTTGATTTCTGAATTAGAATAACCAATTTAGAATAACCAAATTAGAATAACCGCTTGCAACAGATACATTGTTTCAATATAAGAGTCTATTATTACGATGGCCATCCTGGGGGCTTACTCTGTAACAAGACCTATCATTGAAATCTCTGCGTGTGTAATGGGGACAACAGTGTTGGTCTCACACATGGGCTGGCTGGAGAGAAGCGTTTTCACGGTACAGGGCTAAAAGCCACCAGAGATTCTCACACAACACACTGAAATCAATGGCGTTTTTCATGAATCGCAGCTTCAGTTAGACGGAAAACAGTAAATATGGTCCCAGAATTATAATGGTTTGACTTACAATTTTTTGATCTTACGATGATGATAGCGATACGACAAAATTGTAAAAATGTTTTAAGTTTTGCGTGGCAGGCAAACGTAGCAGCGTATGCGGTACGATACGTCGGGACGCTGCCGGGATGTACGCACCTCCCGCCGTGTGAGACGCCTCACTCTCGCCCGCCATCGACAGAGTTCAAGTCTCACTGTTAGAGCACATTTTTAAGTGCGTATTTATTTTGTCTCGACTTACGATATTTTCAAGTTAAAATGGGGTCATGGGAACACATTTCCACCATAAGTCGGGGTCTACCTGTATACTGTTTCACAAACGTGAAGCACTAAGATTTCCTTGCCCAATTACCACCTGGGAAGTGAGGACTCAGACATCTGTAAACCACCATCCACAGGCACGCACAGGTCCTGCTTAACGCCTTGTCCACTAGAAGAATCAATATTCCAGGGAGTGTGTTGGTGCTCGGAACATGATTTTACCATTGGCACACGACCATGAACTGCTCTTGGCTACACTCATTCTATAAACGTTTACGAGCCACTGAACACTAATCTGCTCAGGTTATATTTTTGACTTCTGGTCAAGAATGATAAGTTGTTAAAGTCAGCCACAGAATGTACTTTTTCATAGTGTTGAATAAGTACATGAAAATTACACTTAAGTAAAAGTTCTTATAATTTACTATAAAATTACTTACAGTAAGTAAAAGTCAGAGTCACCAACTGTAATATTACTTACAGTGAAAGTATGAAAGTATCTGTTATTAACTGTACTTAAGTACATTTTTAAGAAACTACTTTTGATAATTAAGTATTGAAAGTAAAAGTAGAAGCATCTCATTGAAAAACCTGCCAGACTTTGAAGAATTCCAAATTTTTCATTTGTAGCGGCTTCTTGATGATGATTCTTTCTAAGTCATTAATTATTACACCACCTAAAATTAAAGCAAAGAATGCATATGTGGGAGTCAAAAATGCCTAGTGGGAAATTTATTGGAGTAAAATTATGCGTTTTATTTAAGTAGTGGAGTAAAAGTCAATAGAAATTTTAAAACCCAGGTACAAATACTCTCAAAAATACTTAAGTATTATTACTAATTGCATTACATCACTGCTTTTCCACTCCTGTTATTTCTTTTGTGTTTGAGTTCTGCCTTATAAATCACACCCAGGGCATCGTGCCATTGCCAGTTTATATGTGCTTTCAGCCAGTAGGGGTATCTGTCAAAATTAAAAATTCCAAATATATATACACACTTTTTGTGCAGATCAACTATATCTGAGATACTGGCTTCAGATTTATAAGAACAAACTGTAACGACTTCAGTGATTGTCAGTGAGATTTCACAGACCTCAGGCCTGTCTCGGGTGCTGATCTCAAAAGTTGTCTGTTGTGTTTGACTCTTATCCCTGCAAAGCCAGCCTGCCGTGTGCCAATCCCACTCCTGTGTCCTCCTGTCCCTTGGGGGGGGGGGGTGAGAACCCCCCCGCTTGCAGTGACAGAAACACAAAGGAGCGACCTCCATCAGCAGGTGGTCTCCGTGGTGATAATGGCTGCTTGTGCTCAGACAGAAGAAAAGCACTCTCTGGTCTTTGGGGTCAGCCCCCCCCCCCATCCTCAGGGACCTTGGGGACGTGTCGCATCATCCTCACATGTTGGCGATGGGAGTGTGGGGGGGCATGCAGGACTGATGCAGGCCACTAATTGTCCTCTCGTTCACTGGTGGGAGAATAACAGGACCCCCGTCTCCCCCTCCAGGGAGGGGGGAGAGAAGCAAACACCTATCACAACAACGAGGTCGTTATACACCAGATGTCAGCTGCTTTGACCAGCATTAAACACAATCCCTCTCCTCTTCAAATCCTCTTCTTTTATTTTCATATTTGTAAGATACACAAATAACAGAGAAACACATTTCGGTTATTTAAATATACTGAAGACTGAAATTACATGTTATTTAGATGAAAGACAATTAGACAATTAAAGCTAATGAGGCCAATACTTTTCCTTCACCCAAATAACTCCACAGGCTAATTATCAAATTTAACAAGGTTCCTTTTTTAGTTACCCCCTTATAAATGGAGAAATGTTTCAGAGGGGCAAACGTTAGACTGGTCTCATAAGGGAAAGCAAGAATGCAGTGTTTAGACAGTGGTGAAGGGGGGGGTGGTACATTATGGGACATTAATCACAAGGGAGACTTGCTCTGTCCTGACCACAGTAGGGGCAGGCTCAAGAACAGCCAAGAATTATAAAAAACTGCACAGAGAGCGAACAAACGCCTGCACAGAGAGCAAACAAACGCCTGAACAGAGAGGGAACAAACGCCTGCACAGAGAGCGAAGAAATGACTCCAGAGACAGCGAACAAACGCCTGCACAGAGAGCGAACAAATGCCTGCACAGAGAGCGAACAAACGCCTGCACAGAGAGCACACAAACACCTGCACAGAGAGCAAAGAAACAACTTCACAGAGGACAAACAAATCCCTGCACAGAGAGCAAAGAAATGACTCCACAGAGAGCGAACAAATGTCTGCACAGAGAGCAAACAGAAAGCAGACAGACCCCTGCATAGACAGTGGACAAATGGTTGTGCAAAAGGTAAATGCACACCTGAGCAAAAAAGGAACTGATGCCTGTGCAGAGAGGGAACAGCTGCCTACCAGCCTGCTCACTGCCATTTACCTTTTCTCTTGGACAAGAAGGAGTCAGAGGTCACAGACATTCCACCTGATACCTAGGAAAAAAAACCTTCAGCATAATGTGAAACCTCTGGCCAGTATTTTTATGTTTCATAAAATCAGACCCTGTCTGTGTCTTATAAATCATAAAAAACCTTTTACACATAAACTTTGGACTGTGGCTGTTTTTATAAAACATAAGAATAGTTTATAACAATTTATAAGTAGATATATTGTGTGCTTGTGCATAATGCATTATTACATACTGGGGAGAAATAAACATGCACATATATATTCCATACAGTCCATGAGAAAGATTCAAAGCATTATTAAAAAGCTGATTGTAGTTATTGTCCTGAACTATTAGCTCTTAGCCCTTAAGATCAATCAGCTGTCCCTCGAGACATGCAATTACAAAACACAAGGATAGCTACCCGCTACTATCAGTGCTAACAAAAACACATGTATTTGGCAAAGCCTGTATGAAACGCCACATCAAGAAAGGACAACAGGATGAAATTTGATCAACGTTTTCCACGCTCCCAGACTGCTGAAACTCATCTATGTTTGTGCGCTCAGGCTGCTTCTGTTTTAGGCTTTGACGGATCACCGAAGCGGTCAGTGTGCCTGGTGTGTTCGTCCCTGAGTTATACTAGAGCTGCACCTACTGGTAAATCAGAGGCACACCCGCGAGCCCAAACAACCCTGCTAGCCCTGCCAGCTCTGCAGCGCTTCTCCGCCCTCGACGCCCGCCGACCCAACGAGTCACGCCCGCGCTACTGTTGGAACGCAGTCGGAATGAAACTGGACGCTGTGGCACAAGGCCGCGAAGCCGCGACAACGCTTCGGTTCAGGTTTCCCTTGGCGTGCCCCTCGTGTGGCGTGTACACTTTGAAAGTTTGGAAAGGTCGAGGGGTGAAAGCCAAGCTCTTCTCGGCCTCCCAGACTGGCGCCATTACAAGGAGAAGTGCGGCAATTTTACAGGTGCGAGACGTCTTTTTAATGGGTTAACTGCTCAGGCCTTGTCGTGTAGAGCCTGAGAAAACAGGACTTTAATCGTTCCCTCATCTGCTCCTTGGCTTGTCAAACGGTATTTTATTATTGTATCTTTTTTTTTTCCTCTGCTCTCACCTCTCCGGGTCTCTCTTTCACACTATTTTCTTTTTCATAATGAGATGGAGGTCACATGATTTGTCACTGTGGCACATGACAGTAATGCTGCTTGTCACTCACTTTCATATAGCTGAGAGTTAACTTGTGGTTTGAAAAAACGGTCTGACATCTCCTGACGGGGACAGATCTAATGAGTGGTGATCTGGCCCCGTCACTGGCCTGACACTTTAACCGACATTGTCACAGATCAGCTACAGAGTTTTATGTAAAGTGATGCCTTCCATTTACTTGTGGATGACCTTCCAAAGTTCATCCTTTGCTGTTGCGGACTGGATTAAATTTAATCCCTCCCACACGGAGCACTTCAGCTCTTACCTTCGAGACTTGGAGAGTGGTGCTGTGATTACTTTTGAAACTGTGAGTTTTTTTTCTGTTTGTTCCTTTTGCAGTTAGATGATTTGGGACAGGAAAAGGCCTCTCCTGTTAGCGGGCCGCATGCAGGAAGATGGAGGTGTCGGCCAGGACGCCAATCGGCGGATGCTTGGACAACGTGTCGATACACCACAGGAAGACGTCTCGGAGAGAAATGCGGAAGAGCAGAGACATTCTCTCCTTCTGCTTTTGGCATCTTTCCAATTTAAGCCTCTTGTAAAAACTATCTGCTCATAATTTTTCTATTTTGAGCTGTATTTTAGTTTCATTTATTTCTTTGCACATTCAGTCAGACTTTAGTTCCACTCTGCTCTCTCTTGCTTCCAGTTCAAAAGTATGTGCCCGAAAAATATCACCTCAGCCAACGACACATACATTCATACATACACTTGAAGAAATCACAACCTCATACATTAGATCACTGCCTGGCTTTCTTAAAATACCTGAGTATATAAGAAGTTAATTCATAAAATTTAAAAGGAGCTCAGAAAAGCCAATAAAAAAAGAGAGTAAGAGGGTGAGAAGGTGAACAATGAAATCGTGGCAATAAAAACATATTGTTGGGATCATCAGAAGACCAGACATCCAGCCTTTTATTAAAGAAACAGAGCTGAAAAATTACTTAAAATTAAATTACATGGCTACATTGTGGAAGTTTCTATATTGAGAAGCAAGGATGGATTTACTCCACTTTATTTTTAAAATCAGCTGTCTGTCAAAATATGACGTTAACCAGTTTTTAAGTGCAAAACTGAATGTCTTCAAAACAGTGCTGGTAGGTCATTATTTCCTGGAAACATGCTGTCTAAAACTAACAAATGTGATTTTATCCTTTTACTCTGCATATTAGTCACGTATTTATGACCAGAAATGTCCTTTTTGAACTTTTTGGAAAAGCCGTTATGATTTGTGAGAACGATGCTTTATTATTCTTTGGAGCTTCATAAATTAGCATTTATTTAATCAATTTTGATTTTTTTTTTTTTTTTTTGAGTCGCTAACTTAAAAAAGTTAAAGATTAAATGAATATAGCACAGAGGTTACACGTGGAATAATAATTTTTCCCCTCAAAAGTTTTATTTATAAAGACAATACGGTATTTTTCTCTCTTGCTGTTTACAGCACAGGAAATGTCGTTTAAAAGAATTGCAAGAATTTTCAATAAAAATATTGCTTCGGGGTTTTCATTATAATAACACGGCACTGTAATTATTTAAAAAATCAAACGTGATATGTTCATTTATTGACTTTTAAAGGCCCGCGTAAGTGTAAACATACCCGTTTAATTGTATAATAGCTAGATATTAATATAAAAGTACAGTTTAGATTTATAAAGACCATTTATATAAATAGCGGGACAGCAGCGTGGGAATGTTCCCCCCAGAGCTCATTAATTCCTCACCGACAAGAACCACAAATCACGGCGTGACCGTCGGCGGCACGTTCGGAAAACGATCCGCGAAATATCTTCATTTTTCCGTAATAAAAAAGTACAGTTGGACGGCAATATCTTGCAGACTTCCATCTTCTACAGCCAGATCAGAAATTGCTGCTGGCAAAGAACAGAAGAAATGTACTAAACCACCGCTGTATTTTTATACTGACCACAAGGAATGGACGTCCTTACTGTAATACAGACTCAAAAATTTTACTCGTGTTTTTTCCCCCTTAGATGTAGTGATTACATGCGACCAAAGAAATAATCAGATTTATTTTCCTTCCTGTAATATATACTGTGTTTGAAATTATTTGTAACAAATAATCCGCCTTTCTGCCGTGCAATAAGCATCACGAGCGGTTTACTTGTGTAAGCAAACTTTTAAGGCCTAACGGGAATGTTAATTGACATTTATATAGTAATTTTAGTACGTTGCTAACACATCGGTAATCTCATGTCAACCTGCTTAAGTGATGCGTTACTGATTAATATTTCAAAAGTCTATGAAAGGTAAAGGTCGTTAGTAAGTAGAACGCTGCCTGTCCCATCCTTTTGTCTTTGTTTTTCATTCATATTTAATTCTATTTATAGGCGACTACAGTACAACACCAAACATCACCGTGTGCAAAAAAGCAGTCACGCCATACCTATAAGTACGTTTTGGCTATCATTATCATGAAGTATTTTCTTTCTATTTGCAGACAGCGTACTGTGTTTAGAGTTTTGAGGTGCCCTTTTTAATTTGGCGCCGTCTGCTGCTTCTGTCTGCCCCACACTGTCATGTATATCCTTGTCTGCCCCACTGGCCAAACAATCAAACGAAACAAACAAACAGTGACGACACTGTCACCCTGACTGGCTGTTGCCCTAATGTGCATTTATATGGCTGTTGTGCTTGGATGTCTTGGCCTGATCTTGTGATGACTGTAGTCCTTCAGCTGTGGCACACACTTCACAATGAGCTAACTTTTATTTTAAACCAGTCGGAGAGCGAGTCCGCGTTTTTCACCGAGTTTAACTAATGAAAACGTGCGAGATCTCTATTGTAGTTGGAAGTGATCATGGAATCCACTCTGCTCGTAACGAAGGCAGAACAGATTTTCTATTTAAAATCTCAAATACGGGAATAGGGGAACAACAACTATGTTCTATTAAAAACGAACAATTTCTACAGAGATATCTAAACCCTAATTAGATTTTCTTCACAGCTATCCACCTCCAATGATCTTTTGAAAGCACTGCATACGTTGACACCCATCTGCCCGTGCTGTAATGGAACGCAAAGCAATGTACTGCTTGGTGAATTACTTACAAAGTTTACCTCAGCCTGTGGGCTTGTCCCTTCAGATCTAAAACTGTTTCCATCAGGTTAGGATCTTACATTTACATTTCTCTCCAGTTTGCTTCTTAGTTCTGCTTGCTCGATTATATTTAGACAGACCCACACTTTTGGTTTATCGTTGGCCTCTAACAGAACTGGACTAAGCTTTAGATCATTTTCGAAGACACTTGAACACCAATCATGTACGAGCCTCATTGTCTATGAACTAAATATTTTTTTAAACATATTTTTAAGTAAATGGTAATGAAAGCAAACTTTAACAAATGTCAACCTACAGCTAATTTCACACTGGGATGTGTGGACATTTGTGGTGCCTGTGGGGGGGGGGGGTTGGTGTTAGATTTCAGATGCATTTAGGATCAAACATCTTTCTCTCCATGCACTGCATAAGTTATTCCACTTTACGAACAGCAGTGGGAAAACAATTGTTCCTGACTGATTTCCCGCTAACCTTCTAATGAACCCCATGTGCGCGACGTGCCTTTCAACAAGCTGAAAATCTCAAAGCAGGCCCCTCGCAGCTTGATTAAAGCTGCAGGTTCCACCTGGTCCTCATTATGGAGGGCAGGCAAACCCAAAGTGAAACGAGTTAGCACCTGCAGGCTCCACTTCCACATGTTTTCTGTGCACACAATATTTGTGTGCATTAAGATGACATTTGTGTAAATGGTGAGCGAAAACTCATTTGGTCTGGCGGGTGTTGGATTGTTTTGGTTTTGATCCGGGGGGGGTTTGTGAGAAAATGTGAAATCAAAAAAAACAAAAATTATGGACAACTAGCTTCTAGGCTAGCACATAGCAGCAGTGGGATACCGCTGTTTGAACCAATCAGAACTTTTAAAGGAAAATTAATTGTCAGTTTGGTGTTAGGTTACATTTCTAAATATCAGTTTTAGATGGTAATATTAGGGTTGTTCGCAGCAGGAGAAGCTAGTCTGTAAAAAAAGTCAATGTATGTAGAAGTTAGAATCCTCCTCTAACAGCAAGTTTCTACAATTGAATCTGTAGAAAACTTATCTTCGTAGGAAAAGAAAAACTGATACACATTTTAGCCTGAATGTGTACTTTACTTTGCATCTGTTTGCTACGTCCTGTCTCCTTATAACTTACCCTAACCCAGTTTCGGCTGGTTTGCATCAATTATGGAATCGCGCTTGAGTTTCGATCATGACACGCGTCGTCTACTGACATCTGTGAAGCTCCCCTGCAAGACAATTAGCATATGGTCCAATTAAAGCAACGTGTTTGCAGGAGAACATTGGCTCACGTGCCCAGGACGGGTCGGTTGTTAAGATCGCTTTAAAGATCCAGAGATTTTTTTCTGGGACTTTTTCCTCATTGAAGTTAACAGTGTTTAAGTCCAGTAATGTTCATCCATGTTGCTTGATAGATCTTGGTAACACACTTGGAAGGAGGGTTCTTGTCATTGACCAATAAGAGGGAAGTGCTGTCCATGCCTCTGTGTAGGTTCCTGCCCATTATGTCTGTCTTCCACCCTGGATTACCCTTACCTCTTTGGGTCTCTGTTTCTCCAAAGGACATTCACATTATGAAAGAACGTATCTCTACCCACTTTGTTATTTGTGACCTCTACCTGATGCAAACTCCAGTTGGCACACCTGAACTGCAGTCACAGCTTACAATTGGCCAAATCTGTCTCCAAGGCAGAAGTCATTATACATGAGGCAGGAAAGTGAAGATGAGAGGGAGATGGCTGTTTCCCAATTTCCATACATTATCTCCTGTCATCTCAACTCCTGCTGCACTGTGGCCCTTAGGAAGCACCTGTGGGTCAGCAGTGCTCAGCTGAATGGCACAGGCCGCCCGGGGTGATGGGGGGGGGGCAATCATCAACAGGTGTTTTTCTCCACTGGTGCACCCTTCTGTAAGTGGCGCTGGCCTGCACGGGCGTCTCCAAGGCCACCGTTGGCTGCAGCTTTCGGGATTTCACTGCTCCGCCCTGCGTACCGGCGCACGAAGCTCTGTCCAGGTGCTTAATGCTGTCACGACCCATTTGCCCAAATCTCACATGCAATCCCTCCGTGGATAAAAAGCTCACAACAAATCGACAGGGCAGAGGCTTTTGGATGGGGGGGCATAGACTCTGTCAGCGCAAGGGTTAAATTTAATTCAAACAGGCATGTGCGCGCTCTTGGGGGGGTGCGGATGAGGTGGGGCAGGTCGTGGGACGTCTGCATTCAGTGGCACGGCCCCATTTGTTGCAATTTTGGTTCTCATTTCCATTTGTGAGGGACATAAATGCCCACATATGGAAACAATAGATAGAAGAGGTCAGCGCAATTCCTCCCGCTAAAGGGGAAAACAGAAATCCTGGTGCGGTAATCTCCGCTGGCGAGAGAAGAAAAGGAGACGTGACTTTAGAGAGAATTCCTCCCCCTTTAATAGTCCTTTTACCAGCCTAAAGAATCTCACTGAAGTCCAATTATTGCCATTATCTTTGATTAGCTCTGATGACGTAAAGTAGCAACACTTTGCCCGTTTGCAGTTTTGTCTTTGAAATATTTTATCTGCTGTGGAATTAAGGGGTGCTGCGCTGATGCAGGTTTTAGATGCTGTGAAATGTCAGTACCACGGCATGCGTGGCCTGATCGTTCTCCCACGGATTTGTTACACCGTTCACCTACCGACCCCACGGACCCTAATTACTAACCACAAATGACCGACAAATACAGGACCATTTAAAAATATGCATATTGACCTGAATACCTCACTGTGGACTAATTGATCACTTTAAGCTTGTTTATAGTAGGTTTCATGGAGGAAACAGAAGCTAATTGGAATTGAGGACATAAGAAGGACGTACGCGTAACCTACGGTAATGTAGATATTGCAAACAGCTTGTGTTTTAATATTTACAACATATTTATATCGGTTCCTAAGAATTGAGAAATTTCATTTCATTTTCTGTGGCAACTTCGAATTCATGCAAACAATAACCATGACAAAAACCATTGCTCATGTAGCTTTCCTTGTATACACACACACACACACACACACACACACACACACACACACACACTTCCATTTTCTCTTTTAAATGAGGCCCCTTAAAAAGGCTTAAAGCAAGACGATCTTCAAGCTGCTCTTAGAACCTCCAGCTTGTCTCTCGTATTAAAGTCACAGGAGAGCAATTACCATTTAGCAGAAAAGACAAGAAGATTATCATCATAAAATAATGACTTTCGAGAATCATCTAATTGAGTCTCTTTGTGTGGTATGTAGGATTGCACTTTATCGTATGAATGTTGAGGACATGGTGTGCAGTATAAAATATCAGAAGGGTATGAATGTCTGTGCAGTTTGGAATTAATTACAAGTAATTACATGTACAAAACAGTTCGTAATAATCTGAGTGTGCCCAGAAAGTACTTGAAATGAAAGGTCCCGTGTGCTCAAAATGGAATATACAGTTAAAGATGTATGGGATACAGTTACGAATTACTGAACGTAAAATAATCCTTGTACCACAGAACCCATGAAAAACATTTGCAGAGCAGGACCACTGTGCTGAACACTTCTAACATTTGATACTTTTAAACTGCGACTATTTCAGGATCTGGACTCCGTCTCTTGGACTTGACACCTGCGTTTCATTCATGGTACCACGACCAAGCAAGCAAACCCGAAAGCACAACGGTTGCTGAAAATGCCGGCCCCCTGCTGTGTGTATCTCTGTTTGCTTTGGGCCTGCAGCGGGGCAGTAATTGCAGAGAGACACTTAATCATATGAACATGAGATTTGCATTTCAGCTAACTTTGGACGAGCTAATTCGCCCTTCACAAGCGTCCACATTTTACTTCATGTCTTTGCTTACAATGTGTAGCAAGACACTGTACTTTTAACATGCCTTACAACTACAATTACAGGGGACAGGCCAAGTCAGGCATGTCTGTTGTACTGTAAAACACCATGTTCTCCCATGAACAAATGTGACAAACAGAAGGAAACTATGACTGCAACTTGGTGCGCGTGCGTGTGTGTGTGTGTGTGTGTGTGTGTGTGTGGAGGGGTTGGTTATCAGAAAATAAAAGGTTGGCTGCCATTCTGGAGTCAGTAGGGCAGAGTCTATATTGAAAATGGATGGGTTAGTGTCAGCACACACCCGCAGGGCACTTCCTGGCCTGGATCCAGTTAGCTCCAAGTCAGGAAGTGTTAGCAGTGGGTGCTACAAACCAGACCATGGTGCTGCATCATGACCATGGGAAATGCAGAATGGATCGCTTACTGATAAAGTGCATTTCATTTAAAACGTGCTCTGTTTAAAATGTTTAAATCACTAGGTAAAAACCAAAGATGAGACTAACTGAACAAGCAGTCACTTTGGCTCGGATATCCACAGGTTCCGCCTCGTAATGATGGCTCCAGGCTGATATGGCATTCTGCTAGTGTAGCTATAAATGGCCACCGATGGCTACCAGACTTGAAAACAATTAACAGAGAACAGTCACTATGTCCAGACTGATGAATTGCTTTCAATCAAAACTTAATGTGTCCTGATTCTTGAAAAGTGGTATGTTAGCCCTCACATACTTTCCCTCTGACAGGTGTGGGTCCTTGAAGTCTAAATCGACCCTTTTGGAAGCGGAGCAGTCTCCAGGCACTCTGTGCCATAAACTCACATGCACCATCACAGCGCATATGTCTGCTTTTTCCCCACCGGGAGGTCTCATCGCTGATGAAGCAAATCGTTAATCTTAAAGTGAATAGCGTTGAGGAGAGAAATTTCAATACAGCATGACTTTGTCCAAAAAGGCGCAAAAAAAAAAAAAAAAAAAAAGGTTGGTGTCCCTGTTTTAGCTGCACCAGATTGGTTCTGTCCCCAGAACAGCAAAGGTCAAACTCTCATTTCCTCTGCTGAGCTTGTAGAACTCGCAGTGGGGGTTCAGAGTCTGGTGGTCCCATCTTGGGCTGAACTGAGTTTATAGCAGGGTCCCACAGAGCAGGTGAAGGAACTGAACGCTTGGATATAATAGAGTCCACATGCAGAGAGGTGGAATTACAGGCAACAGTGTGTGCTTAACAGATAAGAGGGACACTGGTTTCCACCACTGAAGAATCATCTCATTAATTAGGGTTCTCGTGTGCATGAAACGTTACCGCGGCGTTGGAGACAAATTACTGCAAATGTTCCTGACGTTGCGTTAAACGGGACCAGGATAACTCCATCCCATCAACAGCCACTATATCTGCATGCTTTTGTGTTAAGGTTCACACCTACATCTACACTCTTTTGTGTTAAGATTCACACCTACATAATTGTCTCCATTAACCAACGAATAGTCGGTTTAGAATGAAAACACAGTGTGGCTTGTAACTCCTGCTGCCCATGTTCTAAAATGGGCTTTAACTTCCAGATGTGAATCTTATGTATTTTTATGCACAATTTTTCTCTTGGGTGGGGACAACAAATTAGATAAGTGGCCACGATAGAACATTCCATTCTGAGTGGGGGGAAAAAAAGAGTATTATTGTTTTTGACTAGATGGACATTCTATGGCGTTATTTTACCATCCGGGGATTAGGCAGGTAACTTTTATTACTGCAAAATCTGCCCTTTCTCACTCTGAAGCACCTGCAGTGTGTGAACTCAAAACATCTAGTCAGTACTGGGTGGCGATGTGGGGGGGGGCACTGAGGGCAGTCTGAGAAACTGTATTCCTATGTTCCCACACAGTGTGAGAGGTGTACAATAAAATGGCAGGCCAGATGGGACTGTCTGGAGGTAGTTACAACACAATGAACTCGGTCTGTAGCTGGATGCATGAGTGTATGTCTGGAGGGATCATCTTATGATGCCTTGTTGGAATACATGACTATAAAATGCTTTTTACAAAATTCATCCCTAATAATTGGACAAACTATTGTAAATTCTCAAACTAAGTCAGTGTGTGCACATGAAAAGGAATTATTTGCATCCACAAAACAATTTATCTGTGGAAAAACTTGGCCAGAGATAAACTCCAACAGCCCTAAAAAGGCTCAGGTTTAATAGCTATAAGCAAAGCTGTTTCACAACAGTTGCACCGTTAGCGATGGTTTCCTAACGAATGAGAGCCAATTCCCACGTGAGCACAAATTTAAGTTCAGGTTGAAACGAGGCAGCAGCAATTATGGAAGCATAATCAGATATCAGGGCTAGAACTCGTGATTTATGGGCTGTTTGCACATTAAGGCTGTTATGCGACCGGTGACACTGGACCTGCATGGTTACAATAAAGCTAATGCGCAGAGTTTCCCTCTTCAAACGTTGCATTATGCTGCAGGGAAGAAAATGCAATTAAAGAACAATAATAATATTTTTAAAGGAAAGGAAAAAAAATTCTGTTAAACGAATGTTTTTGTCTAGAATTTTATATTCTGGGCTGATTCATTTGCAAATGTTCCAATTCGTTTGGGTTTTATTTTTTGCTGGTAATTAATTATCAAAAGGCTCATAGTTCTTAATAAAGTTTTTACATTTTAGAAAATATCAGAATTGCTTAATAGCGTGTTGAGTCGAAGCTTTCCTGCATGATTTATGCGTGCCGTTTTTTTACAGCATTCGGGAATGTGAAACACATGTTTGACGTTAATATTGTTATTGTTGGGAAAAAAAAAAACTTGTCATAAAAATGACATCATTAAAAGATATATTGAAAAGTTTAAAATAGCCGTTTTTGAATATTTATGACATTTTGGGACTTCCTTGACCGTTTCTCTTAAATGAGAAGAATATTTTAAAATAACACCCATGATGCTTTAGGATATGCCAACGATGTTTGCACTGGAAACGCTTTGCATTATTTTATTGCACTGAAAATGTTAAACTCTTGGTAGCATTCAGAAGGTGCGTTTCATAGCCTTGACCTAGTCAGTCCGGAGAGCCCAGAGTCCGGAGCCCAGAACAACACCTTTGAAAATGAAAACTCATTAGTTCGTTGTCGTGTTGAGAAGCCTGACTGAACCCCAGAGGAGATATGTAAAATAAAACCCTAATATCTATTACCTACTGGCACCAGGCATTGCCAGCCTGCGTGGACATCCACTGCGGTGGGTAGGCACGTGAACCGGTAACGTTGTCAGCTGCAATAAATTTAGCTATTAGCTGTTTTCTCTTGGATTTACTTTAAATGCGTTAATTCAGTAATGCTGACAACTACAGGGCAGAATTTTCAGGCACCCTGAGTACGACACACCCCTCGGTATATGGCTTTGGACGTTGTCTTTAGAAGCTGCGGGGTCCCTAACTGCCATTTGACCCCCCCCTCCCCAAAAAAAACCCTCTGGAGGACCAAGGGTCTGGAGTGGGACTTGTTGCTACAAAACTAGCAGAACACTAACGGGGGAAATTAGTTATGAACTATTTGCAGTGCACCTGAAAATACCACCGGTGAAATTATCTTTGGCAATGTGAGCGTCTTTGAAGTCAGCGGAGTGGCAATAAAAATTAGGCCTTCATTAAAGAACAGGGCCTTTCAATTTGAATTGGCTGCAGCTCAGCAGGTCAAATACACTTACACCGCAGCCGGGACGCACATGGAAATCATTTGCCTGATTCTCTGCCTTCTTTGCCCCCCTCCCAGCTTTGCTACATTCCCCACCCACTTTTTTTATGGCCTACAGCCCCTCCCTTTGTGTTGTATGTAGGAAATTAACGCTAACTAATTACTTTGTGCTGGATGGAGTTTAACTTTGGAATACTGAAAATGATACTAAGCTGGAGTGACCGGTTCAGAATAGACAGAGGAACCCTTGATACCTGAGGAGGAGGAGGAGGAGGAGGAGGAGTGGGAGCCTACGGGCCACACCTGTCCTGGCAAGCAGGCATCGTAGCTCTGCAGAGGTTAGCATAAGGCCTTCATTCGCCCAGAGGCAGGCCGGTCGCGCACAACGTCTGTTTTCTCTGCGAAACGAGGAGACTCAGTAAAAAGGAGTCTTTCAGAGATGCTGGGGTCATTTATAAAGTGTTTCAAGTTTCAGCCAAGTGCAAATGTGTCTCATTCACAATAAATAAATTATTTAAAAAAAAAAAAAACAGAGCCTACAGTTAAATACTGTAATCTTTCAAAAACCAGACGTACCAAACTCTAAGGGATTGTAATCTGCAGAGATGTAAGCTAATTACTTAATTACTTACATTTGCAAATCTTATTATTGTAAAAGAAATTACTGTAGTGATTAAATTACTGATATTTATCTCTTAATGGTGCTGATTAGCCGGTGATGATAATCTGTCATTTTGATAGCTTTCATTAACTGCATCAATCTCATAGAACAATAAACATCTAATATGAAAGAAAACGTTTGTGTTTGAAGGCCAGATGGGCTGCTTTGGTGTAGAACGCGCGATCCGATATACCGGACTGCAGTTGCGTTCCTGTCGATGGGAACCAAAGGCTATTGACTTTTTTAATTGAGTTGTTTTGCCCCATTAACCCGTTGTCAGGCACAAAGAGGAAAACGGAGGGCAACAGACATGCTTTTGTCCTTAAAACATAACTAAAAACAGCTCTTGGGTTCTCTTTGTTTTTGAAAACGCCGTTTGTTTTTTAAGGACGCAATCATGCGTCTCCACTGGGGGACAAACTTGTGCGCCGGTCAGAGCTGCGGGTAAGTGAACGCACGAGAAAACTTATTACAGCCGAGAAAATGTTGTAACTCTGTTTGACGTGCATGAAGCAATTATAAAATATGTCCACTAAGAACAGCAATACTGGAATTTAGAAGACCAGACCTGGAGTCCTGTTCTGGGCTAGAGGAGTGGGGTTAACGTGTGGCCTGTCAGAGGTGGAGGTGTGGCCTATCAGAGGTGAAGGTGTGGCCTATCAGAGGTGAAGGTGTGGCCTATCAGAGGTGAAGGTGTGGCCTATCAGAGGTAAATTTGCAGTCTTGCACTTCATGTGCACACAGTTACTTTCTTTTAGAGTGCACAGTGATTTCCTTAAAACACAACCCTTCTGCAAATCATTTTAACGCAACATAATGCAGGAAAGTGTGTAAATCGGCCCCCAGTCGCTGGTGCTGTTGCTACAGAAGCTGGTATAAATTATGCACGAGATGCACGTATACGACTGCAACACGAACCCCTTAACGTGCGACAGCTTTTCTGCCTGTAACACAGCGCCTGGGTTCTGCATGGAAGAAGGACGCCGCGCACAGCACACTGCCTGTCTTCACTCACACATGCCTGCACACGTGCTGCAAAAAGGAAAACGTGAACACAAGAGCTACTGCCGAACATGTGTTTCTTGAGAGGGATTAGACGGCTTTCGGGGAATTTGCAAAGATCTGTCACCGGCTGTATTCTCACTACACAAAAGCTGCTTCTTTTATCTTGTTTGATTGTGGATTTGTTCTTCTGCAGTCTCAGCCTGGCACCCCATCCTGTTCTCCACCATGTCAATGGAGCAACAAGCTTAAAGCCCCTTTGCTCAGGGAGCAGAACCAGACAGCAGGCGAACTTGGTCTGGCCTTACCTTGGCTAGCCCAGAGAAGCCCCTTGTCTGCAAAATGATATGAATGTGGACACTGCTTACCTCTTCCATAAGAGCAGGCCGTCGCTCCTAGCCAGCCACGACCACCCCCAACAGCGGGATGCCCAACACCTGTTTAATATAAAGCCCCTGCTGGCATTCTCCGTCACAGCCCAGTCACCCCGTGTCCTTCTGGGTAATCCCCGGCCATGTGGTACGCGTCTTTCCAAGAGGAATTTGTGCATGCCGCTTAGTCGGAGGGGGCACGGCTCTCTTCAGAGCCACATTTCTGCAGAAGCTTCTCCAGCCGCGGCCTCTTGATGTTTAAAAAGCGGTGACAGATTTCTGCGCCTGGTCCCACAAGGCCTGGCAGACACCCTCCATGTTTTGACGTGTCAGACAGATGTAGTTCTGAGATGGACGCTCCCACAGCGCAGAGGGGCCGCTGCTTTTAACATCTTAATGACACCGCAGGTTTAATTATTCCACATGGGACCCAAGCCTGAAACGTTACAAGTGCACTCCACTTCTCAAATTGCGTGTGCAAAATACGTGCGCGGGGTTTTGGCCGCGGCTGTCGAGGTTGCTGGACCAAAAGGAGGCCTTAAATCTGTTGGTAAACTAACGCATGCAAGTTTGTCATTCAGAACTTCCTTTTTAGAATTAAAGGCTGGAGCAGAAGTGAAAGAACCATCGGGGTAACAAAAGAGAACGTCTCCACAGGCGTCTGTACAGTGATTTTCATTACAGGAATCCCCCGGCAGGAAAACAGACTGAAACACAAGAGGGAACCTTATGGAAAAAGAGATATAAGAGAGCTGAAGAATGTGAGTAGGGGGTGGGGGGGTGCTGGAAAAGCGATAAAGTGAGCTGGGTGGCTTTTTCTTTTTTGCGAAAGGGTTCATCAAACGCAGCCTCCCTGGCAGGGCATCTTGACGCCACGCTGCCAGCTGGTTCTCACAAACGCAGTGCCGCTCTGCAGTGCTGCCACTGGGGGGGCGCTTTGGTGTCACGCCACGGTACGTTACCGGGACAACAGCTGTGATGTGGCATCGGCTAAGTGGCCCGCCTGCTCACGCCGCCTATGATAGGACTTATCAGCGCCGGCGCGCAGAGCTGCTGACTAACATGTTTCAGTGCCCTCATCTGCGGGGTGCCAGCTGGCTTGGGTCACTCCCAGGCACTGACCCACGGTGCTCTGAAGGTCCCCCCCTGCCCCAAATGATTCATTCTCTGCCCCCTTGTCTAGCGAGTGTGGATTTAAGTCCTGGTTCGCAGGTACCCTCCGCCTGTTAAAGCCAGCCAATGCTCAGTACAAGCTCAACAACGCCAATGTACGGAGCTGTACAAACGGGTCCACAGCTTCACGTTTCACTACAGTCATGATTATTTTTACCTTAACACAGCTGAGCACAGCTCAGCAACAACAAACGCTATGTGACAAAAAGGTGTAAAGCGACACAGTGCAACTAATGTCTCTATCAGGACTGTTCTGAACTCAAAAGTAAGGATGCTGTTACCATGACAGCGTGATTCCATTTCCGTAGTCTTTGACCGGAGGCATGTGAACTAGGGCGAATGCAGAGGGGGTACGGGGGGGGGGGGTGTACTGGGGTACGGTTTTAACAAACTTCCCGTTTTGACAGAAGTTGCAATAAAATATAAAATTTTTTA
>JABJVR010000001.1:12419755-12442975 GCA_025773905.1 Chitala chitala | reverse complement strand
CCCCCCCCCCCCCCCCCCCCCCCCCCCCCCCCCCCCCCCCCCCCCCCCCCCCCCCCCCCCCCCCCCCCCCATAAAAAAAAAAAATTCACAAAAATGTGTTTTGTCATTTGTCAGAGCTGAGCAGGGCTGTGTGAGAACGGTCAGAGCCGTTTAACTCCTGGAAGCACAGACTGTACTGACTGGTCTTCCCAGTGACAACGTTAATCAATAAATAAGTGTATGTGAACAGAGCTGCTGCCAGGCCAGATACCTCCGTGTACAACCCGGCCTGGGTCCCTTGTCCGGTCATTAGTGTGTGTCGCTGATGTCGAAGTGGTGGAGGGAAACCTGGCCTCCTATTCTACACCATATTTAATTAATTCTCTCCTTCGCTACTCCTCCGCAAGATGAGAGATGGATTCGGCCCCCTTTCCTTCTCTCCCCCGTTCCTGTGCTCCATCGCTGTCCTGTAAGACCCAGCTAACGTGAGGTCTGAAGCGCGTTTCATCTCATGCTGCTGGTTTTACCGACCGGCCAGACCTTTCCCGTACTTTGATCTTGTGAAACTTTGCCGGATTTCAGTTCCGGAGCCGTCCTACGGACCCTACGTATCCCAGCTTCATTAGCGAGGTCTTCTGCCACCTCGCAACAATTACGCCTTTCCACACGGCTGCGCTCTGTTCGTGAGCTACAACCTGACTAATGATTTGCTAAAAAGAGCCAGCACAGTGTTGCAGTAAGCCGTAATTGAATTTAAGCTCTAACAAGCCTTTGAACGACCAACAGAAATGTTTCACAAATGCCAGCGCTGCTGATTCAATTCTCTCATGGGGATAATGAAAGTAATTATTGCAAATTCCACTTGGTCTTTTTGAACCCAGGTTTCACCTTAAACAAACAAACAAGAAAAGAAACACAGATTAACACATGCTCATAAAACATTTTGCTGCTAGGAGACTGTTTTACAAAAGCAGAATATATTATATATATAAAATATACTTTCATGAACATACATCGTTTTTCATACAAACTTTATAACAAGCTTCATGTGCTGTCCTGATGTGTGCCCGGTTGCATGTGATCCATGACCTCTGACCTCTGACAGCTCGCATTCAAAGACTGCACAAACATGCAGGAGAAAGCAGGCCGCGGACATGTGTTCCCGGTGGCACGGCTGCAGACAGCAGCACGTGCCATCCTGCAGGATTAACCCTCAATTAATTGCTTCAATTTTATTTCGAAAAGGAAAAAAAAATAAAATACTACAAAGCTTTCATGGGGTGTTGCTGGTGGGAGACACACGGTCCCGTTTCAAAACGCACTCCAACACTGAATAACAGGCCAGTGAATACTGCACGACTTTAATTCTATCAAAAAATTTTTAACTATGAAGAAAAAAAAATTTTATTTTTTTTTGGTCAAACCCACGCCAAAAGTAAATTACACATGAAAAGACTGGAGTGTGATAGGGTCCAGTTTAAAAAAAAAAAAAAGGGACACAGATCTCAGAAATGTCACAAAGCTAAGAAATTAAAAGACAAAATGATTAATTGGAAAAAATTGGACAGAAAAACAGTCAAATATCAAAACAGTCTTCACTTTTCACTTGACATCAAGAACGCACGAAGGATACACCAAACAGAAATCATATCATTTCTTCCGCTTAGCGTAAAAGTAATAAAAGGCTTGTCAATTTCGCCTGCTTTGCAGGGACACCAGCCCTTATTATAAGCTGGGCTGAGTACGTTTTCAGTACCTAATGAGGGCAAAATTTAGGGAAAGAAGGTCATTATAATAATGATAATGATGATAATAAAGCGCACTTTGCTTATTTGGTTCTTTTTGGGGCTGTGTTTGTACCAGTGAACAAAAGGGACGCGGTCTGTATTCTGGTTGTTTTTGAATGATAAATCAAAGCCTAGACTCTGAATTGCTAAATTGCAGTCAAAAGGCTGCAGAAAAATATGCCAGTCTGAGATGCTAAATGAGCATCTATTACATTCAAGTTACCATACGCATTACAGATGTTTTTCATGCAAAATTCTCCTCTTTGAAAATGGTTTTTATACATAACCTCAATGGAAAATATGTTTTCAAGTTCGGAATTATGCTGTTTTATTCTTTATTGAGTTGCTGGATGTTTTAGGAGTTTTGTTTTGTGCAGTTCTGCAATTAAAACTTTGTTTCCACAGATATTTCCTAATGAACACTTCTTTTCGCTAATTGGCTTTTGACCGATTCACCTGAGAGACTGGGGTTTCTATGGTGACTGGCTGGACTAATTCATTGGAATTTGACTTCAAAGTAGTGTTTTTTTTTCTTCTCACTGCAGAGACACCATTGTTTCTAGATGTGATGTCTGTCACCTTGGACGCTTTTATTTTATGGATACATTGCTGGGATCGTTATGCCATAAGGATACTAGTTTAAAAAAATCTGTAATGAAAGAGCAGACATTATGGAAACCACTGTTCTAAGTAGCAAGGAAAATTTCTGAAAATACATGATAGACACTGGAAGTTAGGGTCCACCATGAGTCAAACAGTGCCTTTATTTTCCACTCATTCGGTGGAAAATGCAGAGTATATCGAATTGGATGTAGGACAGGATTCAGCAGAGGGGCAGTCACTCTCACACACACACACACACACACACACACACACACACACACACACACACACACACACACACACACACACACACACAAAGTGAGCTGACAAGTGCCAATGTTGAGTTATAAGTTCACCTGAATCCAATGTCCTTGGGCTGTGAGTGACATGCTCAGTTAAGACACTAACCATAACTTTAGATTCAAACTCCTTTTCCTAACCCTGTGACGCCACCATGACACCACTGCAACAATACAGTGTTTCATTTTTGTTTCGCAAAAATTATAATCTGATAAAGGCTTTTTTTTGTGTTTCCCCCCCCCCCCCCTCTCATTCAGCTTTTCTCAAATCCTTCAGTACAAGGCTGAGTACTCTGTATTGACACGTGAATAACCGTTGAGGCTAAATGAGGCTAAATGTTTTCCCACCTGCGTGTGAAAGTGGCCGATGAGGTCAGGAGCATCCGATTCTGGCTCTGGTACCAGGCTTACCGGTGTGCTGAACGCTGCCCTCGCTGGCTCGGTTCTGCCAGAACAAGACGAGCGGGCACCTCTATCCCCATTGTGCTCCCTTTGTAGACGATGCCGTAATTGGCACTGCATGGCTCTGTGCCCACGGGCACAACGGCCACGCAGGCTGTCTTTGTGTTTCACGTTCGGTTGGCTCACTTAATGGAAACGGCAGATACCGACAGCCAGGATGGACATCAAGGGGTCCAACCATTGCTGGACGGCCAATCAGGGGAGGGCATGCTGAACCATGAGATACTGCCTCACTCAGGTCTGAAGTCAATTAAACGGTAAGCGTGGCCCAGTCAAAGGCAAACTGGGCACAAGAAACCGCTGCCACCGTTTTCTTCTTTTCCATGGAGCCAGGTTTAGGCAATTATACAGACGGCCTGAGACATCGGACCTCTGCAGGACCCCCTTATTCTTGTCGTTACAGAGAGAGGGCGTGGCCATCTCCCCCACCTCCCCACATGGGACGGGGAGCATGAGGACGGCGTGGGTGGAGGGGGGGGGGTTGGAATTAATTTGACAATGAATAAGCGACCGTGGTTTTGGAGCCTCTACCCCTCTCCCCTGCTCTAATTGCATTGCGCATGGCGTCCAACGCATTGGGGAATTACACAGAGGCAGTGGTGAAGATTAACCGCCTCCCTGCGCTTTGTTGCCTCTTTATTTGCATGATAATTAGTTGATGGCAGTATATATTTTAATCTGTTTATTCTTTCCTTTTTAGCGTTGGGGTGGGGGGGGGGCACCACCGCATGCATTAATTACAGTGATTAAAGTATTCACTGAACTCTGCCTTGATGTGTTTATTAAATTAATAAGCGAATTCACGGATGAGACACCACACCTTGTTTTATTTCCTGTGTCTGTGCGTTTCTAACCTGATGCTGTCACCCAGAGGACGGCGGGGTGTGCTTTCACTGACAGGGCTGTGTGTTTGCCCAAGACCACAGCAGGTGAAATACTAGACACACACAAAGGCCAAAAACACCGTCAGCTCATCCATACCTCTGAAAGGTAGATCGGTGTGTGCTGGTTAAATCAACACTTTTGTAATCCAACCCTTTGCCTAGACTGATTTTACCATAGATTCACGAGCAACATTAGAGCTTATGTCAGTGTGTGTGCAGGTTAATGCAGCCTGCCCTGAACTAGCACGCATTATGTTACTACATATTATCATTATTTTAAAAATTGACCAAAGGAATCACTTTATCAGTACATGCATGAAAAATAAAAACCGCAAAAGTAGAACCTTTCTGAAAAGAGTCTGAGAAGTGTTGAAGACCTGTTCTTTTTCACCTCTTGCCTTCTTTAGGTTTTGTGAGGCAGACCCAAACAGGGGCTGGGGGGGGGGGGAGGTCACCCGCCCCTCTCTGCATGTGCACAGTGGTCCTGGGACAGCAGGCTCTGGTGCCCGTCACCAGTGCCTGTTGAGACCAAAGCAGTGTCCTGTCCTGCTGCTCAGACAGGGGCAGGGGTGTGCACTGGTGTCCATTCTAACCCCCCCCCCCCACTGTTGAGGTGGGAGCAGAGAGGAACAAAGGGAAAACAATCTATTTTCCTGATAGAAGCCAACAGTTGGAAAGAGGTTTCAGATGAGTGTGAGGATACAATTTGCCTAGAGATGGCCCGAGGATCAGAGTGGCTCGGCTCGCGCTGGAATGAGTCTGTCAGCTGGCGTTCAGCTGTAATTGCATCCCATGGCAGGACCCGGGCAGCCTGGGAAGAACGCACTCGTCTCCCCGGCTGGCCCGGGAATCAATTTTCGCAGCAGCCCAGTCATAATTGTTTTGTGAGAAGACAGGACTTGTTGCTGGGCTGGGCGTTGGCTTCGGCCTGATTGACACCCATTGATGGGGAAGAGCTGAGGGATTTGGGGACACAATAGTCTGTTCAGACTAACAGTCTGTTCAGCAGGACTGAACACAAAGAATTCCCCAGTGGAAGGTGCAGTGTAATTTTCCAGTGTGATTTTAAAAACCAGTTTCCAGTGGTTTTTTTTTTTTTTTTTTTTTTACACAGTGGAACCAGTGTATTGCTTTGGATTATAAACACATAGTAGCTATATTGCACCAGCCAACACGTGTATTAATGTTTCACTCAAAATTCAGAACAACTGAGGAGCGATTATTGTTGTGGAGGGGGACTTCCACCTGGATTTCACTTTAAAAGCTAAGTACGTGTATCGACATTTGTAACATTATGTTACAGAACGGACCAATTTAATTACACAGAGGACATGTGATGTACTAATCATTACTTAATTTACCTGCTTGCATCTTTTCTAGACGATCCTCACTCAGCATTATAATGAACAATCTCTGAGAGAAGACAGCAATACGTTTCCTAAGTTGCAAACGAAAGCCACTGATCAGCGTATTAAGTCCACAGAAACTAGCATCTTATAAATAGCTGGAGACTGGCTACTGAACTGTTATTAAAAAACTGATTTTAAAAAGCAAAAAAAAAAATATTATAAATGCTGGTTTGTCAACTAATTACCAAATCATTATTACCGAGTTTGTAAAGAAACTACTTCATTTGTCTTGTAGATAGCAGGCTAACGCTCAGCCCTGCAAAATCAAACAAGCAAAATTGACAAAAGCGAAGGACACGTGCAAACACTTCCGGAAAACCATCGCTGGCCGTTTTAAAGCCGACTCCTCCACGCGCAAGATGTAAGGGAGTCAGGCACTCTGGCCTTGGCAGTGCCGCGCAACACGCGGGGGTGTCACTTCAACAGAGCAGTAACATGCCGCGTTTGGGGGGCACTCACAATGACATCCTATTATCTTTCTCGCGGGGACGGGAGATTTTGTTGTCAGAAACGCAAGTCTTTACACGTGTATCCATCACCGGTGGGCAGATGGCAGGATCAGAGTATTTTCATGTAAAAAGGCCCCTCTGAAGTCCCCCCTCCCCCAGGAGCAGACAGGCCGACATGTCCTGTGAGAGCTGTAATGCACAGCCTTCTTGGGCGATTTCTCAAATGAAAAGGGTCCTCTTGTTTAGAGTTAGCCCAGCACAAAAGAACGGACTGCACACATCACTGAAAAACAGCAGTGAGTTATGGGATGTCATTGTCAACATTCCCATCATACCTTTGAGCCTCAGCAGGGAGACATACTGGTGGATAAACCGTTGGCAATTCGGCTAGTTTCCAACAATTTTAAACAGTATTTTCTAAGTAGACATTAACACCAATTTTATTGTTTTAATTATTCAATTAATTTAGAACTCCCACAAGAAATTATATTTCTGCTTTATTCCACCCCCTTTTGGCAATTAATGTGATAAACATTTCTCATGACACATTAAGCGTGAAAACAATGAATGAATACAGCTGAAGTTTCAATAAGATGCACGATGCAGGGCATGAAAAAGGCTCCGATTTGGAAGCGAGGAGACACAGGAGAAGGCAGAGTCGGGGGTGGCCCGGGTTTCACACAGCTCCGGCACTGTGTTCCTGCCGTCCAACAGCACAGAGCAGCAGCACCACATTCTCTTCCCAAACAACATCCCTTCCTGCGGGTACCACCCTCTGGCATCAGTCGCTTTGCCGAGTCACAGAACATCAGCGGCCGTCAGCAAACCACAACGACAAACACGGGGAGTGCAGGGCTGGCGCTAAGGGGTGGCCAGACCTGCAGCCATACCCGACTGCAACCATTATAGCCAGCAGAAATTAAACAGGAGCCGGAACGTGAACAAATTATTAGCATGCCAGCAGCCCAATGCCAAAAAAGCGAAAGAGGTGAGGACGTGCACAGCTGGAATCGGTGCAGGTACACAGCGAAATATGTAGAACCACTTTACCCTTTTAAAGTCTGCCAGATCCCTCCAACTCCCTGCCGCTGACTTTGTAGAAGTGATGTTCTGCGGGTTGCTTGCACACCCTGGGGTGATTATTTAAGCTTCCGCGCTGACACCCAGTTTGTCAGAGCGCTCTCTAATGTGGTCTAACTAAAAGATCACCCACAACTGACACCACGTCTGTCTCACCAAGCGCAAAGGCGCTATCGCTGGGGCCGGGACCAGGTAGTGGGTGTCACACACACGATTTGACAGCTACAGGCAGATTTCCCATCCTGCCTCTGTGCCTTAGCTAGAATAGCTACATGGGACGAGGTTAGCATAACGTGGCATCAGGCTGATCTTATCTGTGTCTGCCGTTACTGGTTGTCACAGTAGGCACATCTATCCACAGAGACCTGGAAGGGGAGGGGTTGTGAGAGGTGCTGTCTGTTAAAACAGGCTCACATCCTCTTGGTGAAGACTGTTGTGTCAATCCCAAATCAGGACTGACCATTAGACAGAAAAAAAAACCCAATAATGAGAAACATTTGTGTTTAGCGTTAGTCGGGCGGACATGCATGTCGGTGTCCATAAAACAAGGCGACGCCTCATCCAACAAACCTCATGACCCCCCCACCCCATTCACAATATCTTGTCATTGTTCGTGCGACGTGACACCGATTTTAGAAAAATAAACAAAGTAAACGCCTCATCACGGCCTTTAATGGGCCGACTGCAGAATCACGACCAGGGTCCCCCAGTAAACAAATCGCAATCATTGCTCACAACAACACGGTATTGTAATACAAATTGAAATTGGATTGAACCAGTTCGCGCCGACGCCTTGCCGGGATTGCAAGTGTCTTATGCAAACTGTGTGCTTGTTGGCAGCATCGACAGCATCTGATGAGCGCCTCATTATCGCAGTGCCGGCGGTACACACTGGATACAGCATAATGAAAGCCTGAGGGTGCGTATTAATTATCCTTTTGAATAGTGATGAAATTTTAAAAAGGTCTCCTTAAGGCTCACATCATCAGTAGATGAAACAGCGCAGCGACTCACATGTGTTTTTACATCTGTTCAGGATATTTCAATTTGACGTTCAACAAGCGGAGGACCGAGATTAAAGGGTAACGCGTTGTCAAGTCGCACGAACGACGTTTCTAAGGCACCGTGGCGTTCCCGGCATCCTCCTGGAGAGCCGCCGCCCGCGCCGCAGACGCGACGTAGCGCCGCGCGCGCCTGTGTCGTCTGCGCGTCGCCAGTCAAGGCTGAGCCGCTCACATGTGCGGAGCTGTCGAGAAGGCGCTCCCCTTCTCACCGCCACGCGGATTTGCTTTTAAGAAATATTTATGAGCTGGTTTTCTTTTTAAGAAAGCGTTGTCTTTAATGAACATGTTTAAAAATTGTTTCAGCATCTATAATTTATAAGGTATGGCTTCATCTGAGAACAGGGCTACTTTGTAAATGTGAATACTTAATAGTAATGAAAATCTCGCACCATATTTAACTGCCGCACTTGAGCGACGTGACATTTTCAAAACAAACTGAAACACAGTTCAGTTTACTATAATAAACTAGGGACGTCAGCAGCACCACTCAAATCAAGGGCAGTCTAAATTTTATATAGGCATATATATATATATATATATATATATAATAAACACAATATACCCTGTTTCTCCATCTGCTAATACAGCATCTACCAGTTTGCATGAAATTGTCCATGTTACAGATAATAGAGGCCTGGTGGCTCAATGGGTAGGACATCAGGCTTGGATGGGGAAGCTTCCTTATACAAATCCCAGCCCAGCTGCCAGGTGTGGCTCTGAGCAAGACACCCAAACGATAGCCCCCCAGGCGCTGCATGTGGCTGCTCGCTGCTTCCCCCCAGTGGGATGGGTTAAATGCAGAGAAGTAGTTTCCCTCTGGGATTAGTAAAGTTCTAGTTATTATAATTTATGACCTATTGTTTTATGCCCAGAAACTGCAGTACTACACCCAGAATGGCAATAGCTAATCAGGTGACAAAACTGATTAAATAACTCAACAGCATTCTGAAGGTTACAATAAAATGCATTTTACGGCCAATCTGTACCTTTCAAAACCTCAGTACAACAAGGATGGTTTTCCTTTTGAAAACCCCACCAAGGCTAGAAGCCCTTTGAAAAGCTTCTGAAAAAAATTAATCTTCCTGTTTATAGATGCAAAAAGGAAGATGAACACGACTTACAGCCGCTGGAGCAGATTAAAGTTTACTGTCCCCGTCTTTGTTTCCTGTCAAATATTCAGCTGGTGTCACGTTTTATGGCCGCAGAACACAATGGCACGTGGTGGAGACGCCTACACGACCGTACCAGTGATGGGTCGCCTACAGAACAGTGAGGCGGTCTCAAGCAATAACCCACGTGGTTTAACTGGTCCTCCCAGGTGCAAGAAGGCTTCTCAAAATTCCAAGCCTGTAACTCTCCAATAAAACATTATTCTGTTTGCACTGGTGAGTGCGTCAACACAGGGAAAGAAGCCGTCACACCATCACGCCGTGTCTTTTAAGAGCTCCATACATACCATGAATTTGCAAGCGATCCCTCAGTTTGTCAGTCTGTTGGCATGACTGTCACCATCAAACAACGAGGAGCACATTATTTCGTTTCTGGAGTTCAACATAATTATAGGCGTTACTGCTGTAGACTGCTGTGACACCTTTCATATCACCTAGTGTCAGAGTGCTTGGCGGTGAGATGCGAACTCGTGTATGAAAGTTTCCACTTTTTAATGTTTTAATGAAATTAAGTGGCACCATTTTTTCCCCCCTGAAAAATGGCAAGTGGAGTATCATAAATATTTGACAGAATCTAGGAATGCATTCTTGTATGTTTCTACACATTCTGGCCTTTGTGACCCGCTGCATTAACACGATTTTCGATCCTGGTCTTTTTGTTACCATTCCTTGCAATTTGTTAAGGCTAACAAAAGTATGTCTCAGCTCCACCCCATGCAAAGCTTGAGAAAATGTTGATAAATGCCTACTTTCTTTAAATAATTGAATAAAAAACAGGGCCCCATGTAGGATCCCTGTTGAGTTTTCCCACATACTGTATTTCTCAAGGTGATCTTCAGATACAAATGAAAAGACAGGTGACAAAGCATTTGATTGTAATAGCTGTGATCTACCTCAAACCCCCCATACAAGAAAAAGCAAACAGAATTAAAATACTGATCTTCCAATATGGTCAACCCGTTCCTCTGGTGGTTTTGCCAACAGTCATGTTTGTCAACCACCACAGACAGCCTGAGGGCCTTGACAGGGTAGACACGGCATATTAAAAACAAGTTGATGGGAATGCTAAAAACCGAAAAAGAGTTAGTGTTTTACATCCCCCCTAAGTGCCTGCTTCAGGGACAGTTTATGTTAGAGAGAGGAAGGCTCTTTGACTCTGTCAGCTTCTGTCACGTCGCTGCAAGCCTTGTGAACGCGCCAGGCAGACTGAGGGAGGCCGGCGACGCCGGGCGCGTCACTCGCACGTTCCTGCGCGCATCCACAAACGCGAGAGCAAAGTCGGAGCTTTGTGAGCGAATGTCTTCAGGCCTTTATGATAATGAACTACTGCACCAGGTCTTTTCCCGAGGAAAATGGCTTGATAAATAAAACATCCGGCCCCAAACCCGCAGCTCTGGATCCAGGCGTAGCGCGACTTGCTGCCGTTTTAGGAGCGAAGCACGCGACGGCACGCGCGTACGTACAACACTATAAATACTTAAGGGCTCAAACCGCTGCCGACTGAAGCTCACTCCATTTCCTTTGCCGAAAAAGCACGATGCATAATTAAAAGTGCAAAGTGTAAAGATGTAATTGCTCGGTTGTTGATTATCATTAAGTAGTTTTAAAGAAACATGACTGTAAGCCACAATCAGTGCACTTAACTTATTAATTGAGCAAGCTGTTTGTCATTGCTTTCACGCGTTAGAGCAAAGGCATCATCTTGTTCGATGCATACAGGAGCTGAGAGGCGGATAGTTACGGCAGAAAGACCAGCATGGACATTACTGGGAACAGAAGAGCACTTACCAAAAATACATCATGAACCAGGCGCAGGAATAAGCCTTCGACTTCACAAATCTGCATAATAACGGAAGTAGCGTTGGTGCCCCCAAACCGTCCGTAGGAAGTCACACCACACCCTGCCAATGCATGACAGATTTATACATATTTTTCATTGGTTACCGTCCCGACAGGTCCTACTTGGTAGGAGTTGGTTGACAGTGAGTATGACTACATTTCACATCACTGCCATCATCAGCAAAAATTCTACACGTTTAAGTCGGTAAAAGTGTACGTCACTAAGGAGGTTTACTGTATGTTGAGTTTACCATTTAACAATGACGTATTTAGAATTTTTAAAAGCAATCCCTGAAACGTTGAAGAAAACACAAAAGGACCAGGAAATAAAGGACCGTAAAGTGTAACAGTGAACCGTAGTGGTTTTCATTGTCACTAGTGGCCTTCTATATAGTACTGTTCCCCTTTTATCGTGAACACAGCTGCTGAGGTGTCCTTATGTTTGCAGTTGGGTGTTCACCTGTAAACAGAGTATTACATCATGGCCTTGGTCACTCAGCATCTGCCACGAACTCTAGGTTTTCTCTTCGAGAGAACTTCATGGAGTAGCTGAGGGTAAAATTATAATGAAACAGTAAAAAGAAAATGCTCCCTTTTTCCAAAACCAAAGTAATGTGGAAAGATGCGAGACTTCATTACATCAATGAAATGAATAAAGTTAGCGTAACTTTATTGCACTGTGCAGCACAACTATGCTTGATACACAACCTGGATTTTTCTTCCAAGACATTGGGAAGAAAAACCTTACCTTCTAAGGTAAAACGGATGACAGTGTAAATCTACGCATGTTTAAAGAAAAACAATTACACGGAAACGCAATGCAGCCTTTTCATTATTTCAAATAAGACAAGGGGTTACGCACATTCATACCTTGTTGCTGCTGCCTACCGACCCGGCTAAACCATGTGCTGTTTAACGTTGTCATTCGTGTTGTGATTGTAAGACCCGCAGAGTCCCTGTCGTGTTATTCTACGTTCATGCTGCTGAACGGTACGTAATTAACAGCAGGACCTACAAGCAGACGGAAATTATTAAAAAGTGTGAGCAACATACTAATGGCACATCTGGTTGAACAGGGAAGGGTATATATAGTTGCAGGTTTCAGTTGTTTGCGTTAGTAATGTTCTGGATTGCATGTTTTATTATTTTCTGCATGTTTTATTACGACCCCCCCCCCCAAAAAAAAATAAATTAATAATAATAATAATAATAATGTTCTGGATAGTTACCATTGTTATCAGAGGGCTGAGTTTAAAACATAGTTCTAAGCTCTTCAATGTAAGGAACTGTAGTACGCAAAATTCTCCAGATTTCACATATTTATAACAGTTTTTGAACTATGTTAACAAACATCGACTGAGCTCAAGGCCATTATAGAGTGATGGCGCTGCGGCTGTATGATGACGTCAACTCCGTATGTATCATGCGTATGACAAATTAACTTCGAATTAACCCACGTTTTTCAAAAACAAAAATAAACAAATACGCTGAATGGGCCACGTTAAATACGTCCCGAGTTAAAATTTGCGATGGAAAACAGGATGCAATAGTGCCCTCTTTCGGTGCCATGTGGTATTTTAGTTCGGGCAGACAATTAAGGAAACACGTGTTAAAAAATCTTGATTGACGATTTCTAACATATATGTATTGTACGCCGGATAGTGAACATAATGACACGTGGTCATTATTGATAATTACACTGTGCCGATTCATCTGTTAGAGCTGTTGTAGTCTGAGGATGTAAACTGCTGCCGATCATCCATATTGTTACTGAATCCGAAGAAGCGATTTTTAAAGTGATCTGTAAAAAAATTATCTTAACTGAGCCAAACTAAAATATTATCTGCCTTTAATAAGAGTAATATAACATAATATATATTGCTCATACCTGTTGATTTGTGTCAGTGCTCAGCAAAATAGATGTTGCAATGTCACAATGAAGTAATAGTTTTAAATGTACAAAATTAAACACAAAATTAACTAGATAACAGTAGATGGAATCAAAGACTCACACTTTCTTTGTGTACAGGTGAGAACAAAGATGCTCTTCCACCATATGGATCACCTGTCAAACTAACAGCATCCCCCTACAGTTGGCAGGTAGGCAGTCATCCACCTTGCCTCACTCTGTGTCCTACTTTCAGGAAGAGGGGGTGACACTTGGTGTCGCAGTCTGTTGCCCTTCCCTCACAAGTAGACATAAGGACTTTGGTCTGGAGTGACAGTGGAGTCATTGGCAGGCCAGGCGTGGTGCTTTGGGATTGCAGTTGGGGTGATTGTGGTCTGTTTGCTGGAAGCCATCTCTACAGCCTCAGAGCCCTCCTCCTCCGGCTTGTCTGATCCAATGATCTCGATGTTCACAGTCATGCAGTCGCTGCAGCAGTTTTCAGAGCTGGACCACCACTGTAAACAGAACCCGATAACGATGAGGCGGCCCAAGGACGACTTGGGGACTGTCATCTACACGTGCGCGCGCGCACGAGCACACACACACAAAAAGTTCAGCACAAGTGCTGTCAAAACACCTCACCCCACTGGAAGGGAACAGTTAATTATTATTGTTATTGTCCACCATCACAATGGCTGCCTTATAAAAAAAAAAATACAAGATTGGAAGCCGAACCTAACAGCCCTTTTAAAGTACTTCTCTGTTTGAAACAGATTCCAAGCATGCAAGACAATGGAACTTACTGATTTCTATATAGCAACTTCATGATGCAATGAAAATGTGCCTTTTGCAGCACAGAACTCAACCGGTGATGGAATGGCATGATTCCAGTACTCGCCGCACCTGCTGTGAATAACCGGCATGTGGGAAACGTGACCTTGTACCTGAGGCTTGTCCATGTCCAGGATGGTATTAAGCGTGTTCTTTGGATCGGGCACTGGAGAAATGCATGCTCTCCTAATCCTTCAGAGGAGACAGTTGCAGCATTGTTACACCAACGTTTTTCCCCTCTATCACTTTCTCATCTACTGCACTTTGTAGAAAATGCAATGCAAGTAAATATGATACTCCAGACACTAAAATGCACTGTGCAGACATGCTTTTTTTTCTAAACACAAGTGGTGTAGAACATTTTGATGTTCAGGAGAAAAGATTACACTTTCTGAACAAATGTAAGATTTTTGAAAGCAAACTTGCCGTTTTTGTGAAAAGATGCAGTAAATTAACAGAATGAGAAAAGGAATGAAAAGAAGTGGAAGGAGATCTCCAGCACTGGTTTGGGTACTTGGAACCTGAACAGGATTTGGAGCTGTGAAGGGGGGAATAAGACAACATTTATTTTTCAAATTTATCAACATTTCTAACAATTGTATTTAGGCCTTAAATGAGCAAAATGCCTTAAATTTTTTTTTTTAAGTTGTGCCATGTCAAGAAAGATTAAAATAACAAAAAGTATACACCCCTGCAAGTAAAGGTTTTTGACTTAACCCTAACTTGTGGTACCAAACAGTTTCTGTTTACATTGTATACCGGGCATGTAATATTACAAATATTTCCAAATGAACTGATGTTGCTAGATTGCCTTTTAAGGATTGTGTTCATAGGACAGAACAAAACTAAATGAAATAGTGTGATCTTATTTAGTTAACCTGCTTTCTGGATACAAACACAACCTCTGTTTTTCAGCACTTTCTTTTACACACCTCAGTGACTTTGAATAGAAAATTAATAAACCAGTTAGCCACATATACGCGAACATAATCTGCTACGCAAATATCTGTATCTTAGCCTCAAGAACCAGCACATTCAGGATAAAATAAAACGAGGTGATACTTCACCCTTCCACTGTATCTCTGGGCCCCATTGGCTCCAATTGTCGTTAATGCATTCATATTTCATGCGTACTTGAAAGACATAGTCTTTGGTCCAGTCCGGGTCACGCAGTGAATAGTTCAAGCTCTTCAACTGAATGTCCTGCACATGGACGCCAGGAAAACATGGAGAACAAAAGTGCTGCTTTGTCATTGTGATGTGGAGCAGCTGAGGACATTCAGCGGAGCCAAGCAGAGTGGCTGTGTTGGAGATGTAAAAAAGATTACATCAACATTTACGCATAATAGAGTTGATGGGCAGGGACATTAACAGTCTGAGAGCACTAGCTCTCAGTGGCCCTGTTTTCTGCACATTTTTGAGAGCACAGGCATGATGTGTATCGTTTCCAATGCAAACAAAGGTTTTTGAAGTTGTCACTGCTATCTTAGGAACGGAAACGGAGAAAACCAGGATGAAGCTGACTTAAAAACATACCACCCACTCATCAGACCCTCTCCTGTGCCGCACATTGCTGAAGTAACAGTCTGAGTTAACTTGCACGTTGGGAATGTTCCACGCTGCCACTATGGAGTTCGACTGGTTGGTTATCCTCAGGTTGATATTTTCTGGATCTATAGCTGAAAGATGGTGCGTGTGAGTGGTGCTAGCAGGAGATACACAACCTCATCAGTGTCACCTTGTATGGACTGCATTTGTTTTTTTACTGACACTAACTGACATGCAATAGCTGCATGCGGAATTTTGTTTTCCCTGTTGACTTTACGTCCTCTTCACAACTGATGCTTCAGCGTTCACGCAAAATCTATATTAAAAAAATCTTGCTGGACTTTTATAAATTACAGAAATGATTGTCATATCAGTTAGAACACCCACAATGGGAGGCTAATCTGCTACCTGCAAGTCATTTAGTAGTCATCTGCTCCCAAACCCACTCTGCTGCAGACGGACTCACGGTGTTCCACAGCATGTAGGAGGCGGCATGCCATTTAAATAACGGTTTACCCTCTTGAAAATATGTGTACACAATTAAAAATACAAATACTCACTGCAGTTGCTAATTTATTATCCTTATGCTTTTTAGAAAATGCAAGAAAAATGACAGTCTTGGAGGTATGAGCTGCCTGCGATATATAGGTAGCTTTCAAGCACAATACTGGGAGTTAGAAACCATACACTTTGATGTCGTTTCTCGTTCCTATTTGAAGTAAAGCAATATGTGTTTTCTGAAGATCTCATTCCCCAAAGGAAGTTTGACACAGACCGACTCTAAAGAAGTCCAATTTTGAATTTACTGGGGAACGAGAAAAGACGCGTAGAGATACGGGGATGAACGAGATTAACATAATCAAATATTTAATTCATGTGATACCGATCCTGTGTGCTCTCGTGACAGGAAAACGCTGTATATTAAACGTGTGACCATTATTTTAACCTTTAGAACAAATTCATTCTTAAAAACTGATAATCGTTTTATGGATAAGATAACCCACATGCAGTACTTTCCGAAGGAAGTCTACAGCGCTACGGGTGTTTGTCGGTTCCCCCTATTACAAAGGCTCGTGAGTGCATAAAACAGTGTTATCAGTTGCTCTTCGATCAGCCCGAGTTTATCAACCATACACATCAAATGTTCTACGCATCTTCAGCTAGAACCACATGTGTTACTTTTCAGAAAAAAAACCCTGCTCGTCAGAAGTAACGACACGAGGTTTTAAAACACGTCCGTATCTTGTAGGAACATCTCATAGAAGCGATGAAGAAAATAGTACGTGGGACAAAGCTTATCGGTGTTAGGAACAAAAAAAAACTACACGACCACGACAAGATGAGACAAACACTTACTGCATCCAGTAGCTCGTGATAATTGACTATTAGCTAAACGACTGTTTCAGTGCTTGTCGATTTGCACCCTAAACTAGACTAAAGAAATATCTTACGTATAATTTCACAGTGAACTGCATGACCAGTGTAGGTTCAGGTGAGGTTCTGTCTTGGCTCCCTCTCCTACACATCTTTTTTCATTGGTGCTCACATTATGTCCCAGCCAATGTGTAATTAGTTCGCAGTTCTCAGGGCTTTAATGTATTCGCTGCGTGTATTTCAACCTAATGATCTTGGCCATATGATACTGTTAGTGTCAGTATATCGGCCTGGGTAGAAAAAAATGTGGTAACTCAAACTATTAATTTTATACTTATTCTCACACACACACACACACACACACACATCAAAGTCATAATGTTGTGGGCCGTGTTCCCTGCTTCCTATCCTATATGTGAGAACGGAAGAGTACTGGGTTAATAAAATGGCAAGGGATCGTTATATTGATACAGAGCATAAAGTGAAATAACATTAAGGTTTTGGATATCATCTAACTAAATTGGATTCTCCGAAAACTTTAATAAACGAAAATTTGTTTGCACTAATCGTTAAAATATATTGCAATCGTGACATTATTCGAATTTCACACGCATCAATTACCCGTAGCAATAATTAAAACAATTAACTTTCCCCCGCACTTTATGAGTTACTGTTGCTATTTGCTTGTTAAAAAGGTGAAGACCCCCTTACCTTGCAAATAATGCCTTCCGTGTGTGTATCGTAAGAAACTCAGCAGCAGGAGCGTGCGTGTCGCGCACCTGTGCACGGTCTCCTTCACCATGGCTTTTTCGTGACCACAGTTAACACTGTCAAATTTAGCAAACCGTGACATTTGACAGATCGGCGCAGAAGCACCGCCCCTTGTTTCACCTTTATTTGCATGTAAACTCGTGCTTCACAGAGTACACGGGAGAGATCTGTTTAACACACCTAAGTGATGCGATTAGACAGTTATGAACTTGGTTTTAAATGTGTTTATGCATGTTTTTTTTATAAGCATACGTTATAAGTAACACGTATTAATATCATTTATATACAGATTACAAAATAAATGTTACATTTGCCAATCACACAGAAAGCCTGCGCCACACACAAGTATACAGCTAATTTACACATTAACATTTTGACTTAAAACATTTGCCAAATGATTTTCAAAATATTATCAACACCTTTTGATCTTTTGATGTTTACCCAGCTTTTGAGACTAAACGATTAAACTGATTACACACATTTTTTAACCTAACAGGGTTTTTTGAAGGATTTTTTTCCTTATGTTCTTGCTTTCCTTCCTTCCACTTAAACACCGATATCACCAAGAAATTTCTGCACTTCAACCGAGAATTTTAATTTCCTATTATAAAATCTCATATTTCTTTACATGTAGTTCATATTCGACTTCTGTATATTTAAATATCACTTTACGTAAATGCATATCCCATAACCTAAGCACCAGAAAATTGATTAAAAACGCGTGTTTCGGACAAAAATCAAAATGAATAATTTCTGAAATGTTTATGCAGATATATACCACTTCGTTCCGTTTGGCCTGTCGGCCTTTAAAATTAAGGAAACGTTCCGCAGAATACGATACTCTCTGTTCCACTATTGAAAATAGATATTACAAATATTTGTATAAGAATTGGGTAAGAAACCAATGGCTGATAGATTAAGTGTTGTTATTTTCTAGGGAGTTTTCATTATGAATAATAGTTTATCACTTGTGGTACCACTTATAACTGTTTGCGCCAAATAAGATGGTTAGAAAGAACCTGCATTCGAAACGATATAAAAAAGCAACAGAAAGCTTCTTGGTTATTCTCACGGGAAAACATAACGATGTTCATACACACTCACTGTTTTACTGGCCAAGAAAAAAAACATGCATCACCCATGATTCCCCTTATTAAAGCTGCAAATGACAGCTGATGTACTCTGGGGCGTTCCCCGTTCGTGTTATTCAGAGATTAACAGTAGTGATTAGATGTGTTCCTCAATTCTTAGAAATATCGAGCGGCCCATTCCTCATAAAGCAGCCGACCCGCTGGCTCAGTAATTTAGAACTATAAAACGATGGGCCAATAACAATGGGTCGCCACTAGGTGGTATGTGGATTGATATACAAGTCTGTTATCTTGTTATAAATTATTTCCTTAGGAATTTATATTCCAATACTGTGAAAGAATTCTTGATCTTTTACAATTATCGTAGGGTATTCACGTAATATTATACTGTCGGACATTCCAACCTTTGTGTGAGGATCTGTTAATAGACCTTAATTGATACTATTAATAGTTTAGGTGGCTATTATGTGCACACGAGAACTACATGATTGTGACGTGTTTTTAACTCGACACTATCGTCCTCTTTATTTTAGGTTTATAAACAGAGCGGTGTTATACCCTTCATCGCTTCCTAGGTGCTTATTAGAATAGTTTGAAATAAAATCGAAGTTAGGTTTCCCACGGGGTAAGATCTTGCAAGTACTTTTGCGGTGTTGTGTAATGAGTCAATTCAATAAAGTCGCCACAAGATGGAAGCAAAATCACGTTTTAGTGCGTTCCCCTTCCCGCATTTCATGTCAATGAAGTAAATACAACCCACGTACGGTAAGCAGCAGGTTCTTTGAATTTAATGGAATAAATCTGAGAAAGTTAAAAACAAAAAGGTCGAGGGCGTCGGCAAAAGGAGAACTATGGCTGATAAACTTGGAAACGTGGGATACTGCTGAACTGAATCTCCATTCTGGAGGTCTCCGCTGGGATGCCGTCGGTTGTTATTCAAAAACCGAGGCATGATGAGGGCTGTCATGAACAAAGCACAGAATTCCAGTGATAGGTTCAGCTCAAAGGGTGAAAGAGGAATAAATCAAAGCGTGACAGGATCAAAGAAAGCAACAATAAAGTCAACGTGGTTGCCATGGGACCAGCTAAAGATGCATATCATTTATCAGATCTTCTGACTCCCTCTGATGTTGGAGTTGCGACTGGTTTTGTTAATGGTGGAAATGAAGGAAGCACACGGGTTAAGAACAAGGGGCAGAGGATTACTGAAAAGGATGCTACGCACTTGTCTAATTAAAAAAAAAAAGTTATCCATACGTCACATCCGTGAGGGTAACTACCATCTTGACTCATTACACTGGAAACAAGGCACGCACTGTACAGATAAAACGCATACATCTTCACTACTGAACTTTGACGACGAACGTTTTAAAGTGTTTTTCCACCCAATAATATTTGGCTTCAGTGTGACTGTATCGTGTTTCTACAGATCGCGCTCCAACTGAAGACGAAAAACGCGGCGATAAATTAAAATGCTTAAATCAGTGCTTTCCACGTTGGGCAGTTTATTAAGGCGGTCTTTACGAAACCGAACGAACGAGCCTTTTCTTATGATCCCCCTGTTCTTTTCCCTGCTGCTTAAATGAACATAAAGCGATAATTTAACAATTACTTCCTAATTCTAAATAATTATACGGGTCACACTTGCAATTCAATAGATACAAAAGACAGGTTTTGAAATTGTAAAGATAAAGTAGATCTACAGAGACCTCCGACAATGAACAGCCACGATACAGTTGATTTCTTTCATGTAGGATACCCTTCAAGGTTTCAGTATAAACGCAAGGTGACGCTTGACACGGAACTACATCCGAACTTACAAAAACTTTTGGCAACCTACTGGTACCAAGAAGGATTCAGATTTTAATACATTTTCTTTCCTTGTTTAGAATACGCATTCAAATTCATTTGAATTCCCGCCTACCTTAGCAGTAGTTTTACCTGTTTTCACAGCCGTGTGTTTTGCTCAGCCAGCTCAAATTGCATGTCTTGTTCATGGGTTAGTAGGCATTTCTGTATCCTTAAAAACCACATCTCACGCTGTGCAGTTCAACGCGTTACTGTAGAGTAGATGGTTTTTATTCAGCGCACCTCTCTGGTGCAGCCATGTGGCCGATAAGAGTCGTTTGCATCAGACGCAAAATCAATTGATGACTCAGTTTAGACAGCTGGTTTCTTTGATCTCTCCCCCATGGTTCTACGACAACACCTTGGCTCTGTCAACGCAACGCACACTTCCACTAGGTCTTTTGTACACTGCGATTGCTATTTTACGATCACTTTCTGTAAAATCGGCGTTTGTGCTGCATGCGCTGTATTTTAAAAAATATAGTTGAAGTGACCGCATAAAGCCTTAAAACAGTTGGTAAATATGCACCATCTTCAGACGTGCTGCACTCTTTCACGAAACAGTTTGAGACCGGAACAAGTAGTTGTAACAAAAAACGAGCTTCGAAACTTTGAATCACCGCGTCCGGTTAAATTTTCACCAAACACGAATTACCACAAACCGCAAAACTTGGTGCCATTACAGTAAACAAAAAAACTTTACAACGCATCGTTTAAAAGGAATGTAACTGCAAGAGACATTAGCGGTTTTGGTTGTTTTATCTATTGTTCACTAATATAGAATTATAATTTTGAAGCAAAATTTAGACACCAAGCGGTTCTGTTTATTTCCACCGCGCGCTCGCAAGGGAAGTCTGCGAACTTATTTGAGTCCCAGAACAAAAGAATGAAGCTTTTCTAGTGGCATTTTATTCTCTTTAAGAGACCCCAACCCGCTTTCGGGACACATTTTTTAACAGAGTTTTATGATAATCTCTACTAGTATTTCATAATCAATTTTGCATGCCTTAGTTTCCTTGGATTTTAAATGAGTGTTGATAACTTGGGTGTCTCATGTACTGTTACATCATCATTTTTCTGTGTGTCAAGTTGCACCTTTAATTTTACATTGCAGATCACTCAGGAAGGTCACAAGACGAGATAAACACCGGTTGTAGTGAGGCAGATGACCTGGGATTATTGGATACCGGACTAAAACAAGTCAGCCTTAAAGTATGTCCACTGAACAGCTTTGTGTGTAAGGATGCAAGATACAGTAACCTTGTTTCTACTTTTCCACCACCAGGACTAACAGGCGCAATTTAAAACGAGAAAATGTGTGCAGTGTGTACACCAATAGTAAAGATAGGTGATGTAACTTTAGTGTGTGTTTGTGAGAGAGAGAGATAGAATACTTATTTACTATTAAAGTAGCTGTAACCTGATGCTGATATTCCTATAAAAAAGCAAAACAAAGGACAAATCCCAGGCAAACCTGACCAGGCGAATTTGCGCAAGTTTATGGTTAAACACGCCAGTCCAGCAGTTATCGCTGTACTATCGCTCTTCGTTTAGCACGCCCCCTGCTGGCCACTCTCCTTCTCCTGCCCGGACCGTCTCTTTCAGTTTGACACGCTCCCCATTAGACCTTCTCCTCCTGCCCAGGCCGTCTTTCCTTGTTTTCGGGGGCAAGGCCGTATACTACATCTAAATAAATGTTTTCATAATTTGTTCCTAATTCTCTTTTAACCTGTGTGTTCTGAAATATGCCTCCTGTCATACTGGTCTGATTAATATTAATCAGTTATTTAGGGACCTTTATAGCTTGTTTGGTTCTTTATTCAGCAAAAATAAACCGTTGGTCCAGTGTTGGATGTAATATGTACAACATTACATCTTTACGATGACCATATATACATATGTATGTATGTACATTGTAAAGGTGTAATATTGATATCAGCTTTTTTTGCCTTTGAACACTTTCGTCCCTGGAAACGATGTCACCTGACCGTTAAATCAGAATCAGAATCAGCTTTATTCGCCAGGTGTGTGCAAACACACAAGGAATTTGTTGTGGTTTTCTAAGGTGCTCCTGGTACGTACATACATACCTGCATGCACACACACACACACACACCAGGCATTAACAGTGATTGGTAACAATGTGTATGCATCTGATTAGTTTTATGTACAGATTTATGCATTACAAGGTACTCTCTTTACATACAGTTGTATAAATAAAAAAAATATGCACACATATTTACGTAATTTTTGAGAAGAGGAAAAATTTTACAATAATTAAAGATGTGGAATGAACATTGAGGATGTGGAATGAACATACAGAAATTAGTTACAGAACACAGGTAATGATCTATGTGTTAGCTGTTTAAACTGGAGATGACATGGGGAAAGAAACTATTTTTATGCCTAGATGTTCCAGAGCACAGAGATCTGTAGTGTCTGCCGCAAAGGGAGAAGAGCAAACAAGTTGTGGCCGGGGTGAGAGGGGGCTTTGATGATGTTACCTGCCTGTTTCTCCACTCTGGAGCTGTACAAGTCCTGAAGGCTGGGCTGGTGCACACCAATGATCCTTTAAGCTGTCCTAACAGTCCGTTGCAGTCTTCTTTTATCTGATTTGCTGGCTGATCCAAACCACACAGTAATAGAAGAGCACAGAACCGACTCAATAATAGCTGAGTAGAACTGTGCCAGCCGTGCTTGTGGCAGGTTGAACTTCTTCAGCTGACAAAAAAAATACAACCTCTGCTGGGCCTTTTTCACAATGGAGTCAATGTGAGTGTCCCACTTCAGGTCCTGAGAGATGTTAGTGCCCAATGTGAGTGTCCCACTTCAGGTCCTGAGAGAT